>JAVIAB010000156.1:43135848-43708348 GCA_032433765.1 Megaustenia siamemsis | reverse complement strand
ATAACTGACAACCTACACTGCTTCCTTGTGCAGATAACTGACATCCCACACTGCTTCCTTGTGCAGATAACTGACAACCCACACTCTTTCCATGTAGAGATAACTGACAAGCCACACTTCTTCCTTGTACAGATAACTGACAACCCACACGCTTTCCTTGTACAGTTAACTGAGAACTCACCTACTTTCCTTGTACAGATAACAGACAACCCACACTGCTTTCTAGTACAGATAACAGACAACCCACACTGCTTTCTAGTACAGATAACAGACAACCCACACTGCTTTCTAGTACAGATAACAGACAACCCACACTGCTTTCTAGTACAGATAACAGACAACCCACACTGCTTTCTAGTACAGATAACAGACAACCCATACTGCTTTCTAGTACAGATAACAGACAACCCACACTCTTTTCTTGTACATCTCACTGACAACTCACACTACTTCCTTGTACAGATAACTGACAACCCACACTCTTTCCTTGTACAGCTCACTGACAACCCATAGTGCTTCCTTGTACAGATAACTGGCAACCCACACTGCTTCCTTGTACAGATAACTTACAACCCACACTGTTTCCTTGTACAGCTCACTGACAACCCACCTACTTTCCCTTTTACAGATAACTGACAACCCACACTGCTTCCTTTTGCAGCTCACTGACAACCCACACTGCTTCCTTGTACAGATAACTGAAAACCCACACTCCTTCCTTGTACAGGTCACTGACAACCCACACTGCTTCATTGTACTGATAACTGACAACCCACACCCCTTCCTTGTACAGCTCAATGACAACCCACACACATTCCTTGTACAGATAACTGACAATCAACACTTCATCCTTTTACAGCTCACTGACAACTCACACTCATTCCTTGTAGAAATAACTGACCACCCACAGTCTTTCCTTGTACAGATAACTGACAACCCACACTGCTTCCTTGTACAGATAATTGACAACGATCACTCTGTCCTTGTACAGCTCACTGACAACCCACGCTCTTTTTCGTTGTGCAGATAACTGACAACCCACACTCCTTCCTTGTACAGCTCAATGATAACTCACGCTCTTTCTTTGTACAGCTCACTGAAAACTCCCACTCATTCCTTGTACAGATAACTGACAACCCACACTGCTTCCGTGTAAATAAAACTGACAACTCCCACTCTTTCCATGTACAGCTCACTGACAACCCACACTCTTTTTCGTTGTACAGATGAAACCCACACTCCGTCCTTGTACAGCTCACCAACAAACCACAATCTTTCCTTGTACAGATAACTGACAACCCACACTGCTTCCTTTTACAGACAACTGACAACCCACACTGCTTCCTTGTACAGCTCACTAACAACTCTCACTCATTCTTTGTACAAATAACTGACCACCCACAGTCTTTCTTTGTACAGATAACTGACAACTCACACTCTTTCATTGCACAACTTACTGATAACCCACACTCTTCTTTTTTCTTTGTGCAGATAAAACCCACACTGCTTCCTTATACAGCTCACTGACAAACCACACTCTTTCCTTGTACAGATAACTAACAACCCACACTGCTTCCTTGTACAGATAACCGACAGCTTACACTATTTCCTTGTGCAGATAACTGAAACCCACACTGCTTCCTTGTACAATTCACTGACAAACCTGACTCTTTCCTTGTACAGATAACTGATAACCCACACTGCTTCCTTTCAGAAACAAGTGACAACCCACACTGCTTCCTTGTACAGCTCACTGACAACTCACACTCTTTCTTTGTACAGCTCACTGACAACCAACACTCTTTCCTTGTACAGATAACTGACAACCCACACTGCTTCTTTGTACAGCTCACTAACAACCCACACTGCTTCCTTGTACAGCTCACTGACAACCCACACTGCTTCCTTGTACAGCTCACTGATAACCCACACTGTTTCTTTCTCTGTTTCTTTCTTGTACAGCTCACTGACAACCCAGCTACTTTCCCTTTACAGATAACTGACAACCCACACTGCTTCATTTTACAGCTCACTGATAACACACACTGCTTCCTTGTACAAATAACTGAAAACCCACACTCTTTCTTTGTACAGCTCACTGACAACCCACACACTTTCCTTGTACAGATAACTGACAACCAACACTTCATCCTTGTACAGCTCACTGACAACCCACAGTCATTCCTTGTAGAAATAACTGACTACCCACAGTCTTTCCTTGTACAGCTCACTGACAACCCACACTCTTTCCTTGTACAGCTCACTGACAACCCACATTTTTTCTACACCCTGACAATGTTAACTGCGCCACTCATACAAAATACGATGTTGCCGATTTCAGTAATTTGTTATCAGTATCCAATCACATTTGGAATTGTTATGGACTTCATAATGAAGAAATGCTGCACTGGTAATAAAGGCATCGAATGGATACAAGGAGACCATTTGGAGGACCTCGACTTTGCTGATGACATAGTTCTCATCAGCAGTCAGATAAAAACGATGCAGGAAAACACAAATGAACTATCATCAATAGCCAGCAAAATTGGGCTTGAGGTCAATCATGAAAAGACTAAAGTCATGAAAAGTTTAATTCCAACAAGTGACAAAATATACATGGAAAACAAACCAGTAGAAGAGATCGATCACTTTATCTATCTTGGAAGTCACATTGATCGAGAAGGGGATACGAGCAAAGAAATTAGAATCAGACTGGCTAAAGCAGCAATGTCTTTCAGAAGCCTTGAAAAGTTGTGGAAATCAAAACTCATTAGCACAAACACAAAACTTAGGCTATTCAAATCAAATGTACTATCAACCCTTACGTATGCGTGTGAAAGCTGGAAAGCAACAAGAGATATAGAAACAAAGTTGAACGCATTCGAAAATAAATGTCTAAGGAAAATACTTGGTATAGAATGGAACGAATTCAAAACAAACGAGGAAATTAGAGAAATCGCCAATCAACCACTAATATCTTCAGTAATAAAGAAAAGACGATGGTCATACGTTGGACATGTGATGAGAAGAGATAATAATCGAATAGCGAAGCAAGCCCTCATATGGGAAACAACAGGTAAAAGAAAAAGAGGAAGACCCAGGGAGACACTGAGAAGAACATTGATGAGAGAGGCAAGAGCAGCAGGAATCGGCTCCCTCAATGAGATAGAACTGCTTGCACAGAACAGAGACAGATGGCGAGATTTAATAAAATATCTTTAAAAGAAAACTGCTAGAACAAAAATTCATATAGGAGAAGGTGTATCTTGGTCTACGCCCTATGGGCCGGTTACGGCTCGAAAGGTCAATAGATAGATAGATCCAATCACATGACTCTCTGCTTTACTTTATTAAGTATTACAACAGTAGACACATTTCGTGAAAATGAAAGTACATATTTGCATAGAATTGTGCAATACTCGACAGGCTGGTTTCAAAATGTCAAAGAAATGTCAAGAACGGAAATAATAGACAGCACCTAGGACAACACGTTGATGAATCGCGCTTGCGAATTATGGTCAGGACATACAATGTCACTTAAATTGTTTCTATTTAGTATTCATGTTTATGGTTATGGAAGACCCCGGTATCACTGTAAACGAAATAAAATCCATAATTGCTCAAATGTCCGCGCCAGTGGAAGCATCCGAATTAATATCTTATCTCCCAACCAAAGAAATGTAGCTGCAGTCCCCATCATTCAGTCTCAGCACACGCCAAATAACATAAGGCGAAACCGTACAGAAAGTGAACACAGCCAACTGTTCCCTGTCACACGATATCATCATTCATCGTAAGCAATCGGAATATCGAAACATGATCAAAGCGGATGAAACGCACAGCTCACGGTGTGCACAGATCACTTATCTCAGTAGCTCCTGCAGCAAACCAGTGTTCATTCTTTAAGCATAATCAGTATGTATTATGTAGGAACAATATATCCCCACATAAATCCTGTACATCGTACACAAACTCATACGCACTTATTTATATACTTGTTTATTCTCAGTTCCCGGTCAATAATGAAACATGTAAATTCTTGGAACTATTCAAATTCTTGGAACAAATCCAAGTCGAAAAAAAAATATTCTTTCTGTGGCATCATTCTTTGTATTTTTAGGTTCTCGTTTACAAATTCCATCACGATTTTCAGAATTGATGAGAATTCACTCAATCAAGTTTGCTAGATATTTCATTTCATGTGAGCTGGACATTCTCTGGCCTGCTAAATATAACACTGTATGGGGGCTTTACATCTAAAAAAGCTCATTTATAAAGAGTTCCCTATCATCATATGTATTTATATTCTAAAGAATATCCTTAGATTATACATCGTGTTTCCTAAAAATATCCATATAATGTTATAGATGTAAACAAATAAAGAAATGGAATGTAGGAAGATTGCATGTATGTTGTTGTTGTTGTTATTTTAACACCTGCATGGACAAGAGAGTCTCATCTCTTGTTGGTTTATCAATCACATGCTAAATGTATTCTCTTGTTGATGGAACAATTATATAATCAATCTAAACCTCCTTTGTTTTGTTACCACAGCTTCGGGCTAAGCCCCCGCCATTATTCTGGTATCAATTACAGGCTATAGAATCTCATTTCTTGTTTGACAATTACACGTTTCTTGAAAAAATAAAAAAATTAAAAAAAATATATAAAAATTATTAAGTGTTAATCGTCATTCGTGTTTGTATTAACAAGCCCATGCTAAATCATATCTCATCATCAAGTATCGGGCCTGCTGGCGTAGGTGATCATGTCTCTCCACAATTTTCGCTCTCGACAGTTATTTATCATTTCTTCGTTTGACCTTGTGCCAAGTTATCCTCTTAAGCTGTCTGGTATCATTTCTCTTTGCTTCCCTCCATCTCTTCGTACCTCAATTTTCCCATTTGTTACAATATATTCCAGTTGTTTTCTTCTCATTGCATGGCCAAAAAATGATAATTGTTTCTTCCTGATATTGGAAATTAGCTCTCTTTTGCTTTGGCCACTTTCAGAACGTTTTCATTATTCTTCTTAGCTGTCCATGGTATTCTCAACATTCTTGTGTAAAACCACATTTCTACAGACTCCAGTGATTTTCTTGTTTGTTGTCCTATTGTCCGTGATTCACATCCATATGTTAAGACAGACTACATAATATTTAAGAACTCTTTTTTCTTGTTTCGATTGTCAAAATCATATCTACATTAGTTATACAAATTTCAAGCTAAGAAACTGTGCGCGGAGGAAGAAAGAGATGTAATCAGAGAGATGGAAAGATACCATCAATATATTGACAGGCCTCGACTTCGCAGTCTCAAAGATGCTGAAAGTAAAGAGCTAATATAGGATGATGAATTCTATCGGTGGTGTCCATGCGACCCCATTGTAACGGGATGAGGAAGAAGAAACAGAAGAAACAACAGAAGAAGAAACAGAAGAAGAAATAGGAGAAGAAACAGAAGTAAAAGAAACAGAATAAGAAGGAACAGAAGAGGTGGAAACATAAGAAGAAGAAACAGAAGAAAAATAAACAGAAGAGAAGGAAACAGAAGAAGATGAAACAAAAGAAGACGAAACAAAAGAAGAGGAAACAGAAGAAGAGGAAACAGAAGAAGAAGAAACAGAAGAAGAAGGAACAGAAGAGGAGGAAACAAAAGAGGAAAAACAGAAGAAGAAGAAACAGAAGAAGAGGAAACAGAAGCAGAGGAAACAGAAGAAGAAACAGAAGAAGATGAAACAAAAGAAGAAGGAACAGAAGGAAAAGAAACAGAAGAAGAAGAAACAGAATAAGAAACAGAAGAAGAAGAAACAGAAGAAGAAACAGCAGAAGAATAACAGAAGAAGAAGAAACAGAAGAAGAAACAGAAGAAGAAGAAACAGAAGAAGAAACAGAAGAGGAGGAAACAAAAGAAGAAGAAACAGAAGAAGAAGGAACAGAAGGAGAGGAAACAGAAGAAGAAACAGAATAAGAAGAAACAGAAGAGGAAACAAAAGAAGAAGAAAGAGAAGCAGAAGAACTATTTGAATGAAGGTCATTAGTTACGCATTATTTTTACCGAAATATTTCTTGTTAAGAAATATCTTCGGTAGCCTAGTTGGGAAAACCACCCTACTGGACTACCGACGTTCGGACAACCCGTGTTCGATTCCCGCTGGGAGCAGTGTGAGTTGTACTCGTAGTTGGAAAAAAAAAAATACCCCCCACGGTCGACCCAGCCGTTGGCAGAAATGGGTACCAGGGTATTACCCTGGGAAGGTGAGGAATGTGGCTTCGCATCTGAGTTTCGATGCTTGAGGCAACACTATACAGAAATATCCGAACATTTCTGGATAGGCGGCCGAGCACATATGGGTGGAAACTCGCGTGCTAAGACGCCGGTTCAAGTCTCGTACTTTACTTTATGAAGATTATGTTTTATAACGTCTTATCAATATGGCAAATAGCGACAATCACTGCTTTAAAACGTTCTTTACGCTTCTTTCATGTTTCAATTTGCACTGTCTTCTACGTGTATTTGTTTCTCCTTACCATCGTCTTGTTTTCTTCCTCTTTTTCTGTTATCTTCATCTCATATCATCTCACACCTTTAACAGCTGGTCTCAAAGTTACATTTTAGTTCAAATCTTTACAATGTTACAGCATAGCAATCTTTACAATGTTACAGCATAACAATCTTTACAATGTTACAGCATAACAATCTTTACAATGTTACAGACTAACAAACTTTGCAATTTTACAGCATGATAATCTTTACAATGTTCTTTCTTCTTTTCTCTTTTCACTGATACCTAAAAGGTGTCGTGGTTTATATCATTTAGCATACTTTTAATAGGCAACTTAACGAGATTCTCTTCCTGACCAGAAAGGTCTGGGTTTGATCGCATCAGTGGCAGATTTTTTCGGGCTAACAAGGCTCCGGGTTGTTTCTCCATTATTTTGGCTCTAAGCACTGTTGTGTGTATGTTACGTTTTGTATGTTACATATACATTTTTCTATCAACTCTGTGTTATCAGTGCCAGAATTGGACGCTGGACTCTGGACTCTAGAACAATAAGAAAGATAACGACCACCGAAATGAAAAGTGTCAGAAGAATGACAGGAAACAGCTTAAGGGACAGAGTAAGAAACACCGGCCTGAGGAAGAAACTCGAAATTGAACCAGCCATCGAATACATAAAGAAACAACAGATAAATTGGTTCGGCCACATGACAAGACAAAAAGAATTAACAATGACTCAAAGAGCCATAAACAAACGCTACGAAAACGCCAGATTAAGAGGAAGACCGAGAAAGAGATGGATAAAGGGAATACTAGTGTCACTAGGAGGGATAACACCAAAAGAGGCCAACAGAAGAGCAAAGAATCGCAGATTATATCTCCCCTCGACGCCAACGGCAATGGAGGAAGGATAGAAGAAGAAGAAGAAGGCTCCGGGGTTCACCCGGCCTCTAACAATGGGTACCAGAGATTTTTCTGGGATGTAAAGGCGGCCTGGCGTGATACCGCACACATCACCCAAAATTGTGCCGTGCTCATAAAAAAATATGATCACTATTACCATATTGAAGGAACCTTTTTTTTTCTTTACTTAACGAGATTCCTAATCTTACGTAATATCCTAATAAAGGAATAACAGTGCATTTGGGATTTCCCAATCTATTTTAAAAATTAAAAACCTGCAGTGTTTATTGAATCTGACCAGAGCAACAGAGAATTGGCTTTGAAAGGATGATAAGTGGGCCATGTCAGAGATAACAGCTACTGTGGGTTTTTTCTAAACGGTTGATAATATTGTTTTGCATTGATTATTCTACTCGTAGACTTCCTAATACTCAATTGTGATAATAGTGTTTACTGTAGAACTAAAAATGGTTAACTGTGTTTATACTAATCGACCTCTTGTCCATCAGTGGATTTGCATTATTATTGATGTAGTGAGATATGGAGTCTGTAGAAATGTGGTTTTACAGAAGAATGTTGAGAATACCATGGACATATAAGAAGAGTAAAGAAAACGTTCTGAAAGAGGTCAAAGCAAAAAGAGAGCTAATTTCAAATATTAGGAAGAAACAATCATCATTTTTTTGGGCCATGTAATGAGAAGAGAAAAGATGGAATATATTGTAAAAACTGGGAAAATTGAGGGACGAAGAGATAGAGGGAAGCGAAGAGAAAAAACATCAGACAGCTTAAGAGAACGGCTTGGCAGAAGGTCAACAACAAAAATGATAAATAACTGTCGAGATCGAAAGTTGTGGTCACCTACGCCAGCTGGCCGGTACTTGATGATGATGATGAGTGAGATATGTTATAGTGGTTACCTTAAGGTGTCTGTGTACTAATGATAAAAGGCACACGCACGTTGCTATTGTTCAAATACCTCCTGATATCTTAGATATACTCAATAACAGGTGGAAGTGTTTATATGTAAGAGTTTGCCGAAGAAATAAGGGAAATAGAGAGCAATAGAAAGAGGGAAGATATTGAAAGAGACAAAGAAGTTCGAACGAATGAAAGCGTAGAGTGATAAAAAAAGGTTGGAGAAATATGACAGATTATGCACACACGAGTGAGATAGTGTGTGAGAGAGAGAGAGAGACAGAGACAGAAAAAGACTGAAACAAAGAGACAAAAGGAGGTGGGAAATTAGGAAGAAAGAGGAAATGAAGGAAAGAGTACCAAACAAAATTCAAAGAAGGATACTTGATTGAACTTGAATACAAAAATAGACAATAAGAGAGGAACAGAAAGAAACCCAAACATGATCAGGGAGGGATAAAGACAGGAGAGCTGAGAAACAATGGAAATAAAATATAAAATCTCTATCAACCAGATATGCCGTTATATCTACATTTACCAAGAAAATGTGAAAAGCAATGAAGCAAGCAAGCAAATACAGAGAGAAACAGACATATTTCCTCAAAATGGGAAGTCATATATTTGGACAGATACACAGAGCACAAAATTATGAACATGCAGACAAATGCCAACAAATAAGCAGGTAGACGCCATTGCATACAGGCAGACAATATCTAGATCCGCAGATATACATGCGACGAGACAGACACACCGATAAGATTAAAAACAATAACTGAACACAATAGGCTTAGTTAGCTACAGACATAAATGTCAACATAAATACAAAAACCACATTCACAGACCTAAATAGTCAGACAGACAAAGAAATAGATAGACAAAACAAAAGCACGGAAGTAAAATACACATTGAATCGAAGTCAACAGATAAGACAGTAGTTTATATAGGCTAGACAGATAATGAAAGAGACATGAAGTCGGAGAAATCACACAGAGACACAGCAGGAGGCACATCGTGGCATATAGGGATTATAGTGTTAGTAGGCAATAAGTATGACAATAGCTACATTTTTTTGGTTCGATTTCACGCTAGTTCTTTCTGCATTTTTTATTTAGAAGAATCAATGACTCTTGCCAATTTCACGTAAATCCAGGCTACATGTCTTAACCGCCATTTCTTTGGAGCTGTTGTTGCTGTGCTTTATGAATAGGATTCTGTGTTTAATTTGTATTGTTTATTTGATGCACCTGATGGATATTTTTCTAAACATTGTAGTCGGTTGTCTAGCTATTCAAAACAATTTATGTATATCTTATATGTTTCTGCAGCTATACTCGAAGCCTCGCATAATGTTTATCTATCTATTGTGCTTATCTGGCAAAACGTAATTTTAACGTCATGAAAAATATACTAACAACAAAACAGTTAACACAAGAGCTAAAACTAAGAATAGCAAAAAGTTTTCTCTTCTCAACATTCCTGTATGGTGGAGAAACATGGATATAAGACAAGAAAAAAAAAGAACAGAAAATGGAAGCCTTTGAAATATGGATTTATAGTAACATAAGAGTAACATAAATGCAAACACTGCTCAATTATATAATCGTGACAAGTATATAAACGTTACATCGATGTAAAATAAATGCCAACACTGCTAAAGTATATAATCGTGACAAGTATATAAACGTGAGGGAATAATAGAACAAAGAAGTATGTGTTAGCACTCGGAAAAATTGACAGACAAACAACAATAGAAAAAACGAAGAACAATATATGGTCCGAAGTGGGATCGAACCCGTACTCAGTGGCACCGCGCCTTGCCACGAGAAGCCGAACGCTTGGTACACTGCCACGCAGCCAACTAAAAAATTGGCTATTGCAGTAGTGTCTTCCACGAAAGGCGATCTCAATGACTATAGCATAGGGTAACGATCACAGACCGGAAATAAATTGTATATTTGTACTTTCCTATTAATACAAGTATCTCCCAGTAGGGCTGAATACTTGTGTTGTAGACAAACATTTATTGGACGAAACAGCACGAATAATATATAAACGTGACATCGATGTAACATAAATGCCAGTACTGCTCAAGTATATTATCGTGACAAGTATATAAACGTGACAGCGATGTAACATAAATGCAAATACTGCTCAAGTATTTAATCAGATAAGTGCTGGATGCGACTTCTCCATTCTACCTGCAATCCAAAATTATTCAACCACAGACATTTTTTGCACGGCATATTTACCGCATAGAGACTAGACAATGAAGATTACTGGGGTGAAGGGAGCTCAATATCGGCTGTTGGTATGGGAATTATCGTGTTTCTATCCATGCCGGAAGTCCCGCATTTACAGCCATCTTTTTTGTGTATTAGAATGCAATGAACAATACCATAAGACAGTGTTTCTCAACCACGGCCGTTTGAACACATGAATCAATTCAGAGAAAGAGGTATGTTTACAGCACTCGAAAAAAAGGATTTTTAATCAACAACAGAAAAAAACAAGAACAATATATGGCCCGGTGCACGATCGAACCCGTACTCCTTGGCACAACACCTTTCCACGAAAAGACAAACGCTAGGGAACACTGCCATTTATATTGGTATATCGACAGGGAAGAGACAGAAGGGAAATGGTCTCCACAATGCAAGACGACCTCGATCGCGTCACTTCCTAGTGTGGGCTTTCAGGTGCCTTGGTTAATCTTAATAAAGTATCAGTTTCATGCTTCTCCCTTAACAATCATAACGTTAATACTGACACACCGGTAGTACGAATGGGTGCTAATGAGGTGGCCAGATACAAGTTGATGACATAAGTCGGAGTTAAGTTTGATCGCAGCCTGTGTATTCGGGACCACGTCGACCATGTGATAACAAAATCCCACAAAGGAATAGTCGCCTTGAAGGTCATGGCAGCTGCCAACATCGTGCAGAGGTTACGTACTCTTCTGTTCCAGGGATTAGTCCTCGCACCAATCGAGTATGCCCTGGCCATTCTTACTGTCAGTACGACTCAAATTGGTAGACTGGAAAAAAGATATAGAATGAAGCCATGCGCATTATCCTGGGATGTACGAGGGACACTCCGTGTGTAGCAATGAGATATCTTCTTGACTTTCTACCATGGATGACAGAATCAAGATCTGGAGAGCACGAGCATACCTGAAGATTAGTACAGATAAAGAGCATCCATTGCACCACGTGCTCACCACAGGGAAAGGTGCCAGGCTAAAAAGAGGCAAATCATGGATGAGCCGAGCAGAAGATGTCATCAAACATGTCTGTGGACTTACCAATATCATCGTGGCGAGGAGTGGATATCGGTTCCTACGTCATTCAAGGGGACATTCTCGTGTATTATCACACTCAACAGGAAAGTAGGGAACAGAACTCAGTCGTGGTCAATGCGGAGGTCAACGGTCTCATCTGCGATAACACCGATGAGAAAGATGCATTCATCTATACAGACGGATCTGTAAGACGACACCAAAGAAGTGCAAGGGCATTTACATCACGCTCGGCAGGCAGAATAGTCAAAGAAGACTGTAGTGCATACGTCATGACCACGAGTAGCATGACGATGGAGGCGATGGCAGTGACCAAGGCATTCAAATGGTTAGAATCACAAGACTACACCCACGCATGTATACTGAGTGATTCGATGAGCATGATAAAAAAAAGTGGAGGCGGGCTCTGTACGCATGCAATGGGTAGAGTCGTTGCAGAAATCCAAAATACGTAAGGTCACCTTTGTCTATGTCCCTGGACATGCGGGAGTACGGGGAAATGAAAGGGCGGACAGGTTGGCTAGCTGCGCTGTCGTTGAGGACGGGCAACCAATGGATCGGGCGGACATCATCAATGTCTTCCGAGATGTGGGAAGAGCACAGGACTTCGCCAAACACAAATGAACGTCACTTTTTCGGATGATAGAAATGGGAGTTAAAATGGGCACAGCCAGAAATGAGAAACTTAGTGGGCGTGTGAGAAGACTTATTAACCAACACAGAACTGGGGTCGTCAGTCACTGGACACTGCGAGACTTGCTGAGGAGGGGATCTGAGCACCTATGGACATGATCGGAGTGCAATGATGATGACCTGCTAATAAATCAATAACTCAATAACACACTGCCAACTCGGTTAGCTTAGTTCCGTACTCCTTGGCACAGCGCCTTGCCACGAAATGCCAAACGCAAGGAGTACGGCTTTGATCCTGCTTCGGACCATATATTGTTCTTTGATTTTTGTTTCTGTTGTTGATTATTTGTCATTTTTTCCTAGTGCTGTAAACATACCTCTTCCTCTGAATTGATTTTCTGATTATCGCCTCATAAGTTTCCCTCTATAATCATATTCATTTATTATTATTTGTCTCCCGTTTGAACACATGATGGCCACAGGTTATTCTGAGGGGTAAAGGGAAAGGGGGGGGGGGAGAAGATGCCACAGACAAAAATAGCAAAATAGCAGAAGTGCGGCACGGTTACGAGACCAGGGAGCCATGTACAGAGAGGCTAATGTTTGTAGAATAAATGCTCAGACGTCTCTATGTATCACACATGGAAATATTTCAATAGCGGCGCCTATTAGCGCTGCATTCTATCACAATGTTTATTCAATTTATACACTGAGCAGATCTTTAAAGAGAGTATGGGGATGCCAGGTCTAAACATTAATGGATATATCATCAATAATCTAAGATATGCCGATCACATTGACAAAAAATCCAGAAGATCTGTAAAACTTGTTAACAAAATTTAAAAAACATTGGAAAATGATATGGTTTGGATATAATTATTAAAAAGACGCGGTAGCCTAGTTGGGAAAACCACTGTCTGGACTACCGACGTTCGGACAACCCGTGTTCGATTCCCGCTGGGAGCAGTGTGAATTGTACACGTGGTTGGAAAAAAAAAATACCCCCACGGTCGACCCAGCCGTTGGCAGAAATGGGTACCAGGGTATTATCCTGGGAAGGTGAGGAATCTCGCTTCGCATCTGAGTTTCGATGCTTGAGGGTTACACTATACAGAAATCTCCGAACATTTCTGGATAGGCGGCCGAGCACATATGGGTATATACTCGCGTGCTAAGACGCCGGTGCAAGTCTCGTACTTTACCTACTTTACCCTATTAAAAAGACTGATGTTATGGTTTATAAGTTGAGAAAACACACAAAATATGCAAGTGGATATCAAAGTAGATGAAGGAAAAAAACGAGAATGACTTTAAAAATATAGCTATTTTGGACACGCTATAACAAATTATGAAAAATATAAGACAGAAATAACAGAATAGGAATGGGAACAAGCAATTTTAACAACCAACATAAATAATATAATAACGTCATCAAGGCAATTAGCATCAACGCTAAAACTACGAAAAGTAAAATGTTATATTTACTCAACATTCCGGCCCGGTACAGAAACATCTATCTATCTATTGTCCTTTCGAGCCGAAGACGGCACATAGGGCAGAACCACAATCTCAAAAACAGAAACCTCGCGTGCCAAAATGGCACATATTGCAGAGATCACTGCTCTAAAATATATGGCGCTGTTTCCATAACAATACTTTTTATAATGACAGCTTTACAGAAACATGGACATCAAATAATAAATCAGAGCAGAAAATTGAAGTCTTTGAAATGGGGATCTATAGAACATGGGGAAAATTAAGTGCAAGGAAAAAAGGTGACTGAAAAGGAAGTTCTAAATCAGTTGAAAATGAAAACAGGAACTATTTAACATAATTTTTAAAAGTCATCAGAATTGTTTAGGGCATATGAAAAGACACACTACCCTACTAAAAGTCATATGAGATGAGAAGGTACAAGATGAATTAGGCAGAAGCAGACTAAGACTAAAATCGATTGATAATATCCAAAAATGGACAGAAGAGCCTATGACAGCATGCATCAGTCAGACAGGAGACAGAGTAAAATGGCGCTGCATGGTAGTCAACCTTAGGTGTGGACTTGGACCCAGTGAAGAATGAATAAGACAAACGTTTAATGAAGTTATTTTTTCTTTTTCACTAAACGATTGGCGAACCAGGTGAAAAAAACACAGGATAGAAAGTGGTAGACGATAGGAAAATGGTAGAGAAACATTGCCCCATGCCCTTCTACGGGGAATGGAAAATGGTATAGAGACATTGCCCCAGACCCTTCTACGGGGGAATGGAAAATGGTAGAGAAACATTGCCCCAGGCCCTTCTACGGGGGAATGGAAAATGGTATAGAGACATTGCCCCAGACCCTTCTACGGGGGAATGGAAAATGGTAGAGAAACATTGCCCCAGGCCCTTCTACGGGGGAATGGAAGATGGTAGAGAAACATTGCCCCAGGCCCTTCTACGGGGGATTGGAAAATGGTAGAGAAACATTGCCCCAGACCCTTCTACGGGGGAATGGAAAATGGTAGAGAAACATTGCCACAGGCCCTTCTACGAGGGAATGGAAAATGGTAGAGAATCATTGTCCCAGGCCTTTCTACGGGGGAATGGAAAATGGTAGAGAAACATTGCCCCACGCCCTTCTACAGGGAAATGGAAAAGATCAAATTTATCTGATGGTAGGTCTTTTATTTTATTATTTTTTTATTCGGATAACTGCTTTTGATAAAACATTATAGACTTGAATTATAGTGCTGTTGTTTTCTTTAATATTTAAGTTCTTATAATTTATACATTTCCACACACAGATGTATTCTGCTTTTAATATATCTTAGATATCTGGCACTTCTGCAGTTAGTTCTTTAATTCCTCTTATAGACACCTATTTGTCAGGTCGCGTAATTTCACCTGCTACTGTATGCAGTAAACAGTACAACCTGTGGCTGCCCTGCTGCCTTGCAGGTAAGCTCGGGAGAGTAAAAGGCTAAGGGAGGGTACCCCGAAGTAAAACAACCCCACTGCCTTGTGGGTGAGACTTTTTAGTCAAAGGCTAAACAAACCGACGGAAGGCAACAGAAAACCGCCGTCGTAATTTCTTTGTATAATCATGAATCGCCACAACATTAAACATAACGACAACAACGTTAAGGGGGATTCCCATGGAAAAAACCTCGTTCGGTAGGGGATATCATGTGCTACAGGTGATACCAGATCGTCATCAAGCTACTGTAAGCAAAATGCGATGATCATCGCACCATAAGCCTTATGAGTTATATGACTAAGATATTACTAATAATCATCATGCGAAGAGTGCGAAACAAAATCAGTCCAGAAATTAGCGATGAACAGTGTGGTTTTGTTAGAGATAAAGGAACAAGCAATGTCATTTATATCATAAGATCTTTAGTAGAAAGAGCCATAGAGGTGAAAACAGATCTATACCTATGTTTCATAGATTACACCATGTCATTTGACAAAGTAAACCACCAAGAAATAATCAACATTTTAGAAAGCATAAACATAGACAGCAAAGATCTAAGAATAATAAAGAACATGTACTTGCAACAAACAGCGGCCATAAGAACTGGAAACCAATTGGGGATGTTTCAACAAATAAAACAGGGTGTTAGACAATGTTGTGTGCTGTCACCAGATTTGTTTAATATTTATAGTGAGATTATTTTAAGATCCATAAGGGGCATGCCTGGAATATCAATTGGAGGTCATAATATAAATAATCTAAGGTATGCTGATGATGCAGTCTTAATCGCTAAGAGTGAAAATGAGTTACAAGAAATGTTGGACATTATAGTGAAAGAAAGCAAAAATGAAGGACTCAGCCTTAATAGCAAAAAGACAGAGGTAATGGTAACAACAAAGAAAAAGACATCACCTCAGTGCAAAATAAAGACAAGTGGAACAATATTAAAACAGGTAAATGAATTTAAATATTTGGGAACTTTGTTAACCTCAGGCAGAAGATGTACGAAAGAGGTGAGATGCAGAATGGCTCAGGCAAAAGCAGCTTTCCAAAAAATGAGGCAAATACTATGCAATCCATTTTTGACAATAGAAACAAGAAAAAGAGTTCTTAAATGTTACGTAGAGCCAGTCTTAACATATGGATGCGAATCATGGACAGTAGGACAACAGACTAGAAAATCACTGGAGTCTGTAGAAATGTGGTTTTACAGAAGAATGTTAAGAATACCATGGACAGCTAAGAAGAGTAATGAAGATGTTCTGAGAGAGGTCAAAGCAAAAAGAGAGCTAATTTCCAATTGTTAGGAAGAAACAATCATCATTTTTTGGCCATGTAAAAAAAAGTAAAGTACCCCCCGTCACGCCAAGTGGCGTATAGGGAAATATGGTGTTAGTGACCCTATATTTTACAGACCTTCAGCACATGATTTTTTTGGGGTAATGTGGTCAGTATTACGCCCGTGCTGCTTTTACTTTCCCAGAAAAAATCCGGTACCCATTTAAGGCTGGGTGAACCCGGAGCCGTCGGTTGGGATCGAACCCTACCCCTTGTCCGTAGTAGTCCAGTTCACTAACCACTGAGCTATCACGGCTCCTACTAATTTTTAGGGAATTAGTAAAACCCAGGTGTCCTCGCCAGGATTACGAACCCCGTTTTTGGCCATGTAATGAGAAGAAAACAACTGGAATATATTGTAACAACTGGAAAAATTGAGGGACGAAGAGATAGAGGGAAGCAAAGAGAAAAAATAACAGACAGCTTAAAAAAATGGCTTGGCAGAAGGTCAACAACAGAAATTATAAATAGCTGCCGAGATCGAAAGTTGTGGAGAGACATGATCACCTACGCCACTAGGCCCGGTACTTGATGATGATAGACACCTAAAAGTTAGTTCTTGTATTCCTCTTATAGACACCTGCAAGTTAGTTCTTTAATTCCTCTTATAGACAGGTGAAAATTAGTTCTTTAATTCTTCTTAGAGACACCTGCAAGTTAGTTCTTTAATTCCTCTTATAGACACCTGCATGTTAGTTCTTTAATTCATTTTATAGACACCTGTAGTTCTTTCATTCCCTTTATAGACACCTGTAGTTCTTTAATTCCTCTTATAGACACCTGTAGTTCTTTAATTCCTCTTATAGACACACGTAGTTCTTTCATTCCTTTTATAGATACATGTAGTTCTTTCATTCCTTTTATAGACACCTGTAGTTCTTTAATTCCTCTTATAGACACCTGTAGTTCTTTAATTCCTCTTATAGACACCTGTAGTTCTTTCATTCCTTTTATAGATACCTGTAGTTCTTTAATTCCTCTTATAGACACCTGTAGTTCTTTAATTCCTCTTATAGACACCTGTAGTTCTTTCATTCCTCTTATAGACACATGTAGTTCTTTCATTCCTTTTATAGACACCCGTAGTTCTTTCATTCCTTTTATAGACACCTGTAGATCTTTAATTCCTCTTATAGACACCTATAGTTCTTTCATTCCTCTTATAGACACCTGTAGTTCTTTCATTCCTTTTATAGACACCTGTAGTTCTTTCATTCCTCTTATAGACATCTGCAGTTCTTTCATTCCTCTTATAGACACCTGTAGTTCTTTCATTCCTCTTATAGACACCTGTAGTTATTTCATTCCTCTTATAAACACATGTAGTTCTTTCATTCCTTTTATAGACACATGTAGTTCTTTCATTCCTCTTATAGACACCTGTAGTTCTTTCATTCCTCTTATAGATACCTGTAGTTCTTTAATTCCTCTTATAGACACCTGTAGTTCTTTCATTCCTTTTATAGACACCTAAAAGAAAGTTAGCACGTAATTTGTTTGCTTGTTACTGAATGAATTGTCCCCGGCCTTTCCCTCCCCTGTGTGCTAAGACAGCCAGTGCAATGCCAAATTAATGTACATATTTTATCTTAGTTTTAGACGTCAGGGCATGGTCTAACTTGAAAATGCTGCAATGTTTATTCATGGGAAGTCCAAATCTCTGCCTCCTCTCGCTCTGGCTCTCTATTGTAGAACCAGGAGACTCCAAAGTCAATATGCTAATTCATGATGTTTGTGAATGGGCCATCGATTTTTCTTAGCACTCACGTGACTTCTTTTATTTGTCCTGTTTTTATGACATGTTTTTTTTGTACTATTTTTATTCCGTTCCCCATTCTGTTTGATTTCTATTCCGAAGTGTTCAGGAAATTCTTTCGCAATAGTTCGACTTTCCAACTTTTCTAACAGTTTTTTTTATCATTCCATCTGTTTATCTTTGCACTCATTATCATTGGTCATTGTTGCAAAAGTTGGCATTTCAGTACTTCAGGCAATTTCATAGGTGCTCCTTCACTTTCAGTTGATTACTCGATGTGCTTAACAAGTACTTGGAGACGATACCCTGTGTTGCATTCCTCTATCTCGATTTGCAGATTGCTATTCCCACTTGTTCAACGTTTCATTTCAAACTTGTTGAATCGCAAGACTTATTCTTTATCCTGAGCCGTGTTCATTAAAAAAATTGTTGAGGGCCTCAGCGACGTCGTGAATTTAAACGTAAAATATTCTGACAATCTCTCTCTCTCTCTCTCTCTCTCTCTCTCTCTCTCTCTCTGCGATCAGGACTCAATCAGAGTAGGATTCCAGACTCTCAAATGAAGTCAGCTGTCAGGTTAAGTGTGTTGATCGCCCCCACAGACAGAACATCACAATTAGAGTCTGCCAGATCCACTCTGATTGAACACCCGTTAAAACGTTGCACTGTGTTCTGCGCCAGTGGCCCAGTGCATCCGATTTCAGCCAGCATTTTATTCAAGTTTGCTTTCCTTACAATATTTGAAATTGGCGAGAGTTGTCACGAGTTCGAAACTGAATATTAATGTGCATTTCTTAGGTTTGGGGATTCTCTACTTGTCATTAACTAATGTTGAAAACATATTCTGGGTCAATCAAAACATTAACCAAGAGTCCGTCACAATAACTGTGATATTCAACTGCCGTTTAACGTCACATTACAGTAGCCATAACTGTTTCAATTGTTATTCTCCAAACACAGATTGTTTCAGAGTAAGCTCTGCATGCTGTGCAATAGCTCTTTCCTTGGCTCTAGCAGTGAAATCAGATCTTTACCTCTTGCCTCTGACTATACTTGTGGTAGTACAATAACAACTTTTATGCTGCAACGCTTAAAGGGATCATATATATATATATCTACATTAATATTTGATAGATCAGAAATATGTTTCACCGAAGTGATTAAGATTACCACGATGGACAGAATATGCTTTCCAAATGTATAACTCTAAATGTACCGAAGATCAAGTTTGACTTAAACAGACCACAGTCTGCAAGGGAAGAGAACATATTTGTAAAGATAAGATCATCACTCTGTGCTCTAGACTCAGACTTATGCGCACTCTTGTTATAACAATATATTTATATCAATATATATATATATATATATATATATATATATATATATTGCTTGCAAAATATGGCCATTTACAGCAGTGATGCAGAATAAATTACAAGCTATGAAGATTACATTTTGTCTGGAGGTTTTGAGCATCTCGTACTTCCATCGTATCCCGAACGTAAAAGTTCATTAAAGAATTCAACACTCAATCGGTGTACACAGAAATTTGGTGGTTATTGTGAAGAAATGCAAAATAATATTATTAGTCTATCGATTCTCTAGCGCGACAAAGAACATTCTACAAGGAAAAGTAAAAGGAGGAAAAAGGAGAGGTAGCTAGAGAAAGAGATTGAAAGATAAGATCGATGGTTGATGACGAATGGCTTTGACTTTGCAGATTTTCAAAGAGTGACTGAAGATAGCGATCTGCAATACATGGAAGAGGTTGACGATGTCTGTCAGTGGCGTAAGACTCCCCAGCGTTATGGGATGAAGAAAAAGAGGAATTATTTGACCTGTCCAACGTAATGTAAGCACATAACTGTCTTTGATAACTCTACCGCACCTACATTGAGGTCAGAGATCATTATAACAAGAATTCGACCGCTCCAAATGTGCTTCCAACTAGTCAATTTTTAATGTTTTTTGATCACCTCAACACTACAACTATCCCCCCACAACCCGGTTGTACCCCTTAAAACATTGAAAATGCTGGACACGAAATGTCATTCTCAGAGAGCGCTGCTCTTACATTTATGCTTGTCTAGAGTCGGTATCGACTGTTACAAATTGAGTTGTCATTCATCCACAACAACCACAGCGATATGACAAGGATCTTTTAGTTATGATACTAATGTGTCTTTTATCATAAATACTATATTCATATGCCACAGTTATGCAATTAAGTTGATTTAAAGATTTAATACTATATGCACCATACAAATAAACAGGACAAATCTGAAACAAGTGGAGAGCGTCAAATACTTGGGCACAATAATAACATCAGATGGAAGATGTATCACAGAAATTAAAAAGCTGAATAGATCAGACAAAATTGCATTTGTTTGCGTTCGCCAACTATTACTGAGCGCGTGGCCGTGCGGCTAAAACCACTATTCCGCTGGTTGAATAGCCGGCGTACGGTGTTCGAAACCCGCGGTAGACAGAAAGGATTTTTTTTCTATCGGGGGTGAAATAAAAATCCTGAGTCTCACACGTCGTGGCGACTGCTTGACCAAGCGGCCTTTATCCCTCTGGTTTTATCGTTGGCCCCCGACATACACCAGTAATGGTACTATGAGTCGTAAAGATAGTTTTTTTTAATACTTAAATTAATATGTTTATAAGTTAAATATGTGTAGTTTAAACCTTAATATAGCTCACCAGAAATTCACATATTTTCAACAGTTGAATTTTTTAAATTTATTATTATAATGCTTGTTATATCTCGTTGATACAAACATTTGTTAAGCTAGAAACTTTACAACTTTTGTGCTGCGTCACAAATCAAAACCGCTCCCATAAAAATATATATATTCACATTATGAGATTGTGCTTGAGTCAGAGCGCACACTCTTCCATAACTACTACAAATGTATCGAGATTGTAACAAAAATGGCACGTTGAGACTTAGGAATGCAAGTCTACAACATATATTATGCACTTATATGTAAACGCACATACAATCAGTTCACTAATAATTGTTTTCTTCATTGTTTAATTAGAGGGAAAGACAAAAGCTTTTTCAATGTTTTTTATTGGCGTTGTCAACAAAATCATGAAAGTGAAAGAGTACCAGACATTCCGTATGTAAATGGTGAAGTTTTGTAATACTTCAATATTTATCACTGAGAAAAAATGGGTGACCTAAAATATTTCATATCCAAATATTACATTTTGTAGTCCTCTAATATTTATTATCCATATGTCTGACATTTGTGACACTTCTAAATTTCACATCCAAATTATAAACATTTGTGACCCTGAAACCTTTCACACCCAAACGATACATATTTGTCACTTTGCAAAATGTCTTATTCACATGGAGAATATGAAAGAATCTACAATATCCATCAATATGACTAAAAATGGTAAGCCTACAATATTCTTTATTCAAACAGAAATTAATGAGCGAACACGATTTACCCCCCTTGTGTATAATGAATTCGTCCACATCAGATCAGTGATCCGAGTCTCCTTTATTGATCTTACCATGTCCTCAACATTTAGTACTGAACGAGCCTTTTAAAGTGCAGTAAGATGGCGGCACAGCAAGATAATAATTTCGTTGTCTGTCTTTAGGGAAATGAAAACTGACATTTAGCAATTTTAGCAACAAAAAGTTGTAAGAACGGGCATCCACTGCGGCCTCAACACAATCTCTCTCTCTCAATTGGTTATTATGTTGGATACAGCAATTGTGACTTATTTTGATTGCGAATGACACAGTTGCTACACTCAATATCCCATCTTGAGTATGCCAACAGAACCAGATTGGTCTACAAAATAACCACTATTCTCTCTATCAGCATGTCGACATGTTTACAGAGGTCAGGCTGCCTCACAAATACAAACATTACGTCTCTTTTTTTTTTTTTTTTTTAAAGAATCTACAAACTGTGGTCTGTTCATCAAGTGACAGGGAACACAGAGCCAGTACTGGGGTGTGGTATACACTCCGAGGTATGGTGACAGCTTTAAAAAAAAAGGAACACAACAAAATACTGACGTTTCGGCCTACGGCCTTCTTCAGAATACATCTATGGGTGAGGCACAAGCTGAGTTAGACTCAGCCGATAGGGAATACGGTTCAACAGTTAAAATTTCAACCACGAGGACTGCTTTTCTTATTTAACCTCGCGGTCATTCTAAAATGTAATATTGTGCTTGGGAATATTGCAAAATGCCAAACTGAACTGTAAAAAATCATGGCATTCCAACATATATCATGAGTAATCACTGTCCCATTAAAGCTGTCCCACACGGGAGAGCAAGTTTGGGTAATGGTGAATGGACATAATATATGATATATATGTCAAGATTTTGGATTGTGGTTTCTTAGCTTTATCACGTTTATCGACGTTTCGTGGTGTGGCAGTTGTGTGTGTAAGGACATGTTTGTCTACTTTATACAGACGCCTAATGTAGTGTAGGTTGTGCATCATTTTTTTCCAGAATATATTTGTCGAAAGTGAAATCTTGCTCTTAAGCCCATCATTTATCAACCAAATACGACTGAAAATTATGTCAAATATAAGCATTGATATATATATATATATATCACGATTAGAAGTTATTGAGTTATTAGCGTGTCATCATCATTGCACTCCGAACATGTCCATAGGTGCTCAGATCCCCTCCTCATCATGTCTCGCAGTGTCCAGCGACTGACGACTCCAGTTCTGTGTTGGTTTATTAGTCTTATTACACGGCCAATAAGTTTCTCATTTCTGGCTGTGCCCATCTTAACTCCCATCTCTTTCATCCAAAGGAGTGACGTGGACTTATGGTTATCGAAGTCCTGTGCTCTTCCAACATCTCGGAGGTCATGAATGATGTCCGCCCAATCCATTGGTTTCCCGTACTCAACAACAGCGCGGCTAGCCAACCTGTCCGCTCTTTCATTTCCCCGTACTCCCACATGTCCAGGGACATATACAAAGGTGATCTTACGTATTTTTGACTTTTGCAATGACTCTAACCATTACATGCTTACAGAGCCCGCCTTCACTTTTTTTTTTATCATGCTCATCGAATCACTCAATATACAAGCATGGGTGTAGTCTTGTGACTCTAACCATTTGAATGCATTTGGAGTAATCCTTGGAGGGCATCAATACATTTCATTATCAAAATGTGAAATAATGTGCCCCCTAAATACATTACTTGCAAGTGTCATCACAGCGTGCACATAGCGCTTACATCAGATAGTTTTAATATGTGAACCGCCAATTTGTTTGGTTCCTTTCTTGTAAACTCTGTCAGGAGGCATCGTGCTACGTGCTTGTGTCCATCATATAGCGCGCTTCATACAACGAGACAGTTATCTCATGTTTCTTTTGAAACGCTTGCAAACACTTCGTTTGCGGAAACAAATACTTAACTAACGAGATATCTTTTCTGTTCTCGATTTTTCGTCATCAACAGCTCTTTTCCATATCTCAGTCAATAATTTGGAATCTTAGACTGATGCATTGAGATTCAGATACGTTAAGATACAAATATTTGTCCTGTATCTGACAGTTAATTTGGAATTTGAGTTAATGCAAAAATCTCAATTTATAAAACTGACGCCGCGTAATGCTTACATCTATTTTAGTGTACAGCCATCACAGATTCATGTTTTAGTTGAGTAGCAACGTCTTGAAATTGGACTCATATTTTATTCTCATTTCTCTTTTTATTCGGGAATTGAAAACCATGTAATACATTTTTGTTTTTAATCAGCGAATACAAAAGTGAGAGAAACGAATATTGTTAATACAGTATGAGAATCACCATCATCATCAAGTGCCGGGCTTGCTGGCGTAGGATATCATGTCTTTCCACAATTTTCGATCTCGACAGTAATTTATAATTTCTATTGTTGACCTTCTGCCAAGCTATTCTCTTAAGCTGTCTTGTATTTTTTCTCTTTGCTTTCCTCTATCTATTCGTCCCTTATTTTTCCCAGTTGTTACAATATATTCCAGTTGTTCTCTTCTCATTACATGACCAAAAAAATGATAATTGTTTTTTCCTAATATTGGAAATTAGCTCTCTTTTTGCTTTTGGCATCTTTCAGAACGTTTTCATTACTCTTCTTAGCTGTCTATTTTATTCTCAACATTCCTCTTAAAACCATATTTCTATAGACTCCAATGATTTTCTTGATAGTATGAGAATATACTAATAATAATATAGCCTTTTGCGTCTTGACAGACGGTTGGTAGCAAGCAATCATGATAAGTCAGTGGTTTGGTAAAGATATGAGTGTCTTATTTCGGATGCTGCTTTGCTGAATACTTTCTCTCGTGGCTGAATCTGCCAATATTGGACAGACAGATCCGACCACTGAACGAACAAGATGTATTCATGGTGCCTGATCTCGTCTCCTTTCTCTTGCGCCTTGCTACTTGTATGTTATGTCATTTTTTTCTTTATGTTTGGTAAAATTTGACCCTTATACCAGAGCTGCAGAATAAACAAGCAAGCTATTGCAGATGAAATGTTATCGGTCGGTTCTAAGTATCTCTCACTTTCATCGTATCACAGGTTTAAAAGTTAACAAATAAATACAACAAACAATATGAGAACATGATGGGTTTATTTAGCTATTGTGAAGAAACGCAAAATGAAATGGTTTGGAATGGTTCTAAGTATCTCTCACTTTCATCGTATCACAGGTTTAAAAGTTAACAAATAAATACAACAAACAATATGAGAACATGATGGGTTTATTTAGCTATTGTGAAGAAACGCAAAATGAAATGGTTTGGAATGTATCTCCTCCATCATATAGCCTTGCAAAGATCGCTCTGCAAGAAAATGTGAAAGGAGGGAAAAGAAGAGGAAACAGAGAAAGAGATAGCATCAAAGCACAGACAGTCCTCGACTTTGAAGCTCCAAAGAATGGATGTATATTTACATCATTGTAGAAGATTGATAAGACTGTCAAAATTGCCACAACAAACACCAGTGTCACATGATGGTGATGGAAGGAGAATATAACCCTCTTATATAAATGTTTGTCTCTCGCCGTGCTGGACGGCCTGTGCGTCTTGCCTGCTACACTATTATCTTCCTAATTATCAATCAATCAATCACTTCATGCTTCTACATACTTGCCTACCTGCGTGTCACGGTGTATGTTTCGGCTGTCTGTCTGTCGGTCTGTCTATCTTTCATCCGTTTATATCTTTCAATCTTTCACCTGTCTTTCTCTGCCTCTACATTTTTTTCGTCTGAGTGTTTTTTTATGACTTAAAAAAAAATAAACTAAACTGCTAGCATTTCAACCTGTCTGCTCTGATCTTTGGCTGTCTGTCATTTGTCTATCTACCTGCACACCCACCCACACACTAACACACATATCCAAACCTATATAAATCATCTATCTATCTATCTATCTATCTATCTATCTATCTATCTATCTATCTATCTATCTATCTATCTATCTATCTATCTATCTATCTATCTATCTATCTATCTATCTATCTATCTATCTATCTATCTATCTATCTATCTATCTATCTATCTATCTATCTATCTACTACCCACCTACCTACCTACGTGGTGCACACTCACTAACTAGTCTTCATCCTTCTATCACTCTCTGGCAGTTCGTCTGCTCTAATTACACTTCAACCATCCCTGTTCTCTTTCCTTCTCTTCTCCTGTTCACTTGAACAAGTACGAACCTAGTACCCATTAATGCTCTTTAATTATTCTCCTGAACTTTGTATCCGAAATGTTCAGATCAAGTTAGACCAGACACGATCAACAGACCCGACCTACACGTAACACATCTATCACACTTTCATTTCACGCGCTTCGAAAGCTATTCCTCTGGCTGCTTCATTTCTATCTTTTTGTTCAGCGTTTTGTCCTTTTCGCGCGTATACCTTTATTTAGTTCTTCTTGTTATATCTCCATCTCACACATAATTTTTATGTCTCATTCCATTCGATCGTTCTAACATTTTCTTCACGCGTTTAACTATTTCGATCTCCCACTATAACTTTCATTTACTCTTTTCATTTATTGTTTCACTTTTCTCCTTTTGTTTTATTTCATTTACAGGGTATCTTTTTTTACCTTCGGTTCATAATTCTTTCTCTGAGTGCTGTTTAGGTTTTTAACGCACGCACACGCACGGCACGCACACAAAAACACACTCACACCATGGCATCAAATAGACCATGAGCAGGACAAGAGAAGAAGTGAATAGAGGCTGAGATTATTTCAGACTGGCTGTGGTGAATGCAAAGCTCTGCAAATTTCATGCGAACCGATAATGATGATATTCTAATGAGCAAGCAATACGGTAAACAACCTAAAACATGCAATCACAGCATGTCGGTTAACATAATGAAATATCAGTGTTCTCCGCAGTGGTGTTAGCTGATGATATAAAAAACATGTTTCTCAATTATCTCCGCGGTGGTGTTAGCTGATGATATAGAAAACATGTTTCTCAATTATCTCCGCGGTGGTGTTAGCTGATGATATAAAAAACATGTTTCTCAATTATCTCCGCGGTGGTGTTAGCTGATGATATAAAAAACATGTTTCTCAATTATCTCCGCAGTGGTGTTAGCTGATGATATAAAAACATGTTTCTCAATTATCTCCGCGGTGGTGTTAGCTGATGATATAAAAAACATGTTTCTCAATTATCTCCGCAGTGGTGTTAGCTGATGATATCGAAAATATGTTTCTCAATTATCTCTGCAGTGGTGTTAGCTGATGATATCGAAAATATGTTTCTCAATTATCTCTGCAGTGGTGTTAGCTGATGATATCGAAAACATGTTTCTCAATTATCTCTGCAGTGGTGTTAGCTGATGATATCGAAAATATGTTTCTCAATTATCTCTGCAGTGGTGTTAGCTGATGATATAGAAAACATGTTTCTCAATTATCTCCGCAGTGGTGTTAGCTGATGATATCGAAAATATGTTTCTCAATTATCTCCGCAGTGGTGTTAGCTGATGATATAGAAAACATGTTTCTCAATTATCTAGGCAGTGGTGTTAGGTGATGATATCGAAAATATGTTTCTCAATTATCTAGACAGTGGTGTAAGCTGATGATATAGAAGGCCAAGTTTACAATTATCTCTATAGTGACTGTGGCTGTTGATATAGAAGACCTAGTTTTAAGCTAATCGCCACGGCGACTACTGGGAAATCAACAACATAATTTAGATCAAGTGTGGAGGCGAAGGCGCGCCTCCCAGCACCAGAGCTGTAAGCTGTCATCGACCCACAGCTGATAATTTGCGCCAGGATCGGTGAACCAAAAACCATCCAGACCCAGCTCCACCTCTCGGTGGTGCCTCTAGTAACAGACTAACCTCTCTAGTCTGGCCAAACGAGTAGGGATCGAAGAGGGAAGACAACCCGGTACTCAAAAATGTCGTGCTGAAGTAGGATGTGTTGGGCCGAAAGGCGCAAAAATATAACAGTTATACTGCAAACCACAGCACAACGCAGACACGTCCACTTAACGTCCTTTTAAGGACGGATGACGAAGAGGAATTCTACAGTCTACGAATACTCTAGAATACTTTAGTCATCGGGCGAACGCAAGCAAGATCAAGTGTAAAGATAGAAAGTTGTTGAGTTGAGAAACATTACTGCTTAAATCAGCAGATACGATACTTGATGGCATATACAACTTATAGCATTCGATACAGTCAAAAACCTGAAAGTAAAGATGTAAACAAATGCTGGCATATGGGTATAACTGTTTACTTTTACTTTTATATGAGCTTGTATTACTTGTAATATGTGTCCTTGCTGTTTGCCTCCCACTGAAAGAGTCGAAATGTTAGTGTGTTTAGTCAGACCTATCTGTAAAGCTAGTTTGCTATTTTTAGTTATTTTCCTAGCAAAGGGGCTGATGTTTATACGCATCGAAGATTCTATTGATAGTGGTGATTCAAGTATCTTGCAAGTTAAGAGCTTCCTTCACCCAACGAGACCCATAAAGAATCCTGTATTTATCTTCCCGTTTTGGATTTCAAATACTTTACTTGTGTTAATTACCAACTCTTCATTCAAACAATAATATAGTGACCTCATCATGTCGTTTCTCCCATATTACAACACACATGCTCTTATGCAGCCACTTTACAACATGAGCCTTAGGGCTTTCCTTGGGACCATTATCGGGAGCCGCGATAGCTCAGTGGTTAGTGAACTGGACTATAAAGGACAAGAGGTAGGGTTCGTTCCCAACCGACGGCTTCCGGTTCACCCAGCCTTTTTTTTCTGGAAAAGTAAAACGGCACGGGCCTGATACCGACCACATTACCCAAAAATCATGTGCCGAAGGTTTGTAAAATTTATGATCACTACACCTTATTCTCTATACGCCACTTGGCGTGACGGGGGTACTTTACTTTATATTACTTAGGACCATTATCGTTGTACCCAGAAAGACTCTTCTTCTTCATAGATACAGTAGGCGTCTTAGCAGGCTGGATATCATAGGTCAGGAGAGCCGTGTTCCATACAGAGGTAGGGTTTGGTGATAACGGAGAACTTAATATTGAAGTAGCTCTGATGAGGTCATGTTCAAACTTGCCCCAGCAGACCTCAGGAAAATAGGAAAACCAATATAACCCGCAACTTCATCTTCTCGGGTCAAAGAAATAACTATTCGACCTCATGGCATTATAAGGGAGAGAGAGAGAGACAGATAAATAAACAAAACAGACACATAAACAGACAGACAGATACATAAATAAAAAAGGCAGAGAGACAGACAAATAGACAAATAGACAGACACTGACAGGTAGACAGAAAAAATCAGATAGATCGATAGATAGACAGACAGAAATTAATTGACTGATTTAATGAGTTATATGCCGGTTATCATCATTGCACTCTGAACATAGGTGCTCAGATCCCCTTCTTAGCAAGTGCCGCAGTGTCTAGCGACTGACGACTCCAGTTCTATCAGACAGACAGACAGACAGATAGACAGACAGACAGACAGACAGACAAGATGGAAACGACAAAACAGACAGGTCAGACAGACAGACAGACAGGCAGATAGAGATACTGACAGATAGAATGAAATAAAGACAGACAGACTGACAGACAGACAGGACAGGACGGGACAAACAGGACATATAGACAGACAGACAGACAGACAGAGAGATAGATAGATATATAGATAGATAGATAGATAGATAGATAGATAGATAGATAGATAGATAGATAGATAGATAGATAGATAGATAGATAGATAGATAGATAGATAGATAGATAGATAGATAGATAGATAGATAGATAGATAGATAGATAGATAGATAGATAGATAGATAGATGGATGGATGGATGGATGGATGGATGGATGGATGGATGGATGGATGGATGGATGGATGGATGGATAGATAGATAGATAGATAGATAGATAGATAGATAGATAGATAGATAGATAGATAGATAGATAGATAGATAGATAGATAGATAGATAGATAGATAGATAGATAGATAGATAGATAGATAGATAGATAGATAGATAGATAGATAGATAGATAGATAGATAGATAGATAGATAGATAGATAGATAGATAGATAGATAGATAGATAGATAGATAGATAGATAGATAGATAGATAGATAGATAGATAGATAGATAGATAGATAGATAGATAGATAGATAGATAGATAGATAGATAGATAGATAGATAGATAGATAGATAGATAGATAGATAGAATTGACAATGAACGAAGATTCCAACAGATCGGTAGGGTGACATGAAATAAATCATTCGGTTCTCCTCCTCTTTCTAATGACACAAGACTCAAACAGAACGGCAAAAAAATTGAAGGATCATTTTTCAAGATTAGGAATAGTTTGACTGTCCTTGTATTAAGACCACTGTCATTGTACTCAGATAACGGCCATTAGATTTCGAATCTCTTTCCTGATAGCACATAATTTTTAAACACATTACACGAACTTCGTAGCAGTAAATAGTACTTCGAGGTCATTTCACAGACAACATATTTAGTATTGTAAAATGTTGTAGGAATATTTCTCTTCATTTTCAAATTTGCCCTAGCAGGGGAATGCAGCTTATTTTTTTTTATATTTGCAACTTTAAAATGCTAAGCTTGAATCCATAATTTCATTTCCTGCGTCAGTCTCCGATATGACTAATTACATCCTTGAAATTTGTGTATATCAAAGTGTCCTTCGAGCAATGAATGTACTATCTGATGTGAGGATGTTGATGTACCTAAGCGGTAAAGCTTCTTTATGTGAAGAAGGAAGAGTCTACCTTTATTTAGCTGTATTTTATATAACCATATTCTGCTAGCCATGTAGGGGCAGGGTTCGATCCCAACCCACGGCTTCCCGGTTCACCCAGCCCTAAATGGGTACAGGATTTTTTTTTCTGGGAAAGTAAAGCAGCACGGGCGTAATACCGACCACATTACCCCAAAAATCATGTGCTGAAGGTCTGTAAAATATAGGGTCACTAACACCATATTTCCCTATACGCCACTTGGCGTGACGGGGGTACTTTACTTTTTTATTTACTGCTAGCCATGTACTAGTTCTTGTAGAGATGACTAAATCTGATAGTGCCTCCTAAAGGAATGAATTAACAATGATGGATCGTACTACCAGCGCTTTGCCAGTACACCCCTCCGCCGTTTTATACTTGCGAAAAAATATGTTCCATTTTTATGTCTTCAATACAATTTCTTATGTTCACATACTTTGTTTCTTTGCCGTTGGCACTACAGTGTTCCTTCCACTCTTATCAGCTGCAGACATCGCTATTTTTCCCTCGAGCAATCTTATGTAATCGTCCAATCGCTTCATTAACTGTCCATTTTATTGTACCACATGTCTAACGGTCGCCCAACGTTATCGATAATGACCAAATTTACAGACTTATGTTGTTGCACTTAGGGGTTGTTTCCATGTTTTCCTTCCCTTGCGTTCATTTATCCACATAAAACTCTATAGTAAATATGAAAACTATTTTAGATTATTTGTTTAACAAAAATAAAGAAAATTTTTAACTTCGAAAGTAGCTAGATCGGGTGGCACAGTTTTTTTTAAATAAAATCTTTACATTTTTACATTAATGACGTCAGTATATGGGACTTACAGGACCGGATAATCAAGGCCGCTTATTTACTGCAGTCACCGCTAGGTGTTCAGTTCTGAGTCTTGATTTCAAAGTAAAAACTGTTGATCCAGCCGAGGTTTGAACCCTCGCTCGCCTAGTTCGGAACTCGACCACATGCTCGTCGAATAACTTCTCTACATTAGGAGAACGCGGTTTCGAATCATTGTAGGATTATACCGTTTTCATTTTTTTTTTTAGTATGCTCACCCGAACACCTCAAGACTACAGCACTGGGCATGCGGTTGTTATTCTCCACTCTATAGTCGCCACCCCCATTCGTAGACCACAGATATGGAATAATGACGTCTGAGAATGTGACCAACATAGATTCAATGTTTGCATTTCCTCATTGATTTCTCTATTAAAAGTTTTTGATCAATGCTTTTGAACATAACATAGTACCAATTTTCTCAGGCAGAATTGTATACAATTTTGATGTTTCTTTTTGATGGATTTGCCTGAGAAATCGGTTTTGCTAAGCAATGGATGAGTTTTCGTTGAGGGTTAGTTACAATAACTCCAATTTACTTGCCCCCAAACGAAGTTCAAGTATCTATAGTTCGTTCAGAAATTCTTGTCCACAGAGTTTATTAATTATCTCGGAAACTGTTTGATGAATTTCTGTAATTTTTTTTCGCGAAATCTTATTTTTTCACCGACCTTCAGTCTGATTTTTTTCCCTACTGTCATGCATTTAGGAAATATTTTTGCTTATTTAAGGTATATCAAAATATGATTTTCTTGCTTGTCCTAAAATTTAGGATTTTTCAATACCCACGTTTGTCGTAATCAACTCACCAATTAAAAAGGCAAATTTCACGTGCACACCACACAATCTTAGCACCGTTTCGCACTCTTAACTTGTAAGACCCTCGCCGCTCCGAGGTTTTGTTTTTGGAAATTTCATTTCCGGTTTCTTGTTAAATTGGTCCAGAGGCATATTTTGACAAAATATTTACTGTTACTGTTAATTTAATGTTAATGAATATTTCTGTATGTGTGATGATTTGTAAGCTGTTGTGAAGTGACTACTTGATTTTTAAAATCATGAAGAGTTTAAAGTGTAAATTCATCACTATGCAAAAGGTAACTGTGTTATTGTACATGCACTTTTGCAAGGAATCTAAATGGGTCGGTTATATTACGATATCAACAAGCCAGAAAACAGAACACGAGCAGCTCTAAATATTGATAGAAAGTCTTTCAATTGATGGATAGGACAGAACTTTGACTCTGCAGAGGCGACGGTCAAGCAAGGAAGTTTACCTATCTCTATGACAAAGATATATATCTCTCTCTGCGATCAAGACTCAATCAGAGTAGGATTTCAAACTCTCTCATGAAGTCTGCCGTCTGTTTAAGCGAATTGATTGCCACATATAGCTTTTCTTCCAGGGAGGTGGGCGTGGACCACATTACTCTTCTCAGGTCTGTGTACTGGGGGCAATCCTGTAGAACATGTTTTGAAGTCATATTGTCCTGTGTATAGTGGCATAGGCTGGTTGTACCTATTTTGAATTTGGTGAACATGTGATTTCTCATTCTATTGTGGCCAGTGCGTAGGCGAAGTATGATGACTTGATCCCTCATTGATAGTTGGTGGTATCTGTCATTCTCGTTATGCTTTGGGTGTTCTGGTTTCCATTTTTCATGGAACTGACCCTTGCGGATGGATTTGGCTTCATCATAACTTAGCGGATGGTTCTCTTGTGGTAATCTCCCTCCCGCTTTAGCTAATTTGTCTGCGCGTTCGTTCCCATGTATATTACAGTGTGATGGTATCCACTGAATGACTACTCTCTGGAAGTTATTGCATAGTTGGTCCAAGTTGTTCTCAAGTCATCTAGTTCATTGTTCTTGGGGATTTTTAGAGCTGATAGTACTAACAGTGCATCAGTCATAATCACCAATTTATTGTGCATGTTATTTTTGTGTTGAGTTGTCAGTGTTGCAGCATCTCTGATGGCCTCAGTTTCTGCTTTAAAGTTGTTTGAGAATTTCCCAGTAGCTATTGACTTGGTGATCTCGTCCTGATTATTCAGCGTCAAGAACACACCTCCCCCTCCATTTCTGGTGGCATTTGTAGCAGAGCCATCTGTGTATATGTGAGACCAAGAGTCCTGTGGGTAGTTATTGTGTATGTGTTTTACCGCTACGTGTTTTCTTTCTGTGTCTGATTGTGTGCCTTTTTTCATGATTCCTGTTATATTTTCCTTAAGTTCTGGTATTTTATGTTTTTTTGAGGAGACATATCAGATGGGCCCAAGGGTTTCGATATTGTTAGGGAAAGTACTGGGTCTCCAGTAGTTAGTTCATTGGCAATTGCAGCGAAGTTACTCCTCTTTAGTCATACAATTCTGGAACCAGATATTCTTTGGTGCATGGGGTGGCTAAGGAGCCTTCTATATTTCTCCGCTTATTGCAATACTTTAGTGACCCGTCTGTCATCTAAGGGTTGTAAACCTGTTACTTTTTCTAGAGTCTTGATAGGTGTAGATTTTATAGCACCAGTGATGATACGGCAGCTTGGTTCTGTGTTCTGTTAAAGGAAAAATGTTCTTGCATTGTTAGAAAATTAACATAATTTACAGTAAAATCTAATGTTTAAAGCACGCGGTTTGATATTTTCCTAAAATTATATAACAAAAAACGATTTGTGCAAAATTTAGACTACCTTTGTACTTAAATGTTATAAAATCTGAAGGTCGGTGAAAAAAATAAGATTTTTGAAAAAGAATTACATAAATTCATCAAACAGTTTCCGAGATCAACTCTGTGCGCACGAATTTGTGAACGAACTATACAACAATTTCCACGTTCAAACGATGCTGCTTGTTATTTTTGAGTCACGCCGTATCCTTTCTCTATTTAGTCTAGTTGTATTATATACATTTTTTAAATTCGTCTGTTAAAACTCTAATGATTACCTGCGATATAAGCATTTCCAAATAGAAATGTTAAAAGCAAACCTTTAAATTATTTGTTACCGATGGTCTATCCCTTTTACTGTGTTTTGTGCATTCGTATACTGGCCTTCCTGTGACGTTTGGTGAGCGATACCACTGGCCATGTACACAGTCTGACATTTAATTCTTTCCGTACTGAAACTTGCTATCAATGTAACGGAAGAGATTTCAGAGACATTTGCCAAGGTTTTAAGAGTCAATCTACATATGTAAATGTATGTAAAATATTATATATGATTTTTTTAGATAACGGTAGAAGGAATTAGATTTCACTATATAATACCAAGATGTTATAAAACATTTAAAATGATTACGGTTTGATGATGGTTCACACTAATCACATTGTTGCAGGAGCTACTGATTGCACACTCCGTGCACACCGTGAGCTGCGTGTTTCATCCGTTTTGATCATGTTCCGATATTCCAATTGTTTACGATGAATGCTGATATCGTATGACAGGGAACAGCTGGCTGTATTCACTTTCTGTGCGGTTTCGCCTTATGTCTTTTGGCGTGTGCTGAGACTGCTATCATGGGTACTACAGCAACCTTTCTTTGTTTGGGAGATGAATTAGTAATTCAGATGATTCCACTGGTACGGGCAGTTGAGCAATTATGGATTTTAATTCGTTTGCAGTGAAACCGGGGCCTTCCATAACCAAATAACCAAATAACCAACTAATCAAATTGAGAGTGACGCACTTGAAGCGAAACGTACGTGGCCAAATTCGGCACGGCACACAGTTTGCCGAAACGTACGGAAAGAGCGTCGGATATGGGGAGTCTGATACCTGTGTACTGTATACTACGTCATCAACTCTAAAGGACAACGGATAGATAGAAGCACAGGTCATGCGCAACGTTAAAGATGGCTATCCTTCAGCTGAAGTTTGAAGGTTCATTATTTGAACTTAACAGATTTATCAAACAATGTTTGAAACATTTTTATTTCACATTTCACAAAAGTGAGTTAATTTTCAGTAACTTCGAGTTTTTTTCTATTGAAAATTAAATGCAAATCTGAACCTGCATATAGGGCAGTGACTGACCTGTATTTGTGGTCGTTAGTTCAAATCCACTAAAGTAAACATTTCCCACTAGACTTTATAAATAGAAGTGATACAGTGAAATATATAATATAATATTTAGTTAAATAGAATTTAGCAAATATTACACAAATGGGTTCTATTCTTGCCTCAGGTGCACATCTCTGGGATATACATTCCAACAATAACTATTCAATCAGTTCTGTCGTTTGCACTCGTCTTCTAATCTTATTTAAGAGTGTAGCTCTGTCTCAAGGTTTCCTCCCCCTGTGTTTCTAGCTCTTCCTCATTTATCTTTTCCTGTGGCTATAAGAAGAAACCTTCTCTGGCATAACTTTTAGTTGGCTTTCAAAACCTGCGCTCTGTCCATCATCATTCACCTTCATTTATCGTTTCTTTGACTGATGATTTGATTGTTTTTCCATAACGCATCATTTCTAATGGTATCTTGTTTTCTTTTGTTAAGTTTGCTCCTAAAGCAGATGTTAGTAAATGCCTGCTCTTTTCCTTCATTCCACTTCAACTGTAAAGTAGGAAAATAAAATTCCTTCAGCCATTGCTATGAGTATGGTGAATATGTTATTAGTCACCATATTTTTCCATATCAAAGGCATATTGTTGGGTGATGTGGTGGGTATCACGCCGGGCCGCTTTTACTTCCCAGAAGAATCTCTGGTACCCATTTTTAAAGGCCTAAAGCCTCCGAAAAAAATCCGTTATTTCTGAAAATGTTTAAGGAAGGGAACGCACAAAGCACTCTTCCACTGAGGCTCCCACAATTTGATGGTGTTCATGCTTAAAGTCTGACATATAACTGAACATTATCTAATAAATAGTTTCTGTAATAATTATACTTTGGAGATGATGACTATACAAAAATGATCTAGTTTCAATCTACAAAGTACCTAAACATAATCCACAATTACGTCTGTTTGTTGCTATCAAAGACAATTCATCCCATAATAAATGTAATATGTTTATAAACCGCGATTAGAAATCACTAGAGGATCACAAAGGGATAGCACTAATGAAACAGAAAATAAAGATACCAACCCAGACAATCATTGAAAATAACACTGACAAGAAAAGCAAGGATAAGTAGCTGATAATGAAAAGTTCACCCAAATTAGAGGCTTGAAAAGTTCACCCAAATTAGAGGCTTGAAAAGTTCACCCAAATTAGAGGCTTGAAAAGTTCACCCAAAATTGAAGTATAGAGACTCTGACTTCTTACAGCATGAGCAGGATATTAAACGATCGAGGGTCGAGGTTAGAACATAAAACAAAAGTGACACTGCTAATGATGCATACTAATATGTGCACATATACTTTATAATAATTCACCAACAGTAGAAATAGACTCAAGATGCAACAAAGCTGGTCAAATCATCGGATACCTATCACCACTGTTGTCCAATAAGGAAATAACTCTAGAGGAAAAACGGTCACTTTACAATACAATCTTTGTCCAAAAGTTGTCCTTCTAATGTCAGTCCTGGACCCAAGATCATCATCATCATCATCATTGAGTGCCGTCTCCGCATCGAAGGTTGGCTCCAAGGAGCGCCATTCCACTTTGTCTCTTGCTTTGATAGTGCAGATTGTCATAGGTTGACTTGTACATCTTATGATGTGACTCGTCCATGTTAGTTTTGGTCTGCATCTGCCTCTTTTACCTTGTATTTTCTCTTCCAATATTACTTTTATTAGGCTGTTGTGTCTTTTAACATGCCCCAAAAATATCATTTGTCTTCTTTGAATTGTGTTTGTATTTCTATTTTCATTTTTAGTTGTTTTAAAACTTCATATTTTGTTTTCGTTTCTTTCCATCCAAATCTACCTATTCTTCTATAAATATACATTTCAAAGGCTTCAATTTTCTGTTCTGTTTTCTTGTCTAATGTCAATGTTTCTGCACCATACAGGAATATTGAGAAGATGTAACATTTTGCTATTCTTAGTTTTAGCCCTGTGTTATTTCTTTTGATGTTAGAATATTTTTCATGGCATTAAAATAGCACTAGATTGACCCTAGATGCAGAACAATAAGAAACATACATTACCGAGATGAAATGTGTTAGACGAATGACAGGAAACAGCCTGAGAGATAAGATCAGAAATGAAGAACTGAGAGAAAAGCTAGAAATAACCCTCGCCAGGGAAAACATAAAGAAACAGATCATATGGTTTGGCCGAGTGACAAGGCAGAAAGATCAAAACACAACTTAACGAACCTTCAATAAACGTGACGAGAACACCAGACTTAAGAGCCGATCACGACAAAGATGGATTGACAGAATATTTGTAATACTAGGAAACATATCAGCAGTAGAAGCGAACAAAAAGCGGCAAATTATATCTCCCCTCAACGTTGGAAGGCAAATTAGGAAGGAAAGAAAAAAGAAGAATACTTTCTAATGGATAATTTGTAGTTCGCAATTATATAGTTAAAAAGACGAGTGTAGTATGCACATCAATAAAAGTTTGTTCCATACATTTGGTGATTAAAGTATATATTATTGTCATGGCGCTTTATTTCTAATATGTTAGTTGCAATGATCTTTTCATTCAGAAAATATATAGTAAAGTAACCTGTCACGCCAAGTGGCGTATAGGGAATATGGTTTTAGTGACCATACTTTTTACAGACCTTCGGCACATGATTTTTGAGGTAAGGTGGTCGGTATTACGCCCGTGTCGCTTTACTTTTCCAGAAAAAAAAGCCGGTACCCAATTAAGGCCGGGTGAACGTGGAAGCCGTCGCTCAGGATCGAACCCTACCTCTTGTCCTTTGTAGTCCAGTTAATTAACCACTGAGCAAACGCGGCTCCCTCAGAAAAAAAATGTAAATATATATGTATAAAGTACCCCCGTCACGCCAAGTGGCGTATAGGGAATATGGAGTTAGTGACGACAAATTTTACAGACCTTCGGCATATTATTTTTGGGGTAATGTGGTCGGTATTACGTCCGTACCGCTTTACTTTTCCAGAAAAAAAAAATCCGGTACCCATTAAAGGCTGGGTGAACCTGGAAGCCGTCGGTTGGGATCGAACCCTACATCTTGTCCTTTGTAGTCCAGTTCACTAACTACTGAGCTATCGCTACTCGCTTATATATATAAATATATATATAGAGAGAGAGCATGATTGTTTTCTTAATTGTTATTTAGAGCCAGTCTTAACATATGGATGTGAATCATGGACAATAAGACAACAGTCAAGAAAATCACTGAAGTCTGTAGAAATGTGGTTTTACAGAAGAATGTTGAGAATACCATGGACAGCTCAGAAGAGTAATGAAAGGTTCTGAAAGAGGCCAAAGCAAAAAGATAGCTAATTTCCAATATTAGGAAAAGCAGTCATTATCTTTTGGCCATGAGAAGAGAACAACTTAAATATATTGTAACAACTGGAAAAATTGAGGGACGATAAGATAAAGGGAAGCAAAGAGAAAAAATACCAGACAGCTTAAAAGAATGGCTTGGCAGAAGGTCAACAACAGAAATGATAAATAACTGTCGATATCGAAAGTTGTGGGGAGACATGAAGAACTACTTCGCCAGCAGGCCCTGTACTTGATGATGATGATGATGATGAATATCTATATAGTTATATATTAGATGCTAAATGACGGTCACCATGCCTGGCATTAAGATAAATCCAGATGGGATAAGTAGATATTTAGCACAAAGTAGCACATTAGACAATGGAACGAATGTTTCTTCTTATGTGATCCAAAAAGGGAGCTCCTAAATAAACATCAGATAGAAACAATCAACATGTTTCTGATACATTATGAGATGAGCAATGTTGGAATACTTGGGTACAACTGGCAAAATACAGGGAAATAGAGATCCCTGACGACAAAGAGAGAAAATACTAGATAGTTTGGTGTCATGGCATGGAAATCAGTCAACAACAGAATTGACACGATACATGATGAATAGAAGATTGTGGAAGGACACATGATCGCCTACACCAACCGGCACATGATGATGATCCACTTCACTCTCTATGAGCCAGGTACACGTTCCTTTATCAGCCATAAATATTGGAGGGCGCCAAGCTGGGCTTGCAGGGTTTACCAGCAAACAGTGACCTATCTCATGCGTCAGGAACTAGATGTAAGAACAGAAGACAAACAGCAAGATCTCTTAAGGAAATGAAACAATTTTAATGTGCAGTGGCATCAATAAATAAGTAAACAGTGCAGAAAAAAGGAGCTCTAGACATGAGAACTTAATATTTCCTTGGATGACGTGCTATACACAGGAAGGCGGTGGGAGGAGATACAGTTGTGTGTGTATATGTGTGGGTGTGCTAGAGAGAATGAAAGATAATTAAAGAGATAGAGAGAAAAAGAATGCGAGTGAGTGAGGCGTCATTATTCTAAATCAATCTCATATCCAAGGATATTGCATTTTAAGGCTGAAATAGCCTGCTGTGTGATTTATATGTATGTATATATATATATATATATATATATATATATATATATATATATATATATATATATATATAATACACGTTTGATTGTTTTCTAGATACACAATAATTTAGAGTTGCGCTGCGGAGAATGCGTTATTACCTTAGTGTATAGCTAAGAGCTCCACATCGATTGCGTAATCAAATTGCGTTTATTTCTCTCACGTTTATATTTCCTTTCCTGTATGTTAATATATTATCGTTAACCTAGACATACTGTTACTCCAACAATCTAATTCGTAAATTGAAAAAAACCAATATAAATTATAATCAATGAAACGAAAGCAACTTTTGCTTAGGTGTTTAGTTGTCATGTGGCACAACTGCTTACTAGAATATAAACGATATATTTTAGTTCCATCTGGAAGAATTTCAGATCTTGTCATTATTATTGTCCTCATTGTAATCATAAAATGACATGATTACTGGCATATGTGATCATGCCTCTTTACAACTTTCCGTATGTACAAAGTTTATAAATTGTTCTTATGGCGTCTAATCAAGCCGTTCTCTTAACTCTTTCCGTACTGAAGCTTTTTATCGAGGCAATGGAAGAGATTTCAGAGACAACATGGTTTTAATAATCAATCTACATGTTTATATTTATCTAACATATAACATATTATATATGAGTTCTTACTTAACTGAACCAGGTATTAGATTTCATCAATACCGAGATGATACAAGACATGTAAAAAGAATATGGTTTGATGACGTTCATACTAATCAAATTGAGCGTGGCGCACACGGCGGCCAAAGTGGCGAAACGTACGGAAAGAAATAAGCTACCTCGCAGCTTTCTCTAACTCTCTCTTTCATTCTTTCTTTGCCCCGATTTTCTGGCTGTCACAATATGTCACAGATGTTTCTTTCTCTCTACATGACCAACTATTCCTTCCTAATGTGGACAGCAAATTCTCTTTATTAATTTCGCTCTTTCAGAACATTCTCATTTACTTTGTCAGCCTCTTTGTTGTATTCTTACCATTCCACAGTAAAATCACATAATTTCTAGAGCCCCCAAACTTCTCTTTGCTACTGTCATATTGCAGCGTTCGCCCACAGTTGTCAGGACTTGCTTCATATAACGGTGATGAGTTATTATGCCTTGATGATTGATAAAAACAAGTGTTTTAATCATTTGCTCAGTTACGAAATTGTATCTTTTTATGAGCTATTCTACACATTTCTGCTGACAAATCACAATTACTTTAGTTAACACAGGGGTCAATTGCTTAAAAAATAAAAACAGAAACCAAGAAACACGCGTTTTTCAAATTAGTAATACCTACAATAATCATTTTAGGAGCCACGATAGATCCGAAGTTAGTGAACTTGACTACAAAGGACGGGTTCGATGCCGATCGACGGCTTCCGGGTTCACCCAGCTTTAAATGGGTACCGAATTTTTTCTCGCAAAATAAAGCGACACGGGCGTAGTATCGACCACAGTATTCCAAAAATAAACTGCCGAAATTCTATAAAAATTATGATCACTAACACCATATTCCCTATACCGCCACGTGGCGTGACTGGGCTCTTTACTTAACTATAATCATATTCAGAAGATTATTGTTAATTTGTTTGAGATCGTCAGCTCATATCTCTAGTGAAGTCCCGAGGTACCGAGTTTTGCGCGAACATCGCTTTGACCTTTTTTTCTACACCGACAGCGGTGTGATCAGGTATCCCTCGCCATAGAGGCAGATATTCTCCAACTTTAGAGGTACTTTCATTTTTATCGTCCAAAGTATTAAGGCTATGGGTAGACTTTTGTCCTTTTAATTTTGCCTAGATGGTGGCCATTTTTGGTTTAATATTTTTCGCTGTTATACGAGACGGTTTAACATCAGATCTCACTATCCAGACCCCCAAGGTGGGGGGGGGGTGTAAAACTATGAAGAAAACATCTTTTAAAAGTTTCATAAGATGGAATTATTTTTGTAGATAAAATGAGAGAATAGAATAAGCAGGAAAAGAAGAGAGAAAAAAAGAGAAAGAGGAGAGCGTAAACATAAGATTAAGAAAAAGATGGAGGTAGAAAGACGAAAAAGAACTAAAAGATAATTTAAAAGAAGACAGAACATGATATGGAAACGATGAAAATAATAGTGTTGATAATTCTGAAGAAGAAAAGAAAACATAACAAAGAAATGAAGAGGAACAAAATGCTACAAAATTGTTCTGAACATAATTGTCGTGGGCACACACCGTCTTAATGAACGTATTTATATAATTTACAAATGAAAGTTTCCAGTTGAATAAAAGTTTAATCTAGACTGAACAATAATTATAACAATTATTTTACACACACACACACACACACACACACAAACTGCCCGTATGTAAATAATGTAAATATGACGAATAGAAACACTTTTTATAGCCATTGCAACAATGCCATGTCCCGTTACTAAAATGTCTCTTATTTGCAGCATGTCCCGAGCTCACAGAATGACTTCATAACTAGTTGACCTTGCAGTAACTTTATCTTGGCTGTCTACGTCACACGTCAAAATAGCGCAACTCTCCCCCTACCGCTCAGCAACAGGAATCCAGATAGTCTGATTAAGAAGGCAAATTGAATTCTGTGTCGGCTGATGCTGTATCGGGGTATTTAAATCTGATTGAATGGAGTCGATATAACCTTAGCCGTGGCATCGCAGATCCGAAGTGATGGAAATCGGATGGGTCTTCTCGCATGCTTTAAGAGGGGACTGGATCAGTATTTATATATAGCTCACTCAGTTTAGCAAAGTTTAGTGTGTTCCTATTTGATACCAAATCGGTTAAGTCTATTTCCAGTGGATATATTTCTGGCTGGAAACTTCACAAGTTCTAAGACTGTGCTGTACAATATTTTAAAAGGTTTCCAGCAATTTGATTAGTTTATAGATTGTGGCATAACTGTGTCCATAAATCGAGTTAAAATGTGGCTAATGTATTAATTGTATTAGGAATTACTTTATACTTGTTACAACGGCTATTGAAGTATAACGATTTTGTTTAGTCGCACCTGGGAAGTTTTCTAACAGTATTACACACATAAAGATTGTGGTAGGCGTATTTTAGAAAGCATTATTTACCTTTACAAGTTAAAAGATTGTGATAGGACTCATATTAGAAGTCTTATAACAGTTTTACAATTACAAAGATTGTAGCAATGTACATTATAAGTCTTATAATGGCGTTACAATTATAAACATTGTGATAGGACCTAATTAGGAGTCATATAACAGATGTACAATTACAAAGATGTAGTAATGTACATTATACGTCTTATAATGGCGTTACAATTAAAAACATTCTGATAGGACCTACATTAGGAGTCATATAACATATTTACAATTACAAAGATTGTAGCAATGTACATTATAAGTCTTGTAATGGCGTTACAATTATAAGCATTGTGATAGGACCTACATTAGGAGTCATATAACAGATATACAATTACAAAGATTGTGGTAGACGTACAGTAGAAGTCTTATAACAGTTTTACAATTATACAGACTGTAGTAGAACCTACATTAGAAGTCTTATAACAGGTTTACGATTACAAAGATTGTAGTAGTACGTACATTAGAGATAATAACAGTTTTACACGTACAATAAATGTCGGGGTTCGTAGACTTGAATCATGTAACAGGTTTTACAATATTAAGACAATCAATTATACATTCTGCGTCATTTGAAGTGTGTTTACATATTAACATGTTTTTTTTTAAAATAAATCTTTGACATTTTCATTCATTGTGTTACAAAGTAATTACTAAGTTTTAGAAAGCTTCAACTTGCATACATATTACGTCAGGTAGTGTAGAGATTACAAATAAAAATCGATACATACATTTTGTTAAAAGCTTTAGTATAATTCATTGTTCAAAATAAAAAAAAAAAAAGGTAAAGAGCCCCGTCACTTCAAGTGGCGTATACGGGATGTGGTGTAGTGAACGTATTTTGTATATACCTTCGGCACATGAGTTTTGGGGTAAAGTGGTCGGTATTACGCCTGTGCCGCTTTACTTTCCCAGAAAGAATCCGGTACCCACTTAAGGCTGGGTGAACCCGGAACCCGTCGACCAGGATCGAACCCGACCTCTTGTCCTTTGTACACCAGTTCACTAACCACTGAGCTTTATATTTTGATGTGCTCTACGATAGTTAATGCTGACCTGAGCAAGTTGATTTGTGAATGCGCCTTAAAGCTATTGCTTTATAGTTGTTAATTCTGCATCACGAATGTTATCTTAGAGGGAGTACTACTTTAAAGTACATACTTTATGAATCTTGTTACAATATGACTACATTAAGGATTGTATTACATTAATTATATTCCAAGGATAGGTATACACAATGCAATTGTAGGAATATTCTGCTACTACACAATGTTTGAAGGTTTTACAGGCATCACATCTTATCTTGTTATATCTACTTCTTCTTCTTATTTCCTATCTCATTTGCCTTTCAAATGTCGAGCGTCGATGGGAGATATAATTTGCAGTCTTTTGGTCTTCTGTTTCCGCTGCTGCTATTATGTTTCCTATTGTTTATAATATCCCGTTAATCCATCTTTTTTCATGGTCGGCCCTTTGATCCGGTGTTCTTCCAACGTTTGTTTAAGACTCGTTGTGTTGTTTTTTTTATCTTTCTGCATTGTCACGTGGCCAAACCTTTTTATCTGTTGTTTCTTTATATATTATAAGGTGGGGATTATTCCTAGTTTTTTTTCAGTTCTTCATTTCTGATCTTATCTCTCAGACTGTTTCCTGTCATTCGTCTAACACATTTCATCTCAGTGGAGGTTATTTTTCTTATTGATCTTGTATCTAGGGTCCAGTACTGGCATTGGTAGTACAAGGTTGGAATAACGATTTTCAGGATGTATCTAAGCATTGCTTATACAATATCGAATATTATAATTGAATATTATAATTGAATATTAGCAGAAATATTTATAATGTAGACATTTTAGTGCCAATCTGCGCTTACGCTTATAAAATAAAAATCTGGAGAGTCTCTCAACCGATTGGTACCTAAGATTCATTTAACCACAAAACATATAAAACATAATTGAATTTGTTCACAGGAAGATAGAAAGAGTCTTACATCTATCTAGTACAGGTAATTAAATACAGGGGTGATCGTTCTACAGTCTGCAGACTAGAACCGGTCATTCTAGCAACGTTGACCCATCCATGACAGTGCATTCTAATCCATGAGCTGAAGCATAAACATTTTTTTGTTCAATGTCAATCATCACACAAAATTCATATTTTGAAAACGTAATCAAAATCATCATTATGTGCCATACCGTTTGGCGTAAGTGATCATGTCCCTCCACAATCTTCTATCTACAGTGCATCGTATCAGTTCTGTTGTTGACTGTTTTCCATGCCATGACACCAAGCGATCCAGTATTTTCTCTCTTTGTCGTCCGGAATCTCTCTTTCCTTTTATTTTACCAGTTGTAACCAAGTATTCCAACTTTCCTCTTCTCATGATGTGCCCGAAAAATGTTGGTTGCTTCTTTCTGATGTTTTTTAAGATCTCCCTTTTTGTGTTGGCCTCTTTGAGATCTTCCTCATTAGTCATTTTAGCTGTCCATGGAACTTTCAACATTCTTCTGAGAAATCCCATCTCTGTAGCCTCTAATCGTATTTTCATTTGTTTGTGTACTGCCCATGATTCGCTTCCATAGGTCAGAATTGGTTCTATATAGCACCGATGAACTCTCTTTCTCATTTTTTTTTGACATAGATTTGTTGCATAAGAAATTTTTCATTTTCTGAAATGCTATTTTGGCCTGAGCTATTCTGCTTTTTATTTCTGTGGTGCATCTCCCATCTGATGTTATTATTGTGCCCAAGTATTTGAAACGTTGCACTTGTTTCAGATTTAATCAAAATAAACATTTAAAAATAATTAATCGTGTAACGATGTATTCAAAGAGGAGATAACGTTTGCTTAAATCTCTTATCGTATAAGTTGAATATGTGTTCTGAATCACCTTATAAAGCAAAGATCGACGTCTTGGGATAAATGAACAACAAATACGTCGGTAGTCTTTTTTTTCGCTGACGGCAGTTCTGGGAAACCTGAAGAGTGGTGTGACTTGATCCTAATGTAAAATGTAGGCTTCAACAGATATCAGTAACGCTTGGCATATTCTGATCATTCACATATGACCCTTAAAGCATAAAAGGCTGCCAACATGCGATAAAATTTGTAAACACTCCCACAAATGAATAGCCCACACATTTTTATTTCTTTATTTAAGATATTTCTATAAATCTTCTCTTTTTAATATATGGAAACGTTAATAATAACGTAAATATTTCACGAAGAAACACCTTTCAGTATAAAGAAACACCCTTCAGTATCAAGAAACATCTTTCAGTATAAAGAAACACCTTTCAGTATAAAGAAACATCTTTCAGTATAAAGAAACACCTTTCAGTATAAAGAAACACCTTTCAGTATAAAGAAACACCTTTCAGTATAAAGAAACACCTTTCAGTATCAAGAAACATCTTTCAGTATAAAGAAACACCTTTCAGTATAAAGAAACACCTTTCAGTGTAAAGAAACACCTTTCAGTATAAAGAAACACCTTTCAGTATAAAGAAACACCTTTCAGTATAAAGAAACACCTTTCAGTATAAAGAAACACCTTTCAGTATAAAGAAACACCTTTCAGTGTAAAGAAATATCTTTCAGTATAAAGAAACATTTTTCAGTATAAAGAAACACCTTTCAGTATAAAGAAACACCTTTCAGTATAAAGAAACACCTTTCAGTATAAAGAAACATCTTTCAGTATAAAGAAACACCTTTCAGTATAAAGAAACACTAAAAATAAAGCAACCAACTGAATAAATAATCTTTAGACACTGCAGTAATTGTCAATAACTCACCGGCTGTGGTTAGTCTAATGTCGGTTCGAATCCTATATGTGTAGGTCAGCATATGTTCTCAGTACTTCAGTCTGATTTTAAAATAGTCGTGAGGTGGAGCACTTAATTCTACCTAAATAAAGATGACACAAACAACTTTATCTCCAAGTTAAAACACAGCAATCAATCAATATAGAACCGTTGATCAGAAGTTTAACAAGCCACTATCATAAAAACGATGTTAATGAAACGTAAACCTGATACTGAATGTGTTAAAATATCTTTAAAAGAATTGAAAACTGCTAGAACAAAAATTAAGATAAGAGAAGGAGTATCTTGGTCTGCGCCCTATGGGCCGGCTACGGCTCGAAAGGTCAATAGATAGAAAGAATCAATATACTATTCCTCAGAAAATAAAATAAAACAGTAAGCTGATTTCTTTCCATTTGTTTAAAAGTTGAGAGGTATATTATTTTATATAATTAGGCAAGAGATCATAGCACTAATTGACAATACTCGGTACTGTAATAAATTTGTGATATAGAAAAAAAATAAATAATAAACGAATTGTGTATAAAGTACACTGTAAACTGACACACACGCAGCGACTAACCCCTTCCCCTACCCGTTGATTAAATTAAAAGAAACAAACAGATCGTGTTACGCATGTCTTCTTTTTTTGTCTTCTTCATCTCATAAACGCGGGGGTTGTTGGGATACCATAGACAGAATTCGTCAACCTTATCAATTTCTTTCTATCTTTAGTTATATTTGGGACTCTGGAAAGTATAATCTTTGATGTTATCTTATAATCTCTTCCCTGTCTACCCCGCCTGGAAAGTCTAATCTTTGATGTTATCTTATAATCTCTTCATTGTCTACCCCGCCTGGAAAGTCTAATCTTTGATGTTATCTTATAATCTCTTCCCTGTCTACCCCCCCCCCCCCCCCCCCTCATCGATCTAATCGTTCTTAGTTCCTGGCACATTGGTCTTTGACTGGTCAGTTGACAGCGAAACTTGGCGAAGACATTCCATTTTTCTCTTCTTCGCAAATAGTTATCATCATGGCTCCCCATTGAGTGTTGTACCATTTTGCGAATCTTTTCATTTGTTAAACAATCCAAGTAAGAGTTCTCCTAAACCTTACGATAACATTTCATCTCCATAGCTCGTATTACTTCTGTAGCTCTCCTGCAAGGCTCCATATTTCGCAAGCGAATCGACACAACAATGGTCCTCATCAGGATTATTTTAGATTCAAGAGTGAGGTTCTTATCTTTCCAAAAAGGTTTTATCCTTTTATCCATGAGGATGATTTATCTCTCTCTACTCTATAATCAGAGCCGCGATAGCTCAGTGGTTAGTGAACTGGACTACAAAGGACAAGAGGTTGGGTTCGTTCCCAACCGACGGCTCCGGGTTCACCCAGCCTTTAATGGGTACCGGATTTTTTTCTGGGAAAGTAAAGCGGCACGGGCGTAATACTGACCTCATTACCCCAAAAATCATGTGCTGAAGGTCTGTAAAATTTATGGTCACTAACACCATATTCCCTATACGCCACTTGGCGTGACGGGGCACTTTACTTTTTTTTTAAACTCTATAATCGTATAATAGTACTCAATGTTTACTGTATAGAGTAACAGTATTTTACATGTTATATCACTTATTTGTATTTCGTTACTAGAGATGATGTATTTGAAATTATGTTTTGAAGTCTACATACATACACGATATGAGATTCCGTTTCTTGCAGGAGCATGTCCATACTGTGACCGCTTCTGGCAGTAGAAGAATGACACAAGCGAACTCACGAGCAAAGAGAGCCGACTTTATCGAGATTAACTCAACCCGAATCTACAACGACGAGCCAACCATTTCACTTAACCACGATGATCTCTACCACAGCATCGTGGTGGTATAGTGTTGGTGGATGACACGAAACAACCACCAGATTTAGTCAATATATCCCAACTCAATGAACGTATCTCCCCATATTTTAGATCGATTCATCACCAGTCAACAATATCAACGCAGCCCATTGTTCTTTTAATTAATCCCCACAAGTTCAAGTCTCCAAATATTGTAATTTGAAGTTATATTTGGAAACGAAAGTAGTTATTTTGGCTGCGTGTTGTCAATTTGGTCAATACAGCGGTCGATAATCGGATAAAGTACTTCAGCGTATATAAACATTCACAATTTACAACGTTGCAATCAATAATGAATCAACGCTGGATATTTTCTATTTAGATGTGTTCATCTTTGAATTGGCAAAGATTTGGATTTAATCTGTGAATAATTTATTAGGATTAATAATCTCTAATTGGCCATTATTTTGTGACACTTATTGCAGACTAAAAGGAGGAAATCATTTACAGAGAGACTGTTTTCGTGTTCACAACGTTCATTTTTAGAAAGGAATTAGTTGTAACTTATGGCAAATTTACTCAGTTATATATTATCTCAATAATTTGGGACATTTGAAGAGAACATAACAACATTAGCTTCATCTATCCCAGCACTTCTACACCAATGCTTGGGTTCGTTATGTATTGCCGATTCTTGGAAAAGGAAACCAGATATCCAAAAGGAGGTTTATCGGTGAGGCCTTGACCTCATTCTTCAACCCAATTCTAAACGCCCAGGTTTGTGGACTTGTGCAGGAACGTATTGATGGGCGATGAAGAACCGAAGGCGAAACCTCGAACAGGAGGTAGCACCTCCCCTTGGATACCAAGGTAAGTTCATTACACATTTCAAGTAACGCTTGAACACTTGTTTTCTAATTGAATGTATTTTATTTAATTATTTTGCAGTTTTCTTCATTGATACATTTGAACCTCTATATGTGATATTGATATAGTATTGTAATGAAATAAGTAGACGGTATCTTCTCCTTGTTACCTTCCTCGTTTGCCTTCCAGCGTCGAGGTATATAGTAGACATAGTTTATCATCTATTACTGTTCTCTTGGCCTCTTTTGTCATTGTGTTTCCTAGTGTTTCTAAGAATCATAAATCTATATTGTTTGTGACTTGGCGTGTGAACTAGTAACGTTAGTTTATAACTCATAGTGAGTTCTTTCTGACCTAACATGTTATCAAACTGCTTGTTTTATTCTTTTATTACTGGACGCCATTCCCATTTCTTTACATTGTTTACTTCTGATCTTATATCATATTGTATGTATTTGAATGTATTCATCTTCTTCTCTTTTACAAGTGAAATGCTGCAATCATTTAAATCTTTTCACTGCATTACTAGAACATATGTAGAGGTGCTGAATAAAAATTAGCTGAATTTAAAATGTGTAAGGACGTGTAAGCATGTGTATTACAGCTTCTTTCATCACCTTCATAAGTTGTTAGCAAATTATGATTCATTGTGTATTGTATTTTTCCAAACAAAGTGTCGTCTACAGCACCTATGTTTTTGTTTTATAACTGTTTCCACTTTCTTTTACTTTCTTTTGTTATTTCCTTCTGCATTTGTCTTTCGGCGTAGAGGAAAGGTATGATTATTGGTTTCGTGATTTTCTATTGGTCTCTTCTGCTTTTATACCCCTGAGTGTTTCTACTATTCCGATTATCCATATTTTTTCTTTGTCAGCCTCGTGGACAGGTGTTATCGGACTAACAGACCATTTAGTCTGTTGGTAACTCATTGTATTCAAGTTATGTATTTAGGTCTTACCACATGCCCGAACCACTTGGTTTGTTGTCTCTTTGTGTATTCAATAGCTGGTTTCGTTACTAGTCCTTTTTTGTAACTCTTCATTCCTGATCCTATCTCTCATGCTGTTTCCTTTCATGCGTCTGACACACTTCAGTTCCGTGGTAATTATTGTTCTAATCGTTCTTGAGTCTATGATCTATATCTGGCACAGGTACCACAATGATGAGATAAAGATAAACTTATAAATCGCCCTCTTCGCTTCTAACGCTACTTCTTTGTAGACAGTAGTGGTGAGATCTGCTCAATAACGTAACAAGCTTTGGTACATCTTGAGTCTATTTTTGCTGCTTGCATGTTGTTATGTGCCACGGTCATACTACGTCCACTGCATTATATTGAACATTCAACCAAGGTAGGTTCCAGGGATACAGAAGTATTTAATGAAGTGAATTTAACATTTGACCCAGACGGGAGCAAGCCGCTGTACAACAGTGGTTGGTGAATTGAGTTAATATTCAGCCAAGACGGAACGAGCTGTAATACAACAGTGGTTGGTGAAATGAATTTAACACTCTGTCAAGACGAGAGCGAGCCGTGATACAACAGTGGTTGGTGAAATGAATTTAACACTGTCAAGACGAGAGCGAGCCGCGATACAACAGTGGTTGGTGAAATGAATTTAACACTGTCAAGACGAGAGCGAGCCGCGATACAACAGTGGTTGGTGAAATGAATTTAACAATCTGTCAAGACGAGAGCGAGCCGTGATACAACAGTGGTTGGTGAAATGAATTTAACACTGTCAAGACGAGATCGAGCCGCGATACAACAGTGGTTGGTGAAATGAATTTAACACTCTGTCAAGACGAGAGCGAGCCGCGATACAACAGTGGTTGGTGAAATGAATTCAACATTTAGCCAAGACGGGAGGAATACGGGATACAGCAGCGGTTGGTGAACTGAATCACAGAGTATAAGCTATTGGGTTCGATTCATATCGATGGCTGTTAGATTCACCCAGGCCACATTTTTCTAGGAAATAAAAATGACGATACTCTTTCTTCTGTATTTAGTTTCCTGTTCTCAACATATTACACAAAGAGAAAAACCCCGAAATCTGAATTCCAATCTTTGAATTCCCTTTTCCGCTTAATCCCAGTCCGGGTTATTTATTTTCTGATGTTCCCTTAAAAAAAAAAATAAAATAAGACGTGTCAGTCTGTATTTCGATTGGATTAATTTTAAAACCAATTCGGGCGCATAAATCATCAAAGGTGTTCATTTATTTTAAGGGCGAACCAGTCTCCAGAGACTTAAAAAGAACACGGGTCGATCATCGCTAAAAGAATAGTATTGAACAGACATCTCGACCTGCGGATTCTAAAGTTAAGCTGGCATCTAAATAGAGCTTGTCTTCTCTAATGAGCATGGCATTCATAGAAAATCCAACATAAGAAACGTAATGTTTATTTACTGTCTACCAATGTGATAGCTTCACTTGATCGTTCATGAGTAACGACACTTGAGAGGGTCTAACTGAGCTAGGGTTATACATGTCATGGAAGCTAACAGGCTGAATTTCGTGATAGTTTGTGCAGTCTCCATCTCACTGGGGTCATCATCATCATGTGGCATGTATGCTGGCGTCAGTAATCATATATCTCGCCTATTTTTTTTTCTCTCACTCTTTATCACTTCTACTGTTGATTTCTTGATTCTATTTACTCTTTCACTACGGAAGGTTATTATCAACTTAACGGTAGAGGCGAGATTTTAGAGGCACAATTTTTCATGCTTTTAAATATTAATCTGCATGTTATTTATTAACATATTATATATGAATGTTTAGATAATTAAACAAGGAATTAGATTTCACCAATACCAAGATGATCCCGTGTGTTACCGGGGCCTCATTATGAGGGAAATAAATAATAGTGACACTGTGACCTTCCGGGCATGTCGTAAGAGGCGACTAAGGAGGTTGATCGATGGCTTGACAAGCTGTCATTGTAAAAAGTATTGTTATGGAAACAGCGCCATAGATTTTAGATCAGTGATCTCTGCAATATGTGCCATTTTGGTGCGCAAGGTTTCTGTTTTTGAGATTGTGGTTCTGCCCTTTGTGTCGTCTTCGGCTCGAAAGGACAATAGATAGATAGAGAATACCAAGATGATACAAGACATATAAAAGAATATGGTTTGATGACAGTTTGCACTAATCAAAATGAGTGTGACGCACTGTGCGGCTAAACGTACGGAAAGAGTTAATCTGCCATGTATATTTTCTATTTTCTTCATGGCTCATCTCATGTTCAATCATTTGTTATCTTATTTTTTGTTCGCATCATCTCATGTTCAATCATTTGTTATCTTATTTTTTGTTCGCATCATCTCATGTTCAATCATTTGTTATCTTATTTTTTGTTCGCATCATCTCATGTTCAATCATTTGTTATCTTATTTTTTGTTCGCATCATCTCATGTTCCTTACTATTTTAAACAGTTATTCTTTCCATTAGCCTCATCTTATGTTCCTTCTTTAATTTTGTCATGTATATTTCTCTCATACTCACCATCATACCTTCTCCTTCCACTTGAATAAATATTTCAGCTAAATAGCTTCCTGACAATAACAAACGAATGTGAACTAAACAAAATGGTGATAATTTAGGGAACAGAACAAACATTCCAATGTATATTTTTTGACGTGTCAGTGGCATAGAAATATACTTTGAAAATCCTTATTTTGCATAGGCATTCCACTCTACTGTTTCTGTCAAGTAGTTTGAACTGGCCGTCTGCCTTAAGACCAACCCTCTTCATTGAATTTCCCATAAAATGATCGTGGGTGGCTGGTTGGGTTCGATGCAAGACGCCGGTCTCGAGACAGAGAGGAAAAGTCTTAGCAGAGAGGCCCAGCTTGAAACGGCAATTCCTCATCGACGGAAAACATATGAGTACCTCTGAAGACGGAGTTATCTGCCTGTGCGGCGAGAGACCCCTGTGCACACGACTGTCAGGGAAAAAAACAGATTAACACGTAAAATAAAGTTTCCTAGTCTCTAGGGACTTCGTCAGAGGTAAAAGCTGGCGAACGCACATAGTAAAAAAAAAATTAAATAGTTCTTTTTTTTATGACCTTAAAGCTAAACACATTCGACTTGAATTAGACATTTTCAGTGACTGGTTTGTATTCCCTCTTCGCTTCCCACTCGCCTGACCAGATACGTAGGTTGCTCCCTGTCCTCCCCACCACTGGGATTTGTTGTCACCAATGCGATCTTTGCATGTCTGATGCAAGGGAAGTAAAAATGAAAGACTGAGAATAAAGTTCCATAACTTCTCTTAAGATCAAATGTGTTGTCCGCGTCATTGCTTCATCGCAAATATAGGAAAGTGGAAGTATTCCTTATCACATGATTTTGCACTCTATGTGCTAATTTTTTGTATCTCGTTATCCCGGTTCATTTCCCAAATGTGGCATATTTTCATCTACCACACTCCAACTCTGTTGGATTTTAAGATGCCTCTGAGAATGAGCGAAATGTTTGTTGAAATGCAGCGCGACCTGTAAATGTGCTGACCACGTTACTCTTAAATAAATTCGTTGTCTTGGTTATAAAAATGATCACCAACATAATATTATATATAATTCACAGAACACCATATACTACTAGCATTTATGTCTTAGAATGAAAGATCCACGTAACCATCACCCTTTCTTCTTCTACCTTTTTAGCTCCCAGTGGAGCATAGGTCTTCAACAAACACTTTCCAAGTCGTTCTGTTTTTTGCCATTCTTTTAAGATCATTCCATATATTTCCCATCATCGTCATCTCTGTTTCTATCTGTCTTCTCCAAGAATTCCTTGGCCTTCCTCTTTGTCTTTTCCCCTGGGGATTAAAAAAAAAGGGCCTGTTGTGTAATACTCTTAGTTGGCTTCCGTAGTCTGTGTCCTATCCAGCGCCATTGCCTTCGCTGTATCTCTTTATCCACTGGTGTTTGACTGGTACATTTCCATAATTCTATGTTAGTCATTTTGTCCTGCCATTTCCATTCTTTTATTCTGCGCAAGCATCCATTAATGAAAGTCTGTATCTTCGTGATTTTCGATTTTGTTGTTCTCCATGTTTCACAGCCTTATAATAGGACCGCCTTAGCATTTGAGTTGAAAATTGTTATTTTTGTATTTAACCTAATTTCTTTGGATTTCCATATGTTTTCCAGTGCAATGAAAGCTCCTTTTGCTTTTGATATCCTTATTTTGGTATCATTTTCTGTTCCTCCCTCTTTATCTATATTACTGCCCAGATATATGTAAGATTGTACATCTAATAGAGGTATTTCTTCTAGTTTTATTTGGTTATTGCCAACTGTATTAATTCTCATAATGTTGGTCTTATTTCTATTAATCTTCAGTCCTAGCTGTTGTGATCTCTCATCAAGTATGCTCATTTTATCCTGCATCTGTTGATGGCTGTGTGATAGGAGAGCTATGTCATCAGCAAAGTCTAAATCATCAAGTTGTTTGGTCAGTGACCACTGGATTCCATTTCTGTTGTTTTGAGTTCATCATCCTTTGCATTACACTAAATCATAACGTTGAATTAATTACACCTTGTACATCCAAGACAAAGTTATAGCAAATGTAAACGACTGCTTAAACGGCAAGAAAATAGAAGTAATGGTCATATGGAAAAAAAATCACCATTGTACGACATAAAAACAAGAGGGACAAATATTAAACAAGTTTAGAGCCTCAAATACTTGGGCACAATAATAAATTCAGACCATGCACAATATAGATAAAATGCAGAATAGCATGGGCTAAAGTACCAAAGTACCATTTCTGAAAATGAGAAACAACTTGTGTAGTAAGTCCATGTTAATATAAGTGAAAAAAGCTCAACTGTGCAATACAGAGCCACTTCTACTGAGCTATAGAAGCGAAGCAGGGACAATAGATAAACAAATGAAAAGACGATTAAAGGGCACTGAGATACGATTTTCCAGAAGACTGTTGAGAGTTCCATGGACAGCCAAAAAAGACCAACGAGAATATTTTCAACGAAATCAGAAATATCATCAGAAAGGAACTATTGACATTTTGGGGCACAATATGAGAAAAGGAAAGTTGGAACAATTGGTTTCAACAGGCAAAATACAAGGAAAGAGATATCGCGGACGACAAAGAGAACATATAATAGATAGTTTGGTGACGTGACGTCCCACGATAAACACTCAAAAATAGAATTAATAAATTTCACTTAGGATTGAAAGTTGTAGAAGTACTGATTGCCTAAGCCAACCAGTATGGCACATGACGATGATGACTGCCAAAATATTAATGGCAAATCACTGGTTATAGCTGGAACGTAGCTTTAGCATAAATTAATTCACACGTAAAACATCTTTATCGGTGACAGTTTAATAAACAAACGTGCTCTTCAAAACCTAGGAATAATTATATGGAAGTTAATCTTGGACGCTTGAGTAACACGCACGTAATAAATGTAGTTTCACAAAGAATGAAACTTGTATTTTTGACACGTCAACTACCTAATGCAGATGCTCTAAAAGAGCTCAAACAAAGAATAACGGAAAGCTCATTGTTTATATAAGAAATTAACATAAATTAGTTTTGTCATAGGGAGCCCCGATAGCTCAGTGGTTAGTGAACTAGACTACAAAGGACAAGAGGTAGGGTTCGATCCCAACCGACGGCTTCCGGTTCACTCAGCCTTTAATGGGTACCGGATTTTTTTCTGGTAAAGTAAAGCGGCGCGGGGGTAATACCGACCACATTACCCCAACAATCATGTGCCGAAGGTCTGTAAAATGTATGGTCACTAACACCATATTCCCTGTAGGCCACTTGGCGTGACAAGGGCACTTTACTTTTATTATTTTTTTATTAGTTTGATCCATGCAGTGAAAGGGGAGAGCTTGAAAAAAATGTTGTGGCAGCTTGAACAAGCAAAGAAGAATTGATATTATAGGGATACAAGTATAAAGAAAATGTCATAGAGTTTAAAAGAGTGACACAATTGAAAGCCAAAAGAAGAAGTGGTAAACAAGTGCTCCGTGACATATTCTGTCGTAGCTGGATGGTGTGTATAATTTCACCGAACTACGTTACAGCAGTAAACTTCACAACAAAAATGTTAATAATGAAGATACAAACCTTTCATTAATGGATACTAACGCAGAATAAAAGGATGGAAACGGCAGGACAAAATCACTAACATAGAATTATGGAAATGTACCAGACAAATACATGTGGATATAGAGATACAGCGAAAACGAGGACACACACTGTGGAAGCCAACTGAGAGTATTACACAAAAGGCCATTTCTTGGTATTCCCAAGGAAAAAGACAAAGAAAATACTAACATACTCTTGGAGAAGACAGATGGAAACAGAGATGAAGATGATAGGGAAGACATGGAATGATCTTAAAAGAATGGCAAGCAACAGAACGGCTTGGAGAGTGTTTGTTGAAGACCTATGCTCCACAGAAAGCTGAAAGTGTTTGTTGAAGACCTATGCTCCACAGAGAGTTGAAAGTGTTTGTTGAAGACCTATGCTCCACAGAGAGCTGAACGTGTTTGTTGAAGACCTAAGCTCCACAGAGAGCTGAAAGGTAGAAGAAGAAGACGTTACCAACAGTTGAAGATAAAGGGGCCAGTTTTCTTCATCGCTGACTCTGCTTTCCCCTAACTCTGTGAGCCCGGTACCAATTTCTTTATTAGTTTGCTCACTGCACAGCGTCAAGATGCATTTGAAACCTCGCTTACAGGCTTGTATCGCCAAGCTCCCACGTTATGACTACTCTACTGATGCCCCTTAAAAAATCGTAGAGACAAAAAGATATATTGTGGATGGAGGTGACCACCTAAGCCGTCAGACATGCTACTTGAAGAAGCTGAAACAAGATATAACTAAAAGTCAGAGGACAAATGCAACAGAAAAAAATGGAATTACTATGGTCAGAATACCATCTATAATGTCTGTGCTTTAAGATCGTCATCACTTGCATGCAGATCACTGTTCTGATTAATACAAGACAATCTCATCGCAGTCTGCGATATTTTTAGCACAGATGGGAGCGTTCACAATTAATTAAAAACCATATATTTATAGTGAAGATACTAAGTGGTTTAATTGATTAAAATCTGATTCCAGACGCGGCACAATTAATTTTAGCTTCGATTTTTAACAATAAATGGTACCTTTAGATATTCAACATAACATGAGGGTTCCAACTCTAGACAGAATAATAAGGAAAAAATATTTCAAGTGAACTGAAATATAAACGAAAAGTGACTATAATACCATCATCGTCATCATCATCATCATCATCATCATCATCATCATCATCATCATCATCATCATCAAGTGCCATGGCTGCTGGCGTAGGTGATCGTGTCATTCCGCAACTTTCGATCTCGACAGTTATTTATCATTTCTCTTGTTGACCTTCTGCCAAGCCATTCTCTTAAACTGTCTGGTATCTTTTCTCTTTGCTTCTCTCTATCTCTTCGTCCCTTAATGTTCCCAGTTGTCACAATATATTCCAGCTGTTCCTTTCTCATTACATGGCCAAAAAAATGTTTATTATTTCTTCCTAATATTAGTATAATAAAATGATAAAGACAATACAAGTGAGAAAGAGAGTTCATCGGTGCTATATAGAACCAATTCTGACCTATGGAAGCGAATCATGGACAATAGACAAACAAATGAAAAGACGATTGGAGGCCACAGAGATGGGATTTCTCAGAAGAATGTTTAAGTTCCCTGGACAGCTAAAAAAGACTAATGAGGAAGTTTTCAAAGAGGCCAACACAAAAAGGGAGCTCTTAAAAACATCAGAAAGAAGCAATCGACATTTTTCGGGCACATCATGAGAAGAGGAAAGTTGGAACACTTGGTTACAACTGGCAAAATAAAAGGAAAGAGAGATCGCGGGCGACAAAGAGAGAAAATACTGGATAGCTTGGTGTCATGGCATGGAAAACAGTCAACAACAGAACTGATACGATGCACTGTAGATAGAAGATTGTGGCGGGACATGATCACCTACGCCAACCGGTATGGCACATGATGATGATGATGATAATTAGTAATTATCTCCCTCCTTGCTTTAGCCTCTTTCGGAGAATTTTCATTACTCTTCTTAGCTGTCCATGGTATTCTCAATATTATTCTGCAAAAAAACATATTTCTACAACCTCCAGTTATTTTCTTGCTTGTTGTCGATTTGTCCATGATTCACATATCCATATGCTAAGACTGGCTCTACATAATACTATAATAGAGTAAATTTATTTAAGACTACGAAAACTGATATAATTTAGACATATCAAATGTCATAATATAATTGAAAGATCAATATTTGATGGTATGAGTTCATTGGTTTGAGAGAATTGGTTGTCCTATAGTAGATTGTACTGAGACAAGTGAGGCTGATTACAAGCAACACACTCTGAGCCGGGAAATACAGTTAATGATTCAATGGAGACAATATTCTAGGAGACAAGCAATATAGTTAATGATTCAATGGAGACAATATTCTAGGAGACAAGCAATACAGTTAATGATTCAATGGAGACAATATTCTAGGAGACAAGCAATACAGTTAATGATTCAATGGAGACAATATTCTAGGAGACAAGCAATACAGTTAATGATTCAATGGAGACAATATTCTAGGAGACAAGCAATACAGTTAATGATTCAATGGAGACAATATTCTAGGAGACAAGCAATACAGTTAATGATTCAATGGAGACAATATTCTAGGAGACAAGCAATACAGTTAATGATTTAATACAGACAATATTCTCTGAGATAAGCAATACAGTTAATATACACTGAGACAAACAACACATCAATTACTCTCAACAGACAACACTCACTGAGGGAAGCAACACAACAACGATTAAATACAGATAGCACTCACTGAACCAAGCAACACAGAAATGACTCCTTACAGACAACATTAATTGAGCCTATCAAAACACATAAATGACTCCCAACAGACAACACTCATTTAGCCAAACAACACAGAAATGACTCCCAACAGACAACACTCATTGAGGCAAGCAACACAGAAATGACTCCTTACAGACAACATTAGTTGAGCCTATCAAAACACATAAATGACTCCCAACAGACAACACTCATTTAGCCAAACAACACAGAAATGACTCCCAACAGACAACACTCATTGAGGCAAGCAACTCATAAATGGCTCCTTACAGACAACACTGAGGCAAGCAAAACAGTAATTATTCCTTTCAGATCACACTCACCGAGTCAAGAAACAGAGTAATGACTCCATACAGACAACACTCAGCGAGTTAAGAAACAGATTAATGATTCCATACAGACAAAACTCACCGAGTCAAGTAACACATCACAGAGAACGAGAAACATTTCCATTAACGGTCAGAGGAGAAAAGCCATCTCCTTGTCAAAGTAAAATAATGATCTACGAAACTAGAAATAATGCCAGATGTCAAAATTAGACAATTGAGATATTTAAGAAAGATTATCTTAGATGACTTAGAGATAATGTTAGGGAAAAATAATATAATCTTAATATGATTACAAGGAATAGACAGATCAGATGAAGGAAGATTAATTATAACGACTTCCAGATATTCTTCTGCGGAAAAAAAATACAAAAATATTGAAGTAGGGATAAAGCTGCGTGCAAATACGGCATATGTTGGTAAAAATGGATGGGAACTGAGGCCGTGCGCAGTAATCTGGCATCGTTTGCGAAATGAATGAAGGTTGATTTGACTTCTGGTAGAAACACGAACTTCTGCCTATCAGGAATGAAATATAACATTAATGTGTACATTACGCATCGATTGCATTAGATAGGAAACCTTTCACAACACGATGTCGAAGCGATTGTAAATAGTTACATTTACAGGTTGCATCTTCTTAATTTACAGGCTGCATCTTTTTTAATTTACAGCTGCATCTTCTTCATTTACATGCTGCATCTTCTTAATTTAGACACTGAATCTTCTTAATTTAGAGGCTGCATCTTTTTAATTTACATGCATATTCTTTGTTTTCTATGAACCGCAGGAAATGATTTATAGTGAAATGTACAGAAACATTAAGTGAAAGGTCCCCTCCAGGCAGGGAGCTGCTATAGTTCAGTGGTTAGTAAACTGGGCTACTAAGAGAAAGAGGTCGGGTTCGATCCTGATCGACGGCGTCCTGGTTTACGCTGCCTTAAATGGGTACTTGAGTTTTTACTGGGAAAGTAAAGCAGCATGGAACTATCATCAATAACCAGCAAAATTAGGTTTGAAATCAATTACGAAAAGATTAGGGTCATGAAAAAAAGTTCAATTCCAACAGATGACAGAATATACATGGACAACAAAACAATAGAAGATATTGATCACTTTATCTGTCTTGGAAGTCACATTTATCAGAAAGGGGATACAAGTAAAGAAATTAGAATCAGATTAGCCAAAGCAGCAATGTCCTTAAAAAGACTTGAGAAGATGTGGAAATCAAAACTTATCAGAACAAAAACAAAATTTAGACTATTCAACTCAAACGTACTATCAGCCCTTACATCTGCATGCAAGAGCTGAATATATGCAGAAACATGGTCATTAGACACGGAAATAGAACGAAAAATTGAAGCCTTTGAAATGTGGATGTATAAAAGAATTGGAAGAATTGGAAGAAAGGAAAGAAAACAAACGATGAAACTTAAAACAACTAGAAATAGACAGAGAAATACTAAACCCAATTCAAACAAGACAAATGAGGGCATTTTTAAAAAGACACAGCAGCCTACTAAAAGTAATCCTGGAAGGGAAAATACAAGGTGAAAGAGGCAGATCAAGACTATCATGGACGAGTAACATTAAAAGATTAATAAGTCAGCCTATGACAACCTGCACTATCAAGCAAGAGACTGAGCGGAATGACACTCCATGGTAGCCAACCTTCGATGAGGAGACGGCACTTTGTGATGATGAGATTAAAAGTAAAACTTTGATAGGAAGTCAAAAACAAACATGAATAATAACTGTAGTGACAGTACATTGTGGAGAGACATGATAACCCACGACAGCAAGCACGGTACTTGATGATGATAATGACAGTAACGACCGCACGGGGAGCCTTGAAAACCACATTAATTTAATCAGCAAACATATAAGATATTTCGTTGTTTCTTCTAATACGATCAACATATTAATATATTATTACTAAAAAATAATAATCACTGGGGGAAAACGAAACATATTCCAGTAGATTAAAGATGCAGTTAAAGAGAGATGTATTCTATTATCTGTTGTCATTTCTGCAAATTATGGACACAACTAGGCACTTAGAGAATGCGGCAGGAATATTAATCTAAAAACGCAACGTAAACAAAGTGGAAATCGCTGGTGATTGCTATCTCATTTGAATAAGGGCGGAAGTTATAATTTCATGTTATATGATGTCTTGTATTGAATTCAAGGCATAAACTTTCTTAATGTTGTCAAATTGGCGCGAGGACCATACAACTTTAAAGTTATATGCTAGATGCATTCAGCAACAAATTAGAAAAATGGCGCGGTTAGAGAAAGTAAAGCTGAGTAAGTTAGGATCTTCATCTACATTCAAATGGTGGTCATGAAAACAGTCTTCTCCGCTTGGTCAACTGTCTTGCCAACAGTCAGAGGTAACTTCGGTTAATAAAATTGTGTTGTGAGAATGTCCCTATCAGACTCAAATGTTGGAGAGTCATCGTAAAACACGAGACATCACAGAAAACATCATTGTGTGGGCGAACCACTGAGATGAAGTTGGAATGAAACTGAAGTAAAAGTAGCTTCGAGATTTCCCTCAAAGGTCAGAATAGAAATATCGTTGATATAAAGGTCAAGGTAAAGGTCAAGTACGAGACTTGAATATGTGTCTTAGCACGCAAGTTTCCACCCATATGTGCTCGGCCGCCTATCCAGAAGTGTTCGAAGACTTTTGGATAGTGTCGCTTCAAGCATCGAAACTCACGATGTGAGGCGGCATTCCTCACCTTTCCAAAGTATTATGCCCTAGTACCCATTACTGCCAGTGGCTGGGTCGACCACGAGGGTATTTATTTTTCCAACCACGTGTACAACTCACACTGCTGCTTCCAGCGGGAATCGAACACGGGTTGTCCGAACGTGGGTAGCCCAGTCGGGTGGTTTTCCTAACTAGGCTACCGAGGGGCACCTCCCCACCCTGGCCATACGTTGATGTATTTCATCACTGAATGGTTCTGTCAACTCAGCGTTTAAAAGCGTGTACATGGCGGGGTAAAGTAAGAAAACTAATAAAGCTAAATAACACTCAGCATACATGCTACAAACACTGTGATGTAAAAGTGGGATGCAATAAACTCTAGACACACACTGTACTATTTCTTTTAAGAAACGTGTATCTTCTTTCTTTTATCTTTCTCACTGGTATCGAAAAAGTGTCGTGGTTTATATCATTTGTCGTTCTTGTGCTGCTCAAACTGTATGAATCTGTGATTTTCCTTTGCTGTTACATGTCTCTGTCACTGCATCTATCCATCTTCTTCTGGGTCTCCTCTTGGTCTTTTCCTATGCATTCTCGAGAAGAACCCCCTTGATGGTGTTTGGTTAGGATTCGTTCTGACCAGGTGGCCAAACCATTTAAGTTGTTGTTGTTCTATATATTCTTGGCCCGGTTTTGTTCCTACCATTTTTCTTATGGTATCATTTGGTATTCTATCTCTTCTTGTGTTGTTTGTTACTTTTCTCAAGCATCGCATCTCACATGTATTGATCTTTCTTAAATGTGATTTAGAAAGGGTCCATGTTTGACTTTCATAACACAAAGTTGGTATGGAAATGCTATTTATCATTTGTTGTTTAGCTGTCATAGAAATGTTTGGATGTCTTAACAATGGTGAAAACTGGTATGTGACAGCATTTGATTTTTGTATTCTCATGTCAATTTCTCTGTCTAATTTTTCCATCTTCTGTAAACATTGTGCCCAAATACTTGAATTCCTCTACTTGTTTTATTTCCTTATCTTCGATCTTAATATTTAATGGGTGTCTTAATTTGCTTATTCTCATAGCCTCTGTTTTTGCTGTGTTAATTTTCATACTGTAATTTGTACAACTTGTATCTAGAAATGCTATATGCTGTTGTAGCAGGTTTTCATCCTCATATATTAGGCATTGGTCATCTGCGAAGAGTAGCTCGTTGATGTTGGAATTTTCTACCTCTATGTTATTATTTGACTTCTCCTTATTGTTGGTTCTTTCCAGATTTATTTTGTCCATATATATGATGAAGAGGAGTGGAAGAAACGTGTATAAACATGTTAATTCTGTGAGTGAACAGGAGTACTTTCATTATGTGAGTGAACAGGAGTACTTTCATTATGTGAGAGAACAGGAGTACTTTCATTGTGTGGGAGAACAGGAGTACTTTTATTGTTTAAAAGAACAGGAGTACGTTCATTGTGCGAGAGAAGTGGAGGACGTTCATTGTGTGAGAGAACGGGAGTACTTTTATTGTTTGAAAGAACAGGAGTACGTTCATTGTGCGAGAGAAGAGGAGGACGTTCATTGTGTGAGAGAACGGGAGTACATTCACTGTGTGAGAGAAGAGGACGAGGTTCATTGTGTGAGAGAACAGGAGTGTGATCATTGTACGAGAGAACAGGAGCGGTTTCATTGTGTGAGAGAACAGGTGTACTTTCAATGTGTGAGAGAAAAGAAGAGCGTTCATTGTGTGAGAGTTCAGGAGCACTTTCATTGTGTATGAGAACATGAGTATGTTAATTGCGTGAGAGAACAGGAGTACTTTGATCGTGTAAGAGAACAGGAATATGTTAATTGTGTGAGAGAACAAGAGTACTTTCATTGTTTGAGAGAACAGGAGTACTTTCATTGTTAGAGAGAACAGGAGTACTTTCATTGTGTGAGAGAACAGGAGTATTTTCATTGTGTGAGAGAACAGGAGTGCTTTCATTGAGTGAGAGAACAGGAGTACTTTCATTGAGTGAGAGAACAGGAGTACTTTCATTGAGTGAGAGAACATGAGTACTTTCATTGAGTGAGAGAACAGGAGTACTTTCATTGTATGAGAGAACAGGAGTACTTTCATTGTGTCAGAGAACAGGAGTACTTTCATTGTATGAGAGAACAGGAGTACTTTCATTGTGTGAGAAAACAGGAGTACTTTCATTGTGTGAGAGAACAAGAGTACTTTCATTGAGTGAGAGAACTGGGGTGTGTTCATTGTGTGAGTGAACAGGGTAACTTTCATTGTGTGAGAGAACCGGAATACGTTCATTGTGTGAGAGAACATGGGTAACTTTAATTGTTTGAGAGAACAGGAGTACTTTCATTGTGTGAGAGAACAAGAGTACTTTCATTGTGTGAGAGAACCGGAATACATTCATTGTGTGAGTGAACAGGGTAACTTTCATTGTTTGAGAGAACAGGAGTACTTTCATTGTGTAAGAGAACAAAAGTACTTTCATTGAGTGAGAGAACTGGAGTGTGTTCATTGTGTGAATGAACAGGGTAACTTTCATTGTGTGAGAGAACCGGAATACGTTCATTGTGTGAGAGAACATGGGTAACTTTCATTGTTTGAGAGAACAGGAGGACTTTCATTGTGTGAGAGAACAGGCGTGTGTTGATTGTGTGAGAGAACTGGATTGTGTTCATTGTGTGAGAGAACATGAGTTCTTTCAATGTGTGAGAGAACATGGATTCTTTCATTGTGTAAGAGAACAGGAGGACTTTCATTGTGTGAGAAAACTGGGTGGCGTTCATTGTGTGAGAGAACAGGAGTGTGTTGTTTGTGTGAGAGAACAGGAGTATGTTCATTGTGTGAGACATCACAGGAAATACGTTTGTGTGGCGCCTAATTTGTGTGACACTGTGAAGCACAGTCTGCCTGACATGCCACTTTGTTGATATATGCCATTTTACTTTGTTGATATATGTCATTTCACTTTGTTGATATATGCCATTTCACTTTGTTGATATATGCCATTTCACTTTGTTGATATATGCCATTTCCCTTTGTTGATATATGCCATTTCACTTTGTTGATATATGCCATTTCCCTTTGTTGATATATGCCATTTCACTTTGTTGATATATGCCATTTGCGTGAGGGTGCCTACACAATACGGTCGTTGTTCATGATTCTTCGTATTGCTCCAACATAAGACCTGGAAATTGTGTTGGTTTACTTTGCATAAGCGAGTGTTTAGTGGCTAAACCATTAAAGAAATGTTTGATCCGTAGCGAGTGAGACACCCTATATTACTTCAATGGAGTTTTCTTCAATAGTTATCAGCTGTCGACCAGCCACGCACTTCAAACAATAACTACACCTATACTCGTATTTATCTATGTCACTGTGTAACACTCTTGTTTTTTTATTAACAAGAATATTCGAAAACAATCCGCCCTTTTCATTTCTGGGAATATCATCTTACATCGACCGTTGCTAGAGTTCAAAGGTTACACGCTTGCATGTTAACAGAAGATAAACGTCATTCATTCTAAATTAAGAATAATAATAAACACTTTCAGCCAACGCCCTGCGGAGGATCTTTAAATTGTGTCTTTATATTTGTACTATAAGCATGGTGGCATTATGCCCCGGCCTGCCAACTTGAAGGTTCAGGGTTCACATGCCAGTTGATGCAAGATATTTTTTTTCCCAACTTAAAAGGTCAAGAGGATTCTCATATCTGAACATCTCTTCGCAACTGCTCCAACAACGTGCCTTTATTCTCCACCATTTTAGTCCCTTATTTATCATGCACGCTGTGGGATGGTCAGGGTTAGTGCAGCCTGGCGAAAAGGATGATAATAAATAGAGTAAATGGAATGATTGCAGCTTTACGCTGATAATAAAGAAGGCACGACTACTGCACTGTGTGGCCATGTAAGCCTTCTAAAGGAAACATTAGCAAAACGAAAACAAACAAAATTACTAGAGAAGGAAAATAACTAGATCACATGTTGAATTAATGATGAAACTAAGCAATGGTGTACAAACAAATATTCATATATGTGTGGGTCTACTATATATACTATATATATATATAGGAAGAAACAATCATCATTTTTGGCCATGTAATGAGAAGAGAACAACTGAAATATATTGTAACAACTGGGAAAATTGAGGGACGAAGAGATAGAGGGAAGCAAAGAGAAAATATACCATACAGCTTAAGAGAATGGCTTGGCAGAAGATCAACCATATAAATGATAAATAACTGTCGAGATCGGAAGTTGTGGAGAGACATGTCAACCTACACCAGCAGGCCAGGTACTTGATGATGATGATGATGATATATTATATATACCCTTTGTTGATCTCACAAAGGCATTTGACACAGTGAGCAGAACAGGTCTATACAAGGTGTTGGAAAATGTTGGCTGCCCTCCTACATTACTTAAGTTGATCAAGTCGTTTCACAACAATATGTCTGTCACCATCCAGTTCGACGGTAGATCTTCCCAGCCCTTTGAGATGAACTGTGGAGTCAAACAAGAATGTGTCTTCGCCCCTACTCTATTCGGCACATTTTTCGCTGCCCTTCTACACAATGCGTTTGAAACCGTCTCTGGGGACATCTACATCCGTACAAAATCTGACGGCTCCTTATTTAATCTTGCACGTCTGAGGTCAAAATTAAAAACAACTGAGACCCTAATCAGGGAGCTTCTATTCGCAGATGATGCAGCACTGGTTGCTCACGATTAATCCGTCCTGCAGTCAATGATCGACAATCTAGCTAGATCGTGTGAATTATTCTCCCTATAATAAGTATTCAGAAGACTATGGGGCTCTTTACTTCTACAAGGTGTAGCCAATCCTGCAGCTATATCATTAAATAACACACTCCCTAAATCTGTGAGAAAGTTCACCTATCTCGGTTCTATGGTCAGCACCAATGTATCCCTTGAAAAAGAAGTAAATTCCCGAATCGGAAAGACAGCTTCTAAATTTGGTAAACTTAAAGATAGAGCATGGACTAACACCAATTTAACATTCAGGACTAAGATTAAAATTTACCAAAGCTATGTGCTTAGAACACTTCTATACGGATCAGAAACTTGGTCTACATATTCAGGGCAGGAGATAAAGTTAAACAGCTTTCATGTACGTTGCCTTCGCAAGATTATGAACATCAAATGGCAGGACAAAGTAACTAACTCTAATGTCTTATAACAAGCTAAACTCCCATCGATCATGGCAACACCTAGAAATCGTAGACTAAGGTGGCTGGGCTATGTAGGAAGAATGGCAAACAATCGTATTCCCAAACAAATATTGTGTGGAAAACTTAAGGACTCAAGAGACCAAAGGGTAGACCAGTGCTGAGAGATAAGGATGTTTGCAGGGCCTCTGTGAGGGAATTTTCTATCAGTGAAAGGATCTGGGAAAATTTGGCTGCGGATCGTAGCACATGGAGAACAAAAATAAAAAAAATGGCACAGCAATTTTCGAGACAATGATGATATCAAATTCAGAAGCCAAAAGGCGTAAGAAAAAAAGAGACAAGGCCAGGTACCGAAAATACACCTTGCTCGTTCTGTGGATGGATCTGTCTGTCCAGGATTGGCAAATTCAGCCACGAGAGAAGATGTTCAGTAAAGCAGCACCAGTATGAGACACTAATGTTTTACCGAACTACTGACTTATCATGATTGCTTGCTACCAACCGTCGGTCAAGACGCCAAAGGTCATACATATATACATATATATATATATATATATATATATATATATATATATATATATATATATATAAGGGGGGCTTGGTGGTCTAGGGTCTAGCTAGAGGTAAGACTTCGATCTCTAGACAGGAAGATCCAGGCTTCAATTCCACCAATCGGAACATTTAAATAAAAAAAAGGAAAATTGAATCAGTGGTTTCATCGTGGCTTCCAGATAGTGATATCCGATGTCTAGCCCTCGTGTACCCGCACACGTTCAAGAACATTTGGCAGTTACAAATCGAAAGAGTAGACCAAACAAAATGGCTGCTGTTCACTAAAAATTGTCAAGAAAAATCTACCGACACAGTACACGTGGGTCAGGGTTCTGCTCAGAGATTCTCGATATTTCGAGGGGAAATCGAAGCACTTTTGAAACATTTAGGTTTGTAGTGATGATCGTCCTAACAAAACATAACATATATTCTAAAGATTACATATATATATATAGGTAAAGTCCTAGTTTAGCGTCGTTACGTCATTCTGTTTGGATTAACCTGGCATGCACTGTATTCAGTTCTTCTCTAATCTGTCATTTGAAGACCTCTGGGTTAGAGTTATGGATACACTCAAACTAAACCAAAGACTATACCTAACCCTGGAACTTGTTAAAAAATGTAATTAAACGGACAAAAACTAGAAGCAGTTTCAAATACGTCCGGTCAATCAGGGTTAATCACTCGTTCAGGGGAGATTACATAACGACGCTAAACTATAACTTTACACACACACACACATATATATATATATATATGTCCCATCCATATCTATATATATGGGAGCCGCGATAGTTCAGTGCTTAGTGAACTGGACTACAAAGAACAAGAGGTAGGGTTCGATCCCAACCGACGGCTTCCGGTTCACCCAGCCTTTAATGGGTACCGGAATTTTTTCTGGGAAAGTAAAGCGACACGGGCGTAATACCGACCTCCTTTCCCCAAAAATCATGTGCCGAAGGTCTGCAAAATTTATGGTCACTAACAACACATATTCCCTATACGCCACTTGGCGTGACGCCACTTTACTTTTTTTTTACTACACACACACACATATATATATAAGGTAATCTAAAAACTTGTAGTTGACTTATAAATGCATCTATGTGTCCTACCAAATCTGAGACTGTTTAGGAACGTCCCTGTAGCTTCACGTTTAGTTCATTCATGTGATGGGTGATATCAGTTAAAAAGGCCAATAGGTTGTTAAAATGTGGATCTGACATTTTTCTGATCAGTTCTTTGTTGGTATCATGTTTCTCTAAAAACTGCTTTATCTCGTTTCTCAAAGCAAAAAACCGCCTCGAACAATTCCCTCTGCTTAGCCAGCGTACTTGTGTGTAGAGCACCAAATCGCCATATTATGCTTCAACTTCTGATAGAAAATTTATAAACTGTCGGTGTGTCAAAGACCGATTCCCGCCTTTTATTAAATTCACACACTTTATTACAGTTTTCATAACATCCTCCACGTCTAGAATCTTGCCACACAGCGCCTCCTGGTGTATAATGCTGGGCAATGGATTCCAGTCTTCCTTAATAATCCAATTAGACATGTTTGAGTACCACACATTGACTTAGCGCCATCTGTCACTATTGCTGAAAGTCTGTTTATGTCACCAATACCGTTAACAACTTTCATAACTGAGTTATAAATGTCTTGACCTTTGGTCGTATTATGCAATGAACCTAAAGCTACTAGCTCTTCATTGATAATAAAGTCTTTTGAAACAGCTCTTATGAAAATTAAAAGTTGTGCGGTGTCTGATATGTCAGTAGATTCATCCAAAGCCAGAGAAAAGTAAGCGGAATTTGTAACGACACTCTTTAATTTACTAGATATATGAGAACTTATTTCCTCAACCCTTCTTGTGACTGCCTGTTTTGATAGTGGAAGTTCTCAAAAAGACTGGCAATTTTTTCTTCCCCAAATGCACGTGCCATGTTAATAGAACAACGTTTTACGAAGTCACCGTCACATAATGATTTTTTTTATTTCGCTATCTCTGCGCTTACAACAAACGCTGCCATTAAGGAACTTGTTTGTTTTGTTGTTAATGTAGTTAAAAACAGATTTCTGAGCACTAACCTTTTTCTTCAAATCGCACACAAGTGTAGAACGTATTGTACCAATGTAGTCCTTGTATTTAGCGGCGTGGTGCTGTGTGTAATGCCGTTTAAGATTATACTCTTTCTTTACAGACAACACTTGCAAAACGCACAAGCACTGCGGTTTGCTATCCTTATTGTTGATTAATAAAAAATCATGTTCTCATTTCTCATTTAAAAATCTGATTTTGTTCATTTAATTGACGTTTATTGTTCATATTATACCACGGCCGAAGCAAAAGACAATGAAAACACAGATTACAACAATAGCACTGTTTCCTGTTAAAATGGAACTGTTCACTGTAACTCGACAAAATCAGAATGATCAGATCGGATATATAATTTTGACTGATGAAAAGAGGTTTGGAGAGAAAGAAACTGAAAGTAAAATAATTGTGAGGTGAATTTGTTGGGGTGGAGGAGATGGGTGACTGTCAGTATTTCTTGGCGGAAACTGTTTGAACTCGCCGAACCGAGAGTCGGCTCTAGAACCATTCGTTGGCTTCTTCCTTTGTTTAAGTCGGTCGCAGGATGATCAAAAGGAAAAAAAAGGATGGGCCGGGAATGACGGGAAGTTGACGTTAAACTAACTACTAGAGTGTTCCGAGTTTTAAACATAGGTCTACTAGGGAATATTTGAGTTAGCTTTCTCCACGGTAGAAGTTAATGTAACAAATTTTTAATCAATTTTACCCAGGACATTTTGCTCAATGCAACCTGATTTTATTTTTTATCCGCCGCGGGCCACAAAAAGGACGTCGCGGGCACCTAATTGGCCATCCCTGATATAACCTATAGAGGATAAGCAACCTGGCCAAAAGTCTGGGGGCAAAAACTGGTACACCCAGGTTCCAAAGAAAGAAAATCTGAAGTTATGTACCAGTTATCAAATGCCTGATTAAAAAAAAAAAACCCATGCAAGCAAACCACTCTTGCACATATTATCATATAGAAGATATATTTTTGAAAAATAAAAAAAAAGGAACTCTATGTAGTTCAAGCATATTTGAGAGGTGGTTGAGGTGCATAGGACCAGATCTTAACATGAGACATATCTTTGAGAAATGTAGAGAAGTGAACGTAATTCTGCATACACGATTCATAGGTTACAACAAGGTCTTTGACATCATATGTTTTCCAACATACCTGTGACACCTTGTCCTTTTTATTATATTAATCAATTTCGTTGCAGTCGGGGCATTCCCATATCCGTTCCACCACCCTTACCATATTTCTCGAAGCGTACGAAGATAAGTTGCTTCTATGTGTAAGGTGTTACTTGTAAATACATCTGTAATTTCCACTAAGCACTCCGGATTGATCGGACGCCTTTTTCACCTCTAGACTCATCAATTTTTCAATATATTGATCTTCGTCCATCCTCCATTTCTTAAGGAATGAAGAACAAATTTGACGATGTCCTCTTTGTTCACAGTCCGGCAACATTATCAGAGATGCCAGCGAGCTTATCATCTATTTTGTTGCCGTGCAGATTTGTGTGTCCTGGTCACGGTGATACACAATGTGGAATCAATACATCACGAACAGCAAGCAGCTTTCAAAACACCGGGAGAAAAATTATATTGGTTGAAGTACAGAAGGTGGTGGGACAAGTGGTGTATCCTCCCTGAACACTTGTTCAACATATGTTCTAAATACATAGTGAGAAATTACAGAAATGGTGACAAGTTGTAAAGTGTCACTCTTTCACAATATGTGGTAACATAATACCAGCACTCAGATATACTGTGTGTGCATGTCTGTGTTAGTCACCTCTAGTGACTCGGGCAGATGGTGCTCGTAAACCTGGGAGGGTAGACCATCTAAGGGCAGAATCCCCCTACAGAAAGACAATCTGCTGCCTTGCAGGAAGATTGGGGACAATCAAAGGCTAAGGAAAGCAAACCTGAAAAAATGCTGGCTGAAATCGGATGCACTGGGCCACTGGCGCAGAACACAGTGCAACGTATTAACGGGTGTTCAGTCAGAGTGGATCTGGCGGACTCTAAATGTGACGCTCTGTATGTGGGGGCGATCAACACACTTAACCTGACAGCTGACTTCATGTGGGAGTCTGGAATCCTACTCTGACTGATTCCTGATCGCAGAGAGAGAGAGAGAGAGAGAGAGAGAGAGAGAGAGAGAGAGAGAGAGAGAGAGAGAGAGAGATACTAATGACGGTTCTTTCTTCTCTCAAACAGAGTAACACAGTTTTAGAATAATTATGTGAACTGTAAAAACACACATTGAAAAACAAAACCTCGACCTAAATACGTGTATGTAGAAAAGTAAGATAATGGTCACCGGCACAGCAAATAGCCAAACCAGAATCATCATCAACAACGAAGAACTTGACCTTATAACAAACTGTACATTTCGTCTCAATATTCCTGTATGGCGCAGAAACATGGACATTAGACAAGAAGACAGAACGGAAAATTGAGGCCTTTGAAATGTGAATTTATAGAAGAATAGGTAGAATTTGATGGAAGGAAAAGAAAACAAACGATGATGTTTTAAAAGAACTAAAAATAAAAAGAGAAATACTAAACACAATTAGAACAAGACAAATGAAATTTTTGGGGCGTGTTAAAAGACACAACAGCCTACTAAAAGTAATATTGGAAGGGAAAATACAAGGTAAAATAGGCAGAGGAATACCATGACTAACATGGACGAGTAACATCAAAAGATGGACAAGTCAATCTATGACAACCTGCACCATCAAAGTAAGAAACAGAGTGGAATGGCGATCCATGGTAGCCAACCTTCGTTGCGGAGACGGCACCCGATGATGATGATGACATTTCTAGGATCTAAGATAAATCATCAACAGAAACTGCCAGAAGAAAATCAACAGAAGAATAGCAATAGCGACATACAAATTAAAAATCATGAAGAACATTAGAATAATACTATCAAATTCGGAACAACAAATACTGCTGAGGTTATGATTGTTCTCGTTAGTAACTTGGAAATCGTGGACAATCTCGCAGCAAACAAAAAAACATTGAGAAAATGAGTTCATTCGAAACAATAAGCTACCGAAATAAAATGTTAGAGTAGTTTAGATAATGAAAACAAGAAATAATGACGGTGAAAAACCCTGGCGATTAAACAACTTTCTTCTTAAAGAGGAAATTAAAATATTACAGCAAAGGCAAAATACACATTGGGCTAAAAAGGACAACATTACAGGGCATGATTCCAGAAATCGAGACCTGGACATACCAAGAAGAACGTGATTTCAAGATATCAAAGAGATCTTGAAGCTAACGACAGAGAAAGTAGATCTGGCTCAAGACAGAGATCTTGAAGCTAACGACAGAGAAAGTAGATCTGGCTCAAGACAGAGATCTTGAAGCTAACGACAGAGAAAGTAGATCTGGCTCAAGACAGAGATCTTGAAGCTAACGACAGAGAAAGTAGATCTGGCTCAAAACAGAGATCTTGAAGCTAACGACAGAGAAAGTAGATCTGGCTCAAGACAGAGATCTTGAAGCTCTCAGTCAGAGAAAGTAGATCTGGCTCAAGACGGAGATCTTGAAGCTAACGACAGAGAAAGTAGATCTGGCTCAAGACAGAGATCTTGAAGCTAACGACAGAGAAAGTAGATCTGGCTCAAGACAGAGATCTTGAAGCTAACGACAGAGAAATTAGATCTGGCTCAAGACAGAGGTTTTTAATTTTCGACCGGCTGGGGTGAGCGTAATGTTCTGTAAAGGATAACTAGCTAGATGATAGTTCCCTACAGGAGATCCCACCAGCAAGACAAATGCCGTGATGGCAGATGATAGACAATAGTTTTCTCATTTCGGAAATGTTTGATTGACAGAGCATGCGTATACATGTTCTGTGACACAATCAAGTTGAAATAGAGAAAGTTGTTGTTTATTTTTTTGATTATATTTTTTTTTTTAATCTGTAGTTAAAAGTTGAATTTCACATCAGGAAAAGTCAAGTTTTTCAAATATTGAAAATAATTGATTCTCAGAAGCATTAATCTACTAGAAAATGAATAATTAAAAAACTAGTTAATCCAGAATATTTCAAGTTCGTTTATGGTATTACAAATTTGAATTTCTGCTATGAAATTTCGATTTTCTGTTGAAGCGGACTGTGATACATCGATGATGACATCATTACTTTAGAAGCTGCTAACAAATTAGGATAACCTAAAACGTTACTTCGAAACAAACAGCCAAACTCCAGATTCTGCGTTCTTGTATTGACCTTAAGCCAGACTGATTCTGTCTCATTTAATTTGCTATGTACGTACACATGTGTACACTTGGCTTAGCTTTACGGCTGAAATGTTTATCAAAACGCAAGAGAGAGAGAGAAAATTAATTGTCAATATAACATTTTTCTTTTCACAAATGTCATTTTATTATGGACAAAGTTTCCAACTCTTTGGTGTCATTAGGTGGGACTAGTTAACCTCCAGTTGATCTATTACAAAACGAAAGAGACCCAGAGAGATAAAGAGAGACACAGAGATGATAATGAGAGACACAAAGAGTTATAAAGAGAGAGTCAGAGAGAGATACAGAGAAACAGAGAGATGATAATGAGAGACACAAAGAGATATAAAGAGAGACAGAGAGAGACAGGGAGAGATAAAGAGAGACACTGAGAGATAAAGAGACAAACAAAGAGTTAAAGATAAACACAGAGAGTTAACGGGAGACACAAAGAGATCAAAACAGACATAGAGAGATAAAGAGAGACACATTTAATGATAATGAGAGACACAAAGAAATAAAGAGATATAAAAAGAGACAGAGAGAGACACAGAGATGATAATGAGAGACACAAAGAAATAAAGAGATATAAAAAGAGACAGAGAGAGACACAGAGATGATAATGAGATACACAAAGAGATAAAGAGATATGAAGAGAGACAGAGAGAGAGACCCAGAGAGACACTGAGAGATAAAAAGAGAGAAACAAAGAGATAAAGACAGACACAAAGAGATAACGGGAGACAGAGAGATAACGAGAGACACAAAGAGATAAATACAGACACAAGATATAAAGAGCGACACAGGTAAGCAAAGAGAGATAAAGAGAAAGGGAAAGCGAGAGAGTGGTCTAACAAGATCAAACCAACTGATGCTATTTGAGTACGATAATTTGCCCATTTATAAAAGCATATTAACACAAAAAAACACAGTAATGAAATCTACTTTGTGTTATTCATGTACATAGTGATGTGGTTCGTGGTTTGCTGTTTTTGTCATTTGGTTGCAATATGTATTTCACTGGACAGTGCAAACTCCCGAGACCGCAGGAATTCATCATTAGTTGTCTATTCATCTGATATTGGCTGCTTTCAGAGCTTTGAAGCCAGGAAGTTAAGCTGGTTTTAGCGCGAGTTAAGCTGGTTTTAGCGCGAGGTAATCGTGGTTTAGGCTTGGTCCTTATAAGATGACAGCTCACTCTAATTGGTAGCTATCTTGTTCAAGGTGTGAAACAAATGCTCAACAACGTTTCAGGTGCCACCATCTTTGAGATGTAGAACTAACAACGTTTTTGAGTCACCTTCGAAATGTAGACAATAAAGTTTTTTGAGTCACCTTCGAGATGTTAACTTAACGTTTTTGGAATCATCACCTTCGAGATGTAGACTTAAAACTGCTTTTGGAATCATCACTTTCGAGATGTAGACCTCAAACTGCTTTTGGAATCATCACTTTCGAAGTGTAGACCTAACAATGCTTCTGGAATCATCACCTTCGAAATGTAGACATATCAATGCTTCTGGAATCATCACCTTCGAAATGTAGACATATCAATGCTTCTGGTATCATCACCTTCGAGATGTAGACCTAGCAATGCTTCTGGTATCATCACCTTTAAGATGTAGACCTATCAACGTTTCTGGAATAACCTTCCTGATGTCGACCAAACAACGGTTATGGAGACATAACTTTCCAGATATAGATCCAGACGCATTCTTGATTTTATCACTTCTCAGATGTAGAATCCGCAACCATGAACAGACGGTACGAACACCATGTCAAGTTGGGAGATGCCAGACGAGAACGTTACGCAGGAATCCAAAGAAGAAATAATATCAATCAACATAGCATTGGTATCGTTAGTTGCCACACGTGGAGGGATACACGTCGAAAGAGACCTGAACAATTATGGATCTGTTCGAATGTAATAAGGATGACCTTAGTGAATAATGGAGCCGCGATAGCTCAGTGGTTAGTAAACTGGACGACAAAGGACAAAGGTAGGGTTCGATCCCAACCGACGGCTTCCGGGTTCACCAAGCCTGAAATGGATACCGGATTTCTTTTTGGGATAGTAAAGCGGCACGGGCGTAATACCGACCACATTACCCCAAAAATCATGTGCTGAAGGTCTGTAAAATGTATGGTCACTAACACCATATTCCCTATACGCCACTTGACGTGACGGGGGCTCTTTACTTTAGTGAATAATAAGAATTCGTGGAGAAGACAGATAGTAGCAAAGATGAAGATGATGGGGAAGACACGGAAAGATCTTAAAAGAATGGCAAGAAACAGAACGACTTGGAAGGTGTTTGTTGAAGACCTATGCTCCACAGGGAGCTGAATGGTAGAAGAAGAAGAGGAAGAAAGATAAGGATGACCTGTCGACTAAACAAAACTATGATGAAGTTCAACAATGTTCTTCATTATATTATGTTTTAGATGTAGCGCTAACAACTTTTTTATTTCACAATTTCATGTTTGGAGATGCAAAAGATCTCGCCCGATTTTATCACGCCTAGCGTGTAGGTTCAACAATGTTTTTTTATTTCATCACTTCACAGATGTAGGTCCAACAATGTTTTTTTTATTTCATCACTTCACAGATGTAGGTCCAGCAATGTTTTTAATTTCATCACTTCACAGATGTAGGTCCAACAAAGTTTTTTTATTTCATCACTTCACAGATGTAGGTCCAACAAAGTTTTTTTATTTCATCACTTCACAGATGTAGGTCCAACAAAGTTTTTTTAATTTCATCACTTCATAGATGTAGGTCCAACAATGTTTTGTATTTCATCACTTCACAGATGTAGGTCCAACAATGTTTTTTATTTCATCACTTCACAGATGTGGTCCAAAATTGTTTTTTATTTCATCATTTCACAGATGTGGTCCAACAATATTTTTTATTTCATCACTTCACAGATGTAGGTCCAACAATGTTTTGTATTTCATCACTTCACAGATGTGGTCCAACAATGTTTTAAATTTCATCACTTCATAGATGTGGTCCAACAATGTTTTCAATTTCATCACTTCACAGATGTGGTCCAACAATGTTTTAAATTTCATCCCTTCACAGATGTAGGTCCAACAACATTTTCATTTCCATCACTTCACAGATGTAGTAGGTCCGACAACATTTTCAATTTCATCACTTCACAGATGTAGTAAGACCGACAACATTTTCAATGTCATCACTTCACTTCCCAGATGTAGGTCCAACAATCAAACGTTTGTGGTGCATCCATTGTTAACAAATTTGTGTTCTACGTCACAGTGATGGACGATGGGATATCCCTAACCGGGCACTCAAAACAAAAGGGATACAGATTTCAATGATGGTCCTGAATCTGCAGTTCTGCTGAGAATTCAAGATCTTCATGTCAGTCAAAAGGGATGTTGTCTGAATTCAGGAGAACTACGAGGGGAATGGGAGCAGACTAGTATACGAGTTTATCTTTTCACATTGCGAGATTTGCTGGGGAGGAGATATGTGCACTCATGGTTAGATGTGGATCTATTAATGTTAATATGTGGAGCTATTAAAGTTAAGATGTGGATCTACTAAAGTTAAGATGTGGAGCTATTAAAGTTAAGATGTGGATCTACTAAAGTTAAGATGTGGATCTACTAAAGTTAAGAAATGGATCTACTAAAGTTAAGATGTGGATCTACTAAAGTTAAGATGTGGAACTATTAAAGTTAAGATATGGATCTACTAAAGTTAAGATGTGGAGTTATTAAAGTTAAGATGTGGATCTACTAAAGTTAAGATGTGGATCTACTAAAGTTAAGATGTGGATCTACTAAAGTTAAGATGTGGATCTACTAAAGTTAAGATGTGGATCTACTAAAGTTAAGATGTGGATCTACTACAGTTAAGATGTGGAGTTATTAAAGATAAGATGTGGATCTACTAAAGTTAAGATGTGGATCTACTAAAGTTAAGATGTGGATCTACTAAAGTTAAGATGTGGATCTACTAAAGTTAAGATGTGGATCTACTAAAGTTAAGAAATGGATCTACTAAAGTTAAGATGTGGATCTACTAAAGTTAAGATGTGGAACTATTAAAGTTAAGATATGGATCTACTAAAGTTAAGATGTGGATCTACTAAAGTTAAGATGTGGAACTATTAAAGTTAAGATATGGATCTACTAAATTTAAGATGTGGATCTACTACAGTTAAGATGTGGAGTTATTAAAGATAAGATGTGGATCTACTAAAGTTAAGATGTGGATCTACTAAAGTTAAGATGTGGATCTACTAAAGTTAAGATGTGGATCTACTAAAGTTAAGATGTGGATCTACTAAAGTTAAGAAATGGATCTACTAAAGTTAAGATGTGGATCTACTAAAGTTAAGATGTGGAACTATTAAAGTTAAGATATGGATCTACTAAAGTTAAGATGTGGATCTACTAAAGTTAAGATGTGGAACTATTAAAGTTAAGATATGGATCTACTAAATTTAAGATGTGGATCTACTAAAGTTAAGATGTGGAGCTATTAAAGTTAAGATGTGGATCTACTAAAGTTAAGTTGTGGAGCTATTAAAGTTAAGATGTGGATCTACTAAAGTTAAGATTTGGAACTATTAAAGTTAAGATGTGGAACTATTAAAGTTAAGATGTGGATCTACTAAAGTTAAGATGTGGAGCTATTAAAGTTCAGATGTGGATCTACTAAAGTTAAGATGTGGATCTACTAAAGTTAAGATGTGGATCTACTAAAATTAAGATGTGGATCTACTAATGTTAAGATGTGGATCTACTACAGTTAAGATGTGGAGTTATTAAAGATAAGATGTGGATCTACTAAAGTTAAGATGTGGATCTACTAAAGTTAAGATGTGGATCTACTAAAGTTAAGATGTTGATCTACTAAAGTTAAGATGTGGATCTACTAAAGTTAAGATGTGGATCTACTACAGTTAAGATGTGGAGTTATTAAAGTTAAGATGTGGATCTACTAAAGTTAAGATGTGGATCTACTAAAGTTAAGATGTGGATCTACTAAAGTTAAGATGTGGAGCTATTAAAGTTAAGATGTGGAGTTATTAAAGTTAAGATGTGGATCTACTAAAATCTACTAAAGTTTCGCATGTCGTGATATCTCATTTAGTTCCAAAGAATTTCAGAATATCCTCACTCTGTATTGTCTTTATTATATTAATGTTATTGGTTTTCAATGACTGAACTCAGGTCGTAGCCTCAACCTACCACAACGCTCCTGGTCAAATCATTAAATAGTTATCACTACTGCTGTCCAATAAGAATATAATTCTAGAGGCAAATCGGAAACTCTACTCTACAACACAATAAATAAATAATAATCACCCGAATAATGCCCGAAATAGAGTATGTAAAGAAACAACAGATAAAATGTTTTGGCGACGTGATAAGAAGAAACATTAAAACACAACACAACGAGTCTTCAACAAACGTTGCGGGAACACCAGACCCAAGGGGTGACCACAAAAAGATGGACTGTCTGAATATTAGAACCGCTAGGAAACATAACAACCGCTGGATGCGAACAGAAGAGCATAAGACCGCAAATTATATCTCCCTTCAATGGTACAAGGAAAATAAGGAAGGGAAGTAGAAGAAAACTCAACTCATGTTTTGTTATCTTTATCTCGTGAACTTTACACAGTAACCTTGTTTGAGTAAGATAAAAAGTAGTGACGAGACTACAATATTTATCATTCGTAGAGTTTATAAATTTTAATATTTATATTTTACCGTTTTGATTCTACTAAAGTTAAGAAATGGATCTACTAAAGTTAAGATGTGGATCTACTAAAGTTAAGATGTGGAACTATTAAAGTTAAGATATGGATCTACTAAAGTTAAGATGTGGATCTACTAAAGTTAAGATGTGGAACTATTAAAGTTAAGATATGGATCTACTAAATTTAAGATGTGGATCTACTAAAGTTAAGATGTGGAGCTATTAAAGTTAAGATGTGGATCTACTAAAGTTAAGTTGTGGAGCTATTAAAGTTAAGATGTGGATCTACTAAAGTTAAGATTTGGAACTATTAAAGTTAAGATGTGGAACTATTAAAGTTAAGATGTGGATCTACTAAAGTTAAGATGTGGAGCTATTAAAGTTCAGATGTGGATCTACTAAAGTTAAGATGTGGATCTACTAAAGTTAAGATGTGGATCTACTAAAATTAAGATGTGGATCTACTAATGTTAAGATGTGGATCTACTACAGTTAAGATGTGGAGTTATTAAAGATAAGATGTGGATCTACTAAAGTTAAGATGTGGATCTACTAAAGTTAAGATGTGGATCTACTAAAGTTAAGATGTTGATCTACTAAAGTTAAGATGTGGATCTACTAAAGTTAAGATGTGGATCTACTACAGTTAAGATGTGGAGTTATTAAAGTTAAGATGTGGATCTACTAAAGTTAAGATGTGGATCTACTAAAGTTAAGATGTGGATCTACTAAAGTTAAGATGTGGAGCTATTAAAGTTAAGATGTGGAGTTATTAAAGTTAAGATGTGGATCTACTAAAATCTACTAAAGTTTCGCATGTCGTGATATCTCATTTAGTTCCAAAGAATTTCAGAATATCCTCACTCTGTATTGTCTTTATTATATTAATGTTATTGGTTTTCAATGACTGAACTCAGGTCGTAGCCTCAACCTACCACAACGCTCCTGGTCAAATCATTAAATAGTTATCACTACTGCTGTCCAATAAGAATATAATTCTAGAGGCAAATCGGAAACTCTACTCTACAACACAATAAATAAATAATAATCACCCGAATAATGCCCGAAATAGAGTATGTAAAGAAACAACAGATAAAATGTTTTGGCGACGTGATAAGAAGAAACATTAAAACACAACACAACGAGTCTTCAACAAACGTTGCGGGAACACCAGACCCAAGGGGTGACCACAAAAAGATGGACTGTCTGAATATTAGAACCGCTAGGAAACATAACAACCGCTGGATGCGAACAGAAGAGCATAAGACCGCAAATTATATCTCCCTTCAATGGTACAAGGAAAATAAGGAAGGGAAGTAGAAGAAAACTCAACTCATGTTTTGTTATCTTTATCTCGTGAACTTTACACAGTAACCTTGTTTGAGTAAGATAAAAAGTAGTGACGAGACTACAATATTTATCATTCGTAGAGTTTATAAATTTTAATATTTATATTTTACCGTTTTGATTCGTGCGTGTTTGAGATAGCAACCATTGTATATACTACTCATTTTTAACATCATGGTGAATTTCTATGTTCAAGCTTCTATGACAAGTATGTCTCCGATTATTGAATTCCGCACCAAGTATTTAAAAATGGTGCTCAATCCTTCTATCATCTGTATAGACAAAATCCACTTCGTCATTAACATTTTTATTGTTTAATTTTCATCGCATCGGAAAAGGCGATCTCTGAAACGTTTGCCTCATAACATTTAATGATTGGACGAATCAAAAAGGAGAAGAATGTCGAGAGGAGATTCGGGGAAATAATAGCAGTTTCTAAAAATAAAAACTGATGCAATGATTCATACTGAAACTCGTAAATTTACAGCAGTATTAGTAAATCTATAGTGACAATGTGACCTTCCAAGCATGTCGTAAGAGGCGACTAAGGAGATGGATCAATGGCTTGACAAGCTGTCATTGTAAAAAGTATTATGGAAACAGAGCCATAGATTTTAGAAGCAGTGATCTCTGCAATATGTGCCATTTTGGCATGTAAGGTTTCTGTTTTTGAGATTATGATTCTGCCCTATGTGCCGTCTTCGGCTCGAAAGGACAATATATTGATAGATAGATTGGTAATTGTTATGTGGAGCAAGTCCATCCATAACATATGGATGTAAATCATGGACAATTGGACAACAGACAAAAAAGCGAATGTAATCTGTAGAAATGTGGTTTTACAGAAGAATGTTGAGAATACCATGGGCAGCTAAGAAGAGTAATGAAAACGTTCTGAAAGAGGCCAAAGCAAAAAGAGAGCTAATTTCCAATATAGGAAGAACCAAACATCATTTTAAACAAACGATGAAATCTTAAAACAAATACAATTGAAAAACGAACTACTAAACACAATTCAAACAAGACAAATGCGATTTTTGGGTCATGTTAAAAGACACAACAGCCTACTATACGTAATCCTGGAGGAGAAAAAACAAGGTAAAAGAGACAGGCAGACCAAGACTAACATGGACGAGTAACATCAAAAGATGGTCAAGTCAGCATATGACAACCTGCACCATCAAAGCAAGAAACAGAGCAGAATGGCGCTCCATGGTAGCCAACCTTCGATGCGGAAATGGCATTCGATGATGATGAATCATCATTTTATGACCATGTAATGAGAAGGGAACGACTGGAATATTTTGTGACAACTGGAAAATATGAGGGACGAAGAGATATAGGGAAACAAAGAGAAAAGATACCAGGCAGCTTAAGAGAATAGCCAGGCAGAATGTCAACAACGGAAATGATAAATAACTGTCGAGATCGAAAGTTGTGGAGAGACATAATCACCTACGCCAGCAGGCACGGTACTTAATGATGATGATGATGATGATGATGATGCAGGTTGTTGAAGAAATTGTTCTACCACATAATAGAACATACTGCTAATATATATATATATATGTGTGTGTGTGTGTAACAGATTATGTAACACCAGGAAGCCCCTAGTAGACCAGTGATTGAACTGCTGGACCACTCAGATTTTCTCTACAGGCACAATCTCACCTTCAAATCTTCCATGAATGTATGGAATGTATACCCAGTACTGGGAGACCAAATTTAATCTATTAAGACTCCTTGATCGAGCGTCTTACCTACTACATTGGCTTTGCTTGTCACATCAAGGGAGCCTATTGCAATAACATACTTCGAATCGAGATAATTCAGTACAGTCAAGTTTAAGACACACAAAAAGACTGGTTCTATTTATTTGAGTTGCTTCTTCGGGTAGTTTGTAATGGAATGTGAAGATTGTAGTCTGTGGTTGAGTTACATGTTATAGCCTGTGGTTATTTTACAACAGATTGTGGCTTATGGTTATGTTACAGCAGATTGTAGTATGTAGTTATGTTACAACATATTGTAGTTTGTGGTTATGTTCCAACAGATTGTAGTATGTGGTTATGTTACAAAAGAATTGTGGCCCGTGGTTTGCACGTCCAGACCTCTTGTTAGACAACAACAATATGTGTCCACTTTGCTGGATAAATAGCCATCTCTGACATGGCACTATAGAGTACCTCTCATTATTCTCCATTGTACTCAATCACACCATTTTTGTTTGTCTACTTATATTTTGTCTTACACCCAGAGTTTAAATAGAAGTTGATCGTACCAACGTTTGTAGCAATGCCCTTGTGCGGGCTTTATATAACTACTTTGCCAATGCCAGGGCTGTCATGAGTTTACTTCGCTGTCTGCTAAGTGCTTCCGATGTACATTCCAACAATGGAGAACTATATCCGGGTTAGACAACTTCAATCTTCTAGCAGAATCTAAAAATTAAAACCAGAAACCTTGTCTGCAAAACTCTGCGGAGTTAAAAAATCGATTATAATTAAATGTGTTTGCTACAGGTTTGGTGACATATGGAAGGACGTGCAAAAACGTTTCGAATTATGAAGTCTTTATTAGGGAACAATGATAGACACTGCACGAAATATTAACACGGATTAGAAACAATTTTGCACTTCACCGTATTTTGCCGATACTGATGTGACACAACCCCTGAAAAGACATCACAGTAGCAACGGGTTTTGTCCTAATACTTTACTGCGCGACCTGGTTTGATTCTGTCCACATCACCCATACCTGTGCCGATGATAATGGAAAATATGGACTTTAACATCTTATTCTCTTTAAGTTTGAGTCTTGACGAGTTATCTTTAATTGTGATCTTACTATACAGCTCCATTGTAAAGAGAAAGAGCCCCATTACGCCTAGTGATGTATAGGGAATATGGTGTTAGTGACCCTTATTTTTACAGATCTTCGGCACATGATTTTTGACGTTATGTGGTCGGTATTACGCCCGTGCCGCTTTTCTTTCCCAGAAAAACAGGTTCCAATTTAAGATTCGGTGAACCCGAAAGCCGTCGTTCAGGATCGAACCCGAGGCCTCTCATTCTTTGTTGTCACTAACCACTGAGCTATCGCGGCTTCCACTTCACTACTGTACTGTTTATATTTCCTTTATATAACGCAGTTTTTAACTTCTTACAAACACTATAAATAAACAGTCATCATTTATGGTCATGTTATGGTCACCTTTTTGACTGTCCAAAGCTCACTGACATCAGAGCAGCTCTACTTCCGCAAAGACCTTATAGATGGAACACTTGTTACGCAACCACAAGAGACTCATAAATACCTACAGATATCATTATGTTGCATTGGGCCGAAGGGCGTCAGCTCAGAAGCTTCTGGAAAAACAACAAGTAGATTAGAAACACGCCATTAGGAACTCACATTTGTGAGAACTATTGAATTTGGAACACCAGATAATACCAAATCAAAGAGGAAGCAAGGTTGTATACTCGAGACACAGTAACACATTATACTCGAGACACAGTAACACATTATACTCGAGACACAGTAACACATTATACTCGAGACAGAGTAACACATTATACTCGAGACAGAGTAACACATTATACTCGAGACACAGTAACACATTATACTCGAGACACAGTAACACATTATACTCGAGACACAGTAACACATTATACTCGAGACACAGTAACACATTATACTCGAGACACAGTAACACATTATACTCGAGACACAGTAACACATTATACTCGAGACACAGTAACACATTATACTCGAGACACAGTAACACATTATACTCGAGACACAGTAACACATTATACTCGAGACAGTAACACATTATACTCGAGACACAGTAACACATTCTCGGGAGTTTATCACTCTTTGAAGTCGCACAGAAAATGATGGCACGAAGCACAGTTGTTTGTTTCAACATTTGAAAGTGGCGAACTCCTTAAAGTTGAGCAGTTTTATTCAGATGAAGATGCTCGGAGTCTAATACATTCCTCTTATCCTTCTCCTAATTGAGATTCATTGGAGTGTGTTTTTTTTTATTTGTGATAACACACAAGAATATGATTTGTTTTAGATGAATGATGCTTCTATTAATAATTTAGTTTAGTAGATTAAAGTTAATAACAAGAAATGTTCTACGGGTTTATGAGTATAGCACCCTCTGGTGTGAAACCTTAACTTTTTCTCAACAATTGTTATTGTAATGTGATAGACAACTTCTTCTAATCAACTTGAAAGTGCATTTGGTGCATGATTTGTGTGAGTGTGTGTGTGCATGCGTGCGTGTGTGTGTGAAATGAATAAATGAGGTAATTATTTAAGATGTCCATGACAAGCTATTCCGGTTGTAACTGATCTTGAAATCCAGCATCAGTTTAACGTTCATGTTCCATCTTTCTATCTGGCGTTCTCCCGATCACAACTGGAAGAATTCATTGACCTCACCGTCATCCGTCCTTAAAGGGGCGTTAAGTGGGCGTAGATGAGATGTTTTGAAGTTCGAAGTAGAACTGTGATTTTTGCGCCTTTCAGTCCTACACATCCGACTTCAGAGCGGCATTTTTGGTTACTGATTGCCTTCCTTCATCGATCCCTGCACGCTTGACCAGACTGTGCTGGCTAGACTTTTTCTAGAGGCATCGCGAAGAGGTGGAGTAGGGCCTGGATGGCTCTGGTTCACCAATCCTGGTACAAGCTATCAGCTATGAGTCACTGACAACTTTCAGCTCTGTTGCTGTCAAGCGCCTTGCCTCCGTTCATGCATCTGAGAATAGGTACCTGTATTCAGTCGAGGGAGCTATAGGAGCTGAGATGTTAGTGATGTGGACTAAAAACCACAAGAGATCGAGTTCGATCCCAATCGATAACTTCTAGATTCACCAGCCTTAAATGAATATCAGGTTTTCTAGGAAAAGTAAGTCAGCCTGGCGTAATTCTGACAACATAGTCCATTAAATATCTCTTTTGGTCATTAAAAAATATGGGAACTAAAAATAATATTTCTAATGCGCGTTAAGAAATTATGGGAGCCCGGTATGTTTACGTTTGTGTGTGTGTCTTTGAATTGATAATCAGATAGAACAAAAAATATACAACCTATAGAAATGAGATGTTAATGTTTTGTCCTCACCATCTCACGCAAAGATAACATTACATATCATAACATTTATAAATGCTGTACTAGTAACATAAGAACACACCAAGAACATATACAATCCATAATAAAACAAAAAGATAATAAATGATGTAAGTGCAGGAATGTCACACAATCTAACGGCTGAAAGAGAAATATTCGATTCTAGACAATAAAATTCAGGCAACAGATAATGAATTGGTGGTATCAAAGATTTGACGGGAATAACATTCGAAGAACCCAGATTTCGCCCGCATGAAAGGAGAGCAGTGACAGATTTTGTAGATCCCATGTTGACTTCCTAAAGACTCCCAAGTAAAATAATTGATTAGACAGTTCAACAGTTTCTTCGATTGTACCAATTGTCACTATTTTTATATTGATTATTTGAAGCGTCCAATCTTTATATTCCAAAAACAAAAACTAACATTACAGAATATACTCATTGTAACCTTTATATAGTCTGAAACCTTTCAGATATGGCTGACTATCATCAATAAGAGAATTACAGCTTTATAAAAAGCACCAATCCCGTTACACAATTGAAGAAAGCCAAACTCCTGACATTCGGTACGGAATCGTCTCAGTCGGACATATAATCTTCTTGTGTAAACGGAAAGTCACGTCACCACCATATTAGATGACCCCGGAACCAAATTAAACATTATCTAAATAGAAGCCGTGTCACTAAGGACAGAAGATTTGAATAAGGAATGGAAGTCACCTGTAGTTAACTTGAAGCTGAAATAGAAATTATTAGAAGAAAAACCTTTTATGAAAGAGAGAAATGTAAAACTCTGACAAGCCAAAGAAAGAAATGTAAAACTCTGACAAGCCAAAGAAAGAAATGTATCATTGCTTCTACTGTTTTAAAAGCCTGTCTTCATTATATGGCCCGTTTCGTCTTGTAAGACGGTCGAGTGGAGGCTATTGTGTATTTTTTTGAGGTTTTGTTTTTGTCGAACAGCTTCTCTCGTGGCTAATTCTACCAATGTTTGACAAACACGCGGTCACAGAAAGAACAAGTCAGGGCCACTGATCCACAGGGTTTTCCATCCTTTTTCATGAGTATTTTCTCTTCTAAGTTTTGCTTTAGCACAGTCTCAAATGATGTTATATCATTCCGTATACATGCTCTCCATGATTTGCGATCACTTGCAAAATGTTCCCAGTCATTTTCACATATGGAGAAGTCATTCAGAGATGATTTACAGATATCTCTAAATCGTAGTGTTAGTTCACCATATAGTATTTGCCTGGGGGTGCGTTTTTCTTCCATTCGCTGGACATGTCCCAACGATCTTAATCTTCGACATCTGAGCATCGACATGATTGTTGGGGTTTTAGCATGTTGCAGGACAGTTAAGTTGGTTATTTTATCCTGCCATTCCATGTGCATTATTCTGCGGAGACATGTGGAAGACATTTAGTCTTTATTCCTGGTTTGAGTATGTTGTCCAGGTTTCAGATCCATATAGTAGTGCGCTAAGCACACAAGTTTGATATATTAAGAATGTAGTCTTCAGTGTTAGTTTCGTGTTGTTCCAGGCCATTTCAGTGAGTTTGCCGAATGTCGTAGTTGCCTTCCCAATTCAGCTGTTTATGTCATCTGTCGTCAAGAGATGTTCCTAAGCATTTCAAACAAGGAATATTCTATGTCGGTGGTTGTGTTAGGAAATTATTCTGTTTCATTTTACACTTTTGCTGTAATCAAAAAGATTCTTCTCCTCTTTTTCATTCTTCATATATTATCTACGTGTGCTATTCCTAATTGTTATTATAGTTTTTTTTTATTATTATTATTTTTTTTCTTTTTTCACACTTATAGTTCTTATATTATTTCTTATCCCATTATTTTATTTTGTTTCACTTTCTTCCTTTACTTTTTACTATTTTTTGTTACGCCCAATTTCTTCTTATTTACTTCTTGTTTAAATAAGTTCATTTTTGTATTTGTCTTTCTTATATCGTTGATATATGGCCTTTATCATCTTGACAGACGGTTGGTAGCAAGCAATCATGATAGGTCAGTAGTTTGGTAAAAACGTTAGTGTCTTATGCTGGATGCTGATTTGCTGAAAAACTTCTCACATGGCTGAATCTGTCAACTTTGGATAGACAAATCCGTTTGCAGAATGAACAAGATCTCTATGTGCTGCCTGGCCTCGTCTCTTTTTCCCCTACGCTTTTGGTCTTCATAATTTGATGTCAGTACTGCCTCGAAAGTTGTTGTGCCATGTTTCCATGTATATATTCTTATTATCTTATCCTATTATTGCTGTTCTTGTCTAACTTTGTTAATTGTCCTTGCTTATTCACACCTACAATCGTTTTCTCCTTCAAATTTTTATTTTTTTGTTTTCTTTCTCCATTTGCACTTATGTTCTTATAGGGGGACTGGTTGGTCTCAGAGAAAGACGTCAGTATCGAGGCTTAAGTGTTTTGAGCTCAAATCCCGGCTGCACCTTTTGGGGATTTTATTTATGATTTCTCTCTGCGGCAACCACCCCTGGTCTTAGCAGTGTCGCCCGACTTGAAACGTCAATTACTCGTAGACGGAGAAAAATATAAGTGCCTCCGAAGTCTGAGTTACCTGCCTGTGCGGCGACGGACCCCTGTGCACACGGCTGCCAGAGAAAAAAAAACGGATTAAAAAGCATAATTCAGTTCCTAGTCTCCAGGAACTTCGCCAGAGGTGAAAGCTGGCGAGAGCCAAAAAAATATATATATATATTTTCTCTTTAAAGAATTTCTTTGAAAAAATAAGTCGTGTATGCACTATTTGTACGTTAAAGATCCTTTGATAGTTAAAAGCCGTAACATATAGGTCAAATATGGCAACTGCCTGTGCAAAATTGTTAAGAAATAATAATCGACCCGAATGTCCTCCCCTTCTATATTTTAGAATCTTCGTAAGCATTATGGTCTCGTACATTTAAGTCTGAAACCATCTACAGTACCTTTCCATATTCCCAATATTAAAAAAAAAAACATATTCCCAATTGTTGTTTATGTTTGTTGATCATGTTGATCACGTCAATAATTATCAACGATTATTTAAATGGAAAGGCATTCAACAATATCATTTATCATCATGAAAAAAAGGTGGATACATGCTGCCCATGTAATGAGAAGAGACAACAATAGAATATCAAAGATATTCTTTACATGAGAAATAGAGAGTAGAAGAAAAAGGGGCTGACCTAAAAAAACTTTGAAATGAACTGTGAAAAGTGCAGAAACAACAGGGGGCATCCGCTCCTGTTTGAGTCTGAGAGACTCGCAAAGAACAAGATGAACATGTTGGGAAATACTTTACGGGTCATGTCCAAATTCTGAGACTTAATAATAAAAGTCGTTAGAAATGAAGAGGTTAGAATTTCTGCACCACGTGTCATATTCGGCCCAAAAGAGCAATAGATAAACACGCCTAACATTTAATCATGAGACCAAAGCAAATAGGCAGATGTATCTCGAAGATCACACATTTTGAAACAAAGTTGAGCCAAAAAAACCCAGCCAGAAACATGGTGATAGTATGGAGGGACACTCCCCCCACCCCAACACCTCACCACTTCCACCCCAAAAATTAGCATAACAACACAATTCCGGATGGGAAACACTGGTTAGTCTTTTGACACTGCTTGTCTTATAACACCTATGGAAGCGAATCATGGACAAACAAATGAAAAGTCGATTACAGGCCACAGAGATGGGATTTCTGTAGAAAGTTCCCTGGACAGCTAAAAAGACCAATGAGGGAGTTCTCAAAGAGGCCAACACAAAAAGGGAGCTCCTAAAAAATATCAGAAAGAAACAATCAACATTTTTCGGGCACATCATGAGAAGAGGAAAGTTGGAATACTTGGTTACAACTGGCAAAATAACAGGAAAGAGATATCGCGGGCGACAAAGAGACAAAATACTGGATAACTTGGTGTCATGGCATGAAAACAGTCAACAACAGAACTAATACGATGTACTGTAGATAGAAGATTATGGAAGGACATGGTCGCCTATGCCAACCAGTATGGCACATAATGATGATGCCTTATAACAAGAAAACATCTTTGGTGAAGGCTCAAGGAAGCTTAGCAGTTATACAAACACTGCAGTACAATTTTTAAAAATTAAAAGTAAAGTCACTTAATCCACTAGTGAAAAATACAGAGTAGCAATCTAGACATAATAGACATGAAGGAAGGAGTGAATAAATGAGTACGTGAATGAAGAGAAGAAATGAAAAAGAAAGAAATAAAAAAAGAAAGACAGTACAAAAAAGACAGAAATAAAAGAGAAAAACGAGAAAAGAGAGAATAGTAAAAAAAAAAAGAAGAGTAAAGAATGACATCCTATCACCAAGCTTTTTCAATCTATACACTGAGCAAATCTTTAAAAACATCACAGAGATGTCAGGCCTACAAATTAATGGAAATATAATCAATAACCTAAGATATGCTGACGATACTGTACTACTAGCAGAAAATCCTAACGATCTACAACAATTACTTAATGAAATAAACATGACAAGCAAAAAATATAGACTAGATATGAATATCAAAAAGACTAAAACTATGATCATAAACAAAGAAAATACTGAAAACCAACAAGTGGATATCAAAATTGAGGGAATAGACCTGGAGACAGTTCAGAACTACAACTATCTTGGATATACTATAACCAGTGATGGAAAATGTGCAACTGAAATAAACAAAAGATTAGGAATGGCAACAAGTAATTTTAATGTCATGAAGAACATATATGGCCCTTTTCGTCTTGTCAGACTCTAGTGGAGGCTATTGCGTATTTTTTTGAGGTATTGTTTTTGCCGAACAGCTTCTCTCGTGGCTAATTCTACCAATGTTTGACAAACACACGCGGTCACATAATGAACAGGTCAGGCTCGCTGGTCCACAGGGTTTACCATCCTTTTTCATGAGTCTCTTCTCTTCTAAGTCCTGTCTTAGAACAGTCTCAAATGTTGTTATACCGTTCCTTATACGTGCTCTCCATGATGTGCGATCACTTGCCAGATGTTGCCAGTCGTTTTCACAGATGGAGAAGTCTTTCAGAGATGATTTGCAGATATCTCTATATCGTAGTTTAGGTCTGCCGATTTGTCGTTTTCCGTGTTTTAGCTCGCCATATAGTATTTGCCTAGGAATGCGTTTTTCTTCCATCCGTTGGACATGCCCCAGCCATCTTAGCCTTCGACTCCTGAGCATCGACATGATTGTTAGGGTCTTAGCACGTTGCAGGACAGTTAAGTTGGTTATTTTGTCCTGCCATTTGATGTGCATTATTTTGCGGAGACATCGCATGTGGAAGACATTTAGTCTTTTTTCCTGGTTTGAGTATGTTGTCCAGGTTTCGGATCCATATAGTAGTGTGCTAAGCACACAAGTTTGATATATGAAGAACATACTAACATCAAAACAAATAACACCAGGGCTAAAACTAAGAACAGCAAAATGTTATGTCTTCTCAATATTCCTATATGGTGCAGAAACATGGACATTAGACCAAAAAAAACAGAACAAAGAATTGAAGCCTTTGAAATGTGGATATATATAAGGATGGGTATAATTGGATGGAAGGAAAAGAAAATCGATGAAGTCTTAAAACAACTAAAAATGAAAAGAGAACTACTAATCACAATTCAAACAAGACAAATGCGATTTTTGGGGCATGTTAAAAGACACAGCAGCCTACTAAAGTAATCCTGGAGGGGAAAATACAAGGTAAAAGAATCAGAGGCAGACCAATACTAACATGGAAGCGTAACATCAAAAGATGGACAAACCGGCCTATGACAACCTGCACCATCAAAGCAAGAGACAGAGCAGAATGGCCCTTCGTTGTAGCCAACTTTAGTTGCGGAGATGGCACTCGATGATGATGAATGAATGACAGAAACAAAAGTAATTTTCAACCTCTCTAAGCGTACCTATTAAAAAAAAACCTTTTGTATGTTGTATGTTGTATGTTGTATGTTGTATGATGTGTTACTGCAGCGACAAACTATTCGCATACGTCGATGGAGCACACTTAATTTGGCAGCCATTTTACTTACTATTTAGTCGCTTCTTGCATCCCGCCAGGACACGTAGAGTGCATTCGATCAATTCTTATCTGCAATCCTGACAAAGCCGTGTTGTCTATGGCACACAAAGTAAATTAATTGCCTTCATGCCAATGATTTCTGCATTTTGTCTTGAAATCTTGTTTTGATTTCCCTCTTTATGTAAAGACTTTGCATGCTTGGTTGTTTTTGTCTTTTGATATTCCATCACCATCAACAGGTGCCGTCTCCGCATCGAAGGTTGGCTACCATGGAGCGCTATTCCACTCTGTCTCTTGCTTTGATGGTGCAGATTGGCATAGGTTAACTTCTCTATCTTTTGATGTTACTCGTTCATGTTAGTCTTGGTCTGCCTCTGCTTCTTTTACATTGTATTTTCCTTCCGCCCCCCCCCCCCTTTCTCTCTCTGCGATCAAGACTCAATCAGCGTACGATTCCAGACTCTCTCATGAAGGCAGCAATCTGTTTAAGCGAATCGATTGCCCCATATAGTTTTTCTTCCAGAGAGGTTGGCGTGGACCACATCTTCTCAGGTCTGTGTACTGGGGGCAATCCTGTAGAACATGTTTTGAAGTCATATTGTCCAGTGTACAGTGGCATAGGCTGGTTGTGCCTATTTTGAATTTGGTGAACATGTGATTTCTCATTCTATTGTGGCCAGTGCGTAGTTGAAGTATGATGACTTTATCCCTCCTTGATAGTTCGTGGTATCCGTCACTCTCGTTATGATTTGGGTGTTCTCGTTTCCATTTTTCATTTAACTGACCATTGAGGATGGATTTGGCTTCATCATACCTTAGCGGATGGTTCTCTTGTGGTAATCTTCCTCCTTCTTAAGCTAATTTGTCTGCGCGTTCGTTCCCGTGTATATTACAGTGTGATGGTATCCACTGAATGACTACTCTCTGGAAGTTATTGCATAGTTGGTCCAGGGTTGTTCTCATGTCATCTAGTTCATTGTTCATGGGGCTTTTTAGAGCTGATAGTACTAACCTTGCGTCAGTCAGAATCACCTATTTATTGTGCATGTTATTTTTTTGTTGAGTAGGCAGTGTTGCAGCATCTCTGATGGCCTCAGTCTCTGCTTTAAAGTTGTTTGAGAATTTTCCAGTAGCTATTGACTTGGTGATCTCGTCCTGATTATTCAGCGTCAAGAACACACCTACCCCTCCATTTCTGGTGGCATTTGTAGCAGAGCCATCTGTGTATATGTGGGACCAAGAGTCCTGTAGGTAGGTATCGTGTATGTGTTTTTCTGCTACGTGTTTACTTTCTGTGTCTGATTGGGTGCCTTTTTTCATGATTCCTGCTATATTTTCCTTAAGTTCTGGTATTTTATGCTTCCCATGAGGAGACATATCAGATGGGCCCAAGGGTTTCGGTATTGTTTGGGAAAGTACTGGGTCTCCAGTAGTTAGTTCATTGGCAATTGCAGCGAAGTTGCTCCTCTTTAGTCGTACAATTCCGGAACCAGATATTCTTTGATGCATATGGTTGCTAAGGAGCCTTCTGTATTTCTCCGCTTGTTGCAATGCTTTAGTGACGTCTGTCATCTAAGGGTTGTAAACCTGTTACTGTTTCTAGAGTCTTGATAGGTGTAGATTTCATAGCACCAGTGATGATACGGGCAGCTTAGTTCTGTGTTCTGTTAATTTTGCTAAGGTGCGATTTGGAAGCCATAGCCCAGGCTGTGACTCCATACTCTAGAACTGGTCTGACTCTTCCTACGTATAGTCTTTTCAAAATATTGCTGTCTGCCCCCCCCCCCAGGTCCGTTCCTGCCAATTTCTTCATAATATTTGTTCGCTTTGTGGCTTTCTTTCCTTGCGCTGTCTATCTGATTTTTCCAAGTCATTCTGCGACACATGTTGACACCAAGATATGTTGTGTTTTGGTCAATAGGGAGTGTACGGTCTTTTATCTTCAAGATTGCAGAGAGTGTGTTTCTTGATAGGCTGAAAATGTGTATATGAAGTTTTTTGTTGTTGTTGATGGGTAAGAACCAGGTGTTCGTCCATTTTTCAAGTTCACCTAGGGCATCTTGCATCCTGGGTCCAGCCACCGACATTCTTCCCTCGCCAGCCCATAACGCCAGAACATCTGCGTTTATTGCTGAGTGTATTCTGGGTGGAATGTCCTTTACGATGTCATTTATGAAAATTAAAAAGAGTGTTGGCGACAAGACTCCGCATTGTGGGACACCTTGTTCGATAGAGACCTTCTTACTTAGTTGACCTTGAACTTGTACTCTGGCCGTTCTATCCTGTAGGTATTGAGAGACCCAATTGAATAAACGACCCTGGATGCCAAGTCTAAAAAGTTCTTTAAACCTTCTCGCCAAACCATATCAAAAGCCTACTCCATGTCGACCCACACTGCCAGTGTGTGTTTCTTTTCTTTTAGAGCATCCTCTATTTCCTGTGCAATGTAGGTGGCCAGATCTTCAGTTGATCTGTGCTGACGGAAGCCACTTTGTTTTGGTACAATTTGTTGTTTTGTCTCCAAATTTCTTTTTTTTTTCCAAAAATTCAAATTTTCCCTTCCAATATTACTTTTATTATACTGTTGTGTAAGGTAAAGTTAAAGTACGAGAGTTGAACCGGCGTCTTAGCACGCGAGTTTACACCCATATGTGCTCGGCCACCTATCCAGAAATGTTCGGAGATTTCTGTATAGTGTAGCCTCATGCATCGAAACTCAGATGCGAGACAACATTCCTCACCTTCCCAGGGTAATACACTGGTACCCATTTCTGCCAACGGCTGGGTCGACCGTGGGGGTATTTTTTTTTCCAACCACGAGTACAATTCACACTGCTCCCAGCGGGAATCGAACACGGGTTGTCCGAACGTCGGTAGTCCAGTCGGGTGGTTTTCCCAACTAGGATACCGAGGCCCCCCCCCCCCAACTCATAAGAGACTGTTGTGTCTTTTAACATGCCCCAAAAATTTCATTTGTCTTGTTTGAATTGTATTTAGAAGTTCACTTTTGATTTGTAGTTGTTTTAATACTTCATTGTTTGTTTTGCTTTCTTTCCATTGTTTCTTACTTGCCCAGAATTATATTGTGTGCCTCTTATCTCCTCTTACTCAATAAAGAATGATATCTCCCCATGACCCACGATTTATTTATTGCTTTTTATTTCCCCAACATTCTATTCTTTATCTATTATTTCTTGTCCTTCAACAATTTATTTATATATTCGTGTTACCCCCCAAGGCCAGATTTCGGCATAAGCTAATAAGCCACAGCTTAGGGCCACACAATCCGAGGTGCCTCATATTTTTTCTTTATTTAGCTTAGGGACCCATCAAGTCTAAATCCGGCCCTGCCTTCTCTGCATTCTAGTTTATGTCTCTTATCTGTCCTCATGCATATCTGTGAGAAAATACACTAGCGGTGAAGGCTGTCAGAGACTCATAGCTGATTGTTTACACCAGGATGTGGGAACTCGAACTATCCAGAAGGCACACGTGGAACAATACCAGCAACGCTGTAAAATTATAATTACTTCCACATATTAACATACGGTTGTGAATCATGGACACTCCTGCTAGCAACATGGGGGAAAATAGATTCATTAAAAACAAAATACCACAGAACAATCCTTAAGATTCCCTGGATAATGAAAAAGGGCAATGAAGACATTAAACGATTTAAACATTACAAAGAAATGACCTGTAAACGCCATTCTGAGGGAATTACAATACTTGCCACGTCAAAAAACACAGCGGGCTGGAAAGAACAATAATTGAAGGCATGGTTCTTTGGAAGCAAAAAGGGCAATAAACAAATCAATTTGTCTACCAACTCTGTGCTATCAGTGCCAGAATTGGACGGTGGACTCTAGAAAAATAAGAAAGATAACGACCACCGAAATGAAATGTGTCAGAAGAATGACAGGAAACAGCTTAAGGGACAGAGTAAGAAACACCGACCTGAGGAAGAAACTCGAAATTGATTCAGTCATCGAATACATAAAGAAACAACAGATAAATTGGTTCGGCCACATAACAAGACAAAAAGAACTAACAATGAATCAAAGAGCCATAAACAAACGTTACGAAAACGCAAGATTAAGAGGAAGGCCAAGTAAGAGATGGATAAAGGGGATACTAGAGTCACTAGGAGGGATAACATCAGAAGAGGCCAACAGAAGAGCAAAGAATCGCAGATTGTTTCTCCCCTCGACGCCAACGGAGGAAGGATAGAAGAAGAAGAAGATGGTTCTTCGGTTATCATCAGGGATAGACCAAGAAGAAGGTGGTTTCAAGACATCGTGAAAACCTTGAATATGACAAAAGAGGAAGTAGGAGATCTGACAATAAACAGAGATTCTTTCAGACGGACTGTAGTGAACGCAGCGTTCTGCAAAGGAATTGCTACCCAATCATGATCTGTATTTAAAAATGAATGTTATTCTCCCTTCTCCAACAATTAAAATAAAATGTTTTTTAACTTTCTCTACATTCTATTTATGTCTCTTATTTCTCCTCTAAAAATAATGTTATTTTACCTCTAAAAAGAATGTTATTTCTCCTCTTCTAAAAATATATTTATTTATTCCTACGTTGCCCACAACCTATTTTCGGTTCCTTATCTTCCATCTTAAAAAAAATGGTATTGCCTCTCCTCCCACAACTTATTTATTTGTTGTAACTCTTCCCATAATCTATTTATTGTGTCTTATTTTCCTTCAATTAAGTTTATTATCTTTTGTTTTACTTCACATTCTATATCATGTTTTTGTTTTATTGTTACATATTGTTTAGTATCTCTAACACTTTCCTTCCTCAACACTCCAGTCGTCCTCTACCCCTCACTCTTCAGAGTCCTGCACTACCCCATCCACTACTCCCTTTGTAAGTTCAGCGATCTATACTTCAAGGCGAGAACACTGTCGTTTTCAAATGTACACAATTACTTCCCCCTTAACATGTTGGCTTCAATCAATATACATAACTGCGTCATGCATCCCCCTTCCAGGGACAGAGATGTCAACATCATTTCCTTAATCCAGCTTTCCTTGAACTCACCGATTGTTGATCACATATTTCTTTCTTCCATTTTCGCCTCCTTTGAACATATTTACTCAGTATCCTTATGATGTCAGCTCTACCTGGATTTACAACGATTACATGCAATGAAAGTTCTTTCCTCGTCAGTATTGTTTTTCTAACGTTGATCATAAATACGTGACATTCTTACAGTACCTCAGACGAGCAAACCTCTTCTGTTTCATGATCTCTGATCTTCTGTGCTACTCTCTTCTACAGAGAACGCTCCACTCCATGCAACAAATTATTATTTGTAGTTAATAATAAGAAGCTAAAGGGCCGAAACACTTGCTCGACGGGGGTCTCTTCTGATGATCTGATTGCCTCCTGCTGCGAAGCTCTGTACAAAGAGTTTCCTACTACTATTAAATGAACCTTTTTAGTTACATCATCGTCATCATCAAGTACCGGGCCTGCTGGCGTAGGTGATCATGTCTCGCCACAACTTTCTATCTCGACAGTTATTTATCATTTCTGTTGTTGACCTTCTGCCAAGCCATTCTCTTAAGCTGTCTGGTATTTTTTCTCTCTGATTCCCTCTATCTCTTCGTCCCTCAATTTTTCCAGTTGTTACAATATATTCAAGTTGTTCTCTTCTCATTACATGGCCAAAAAATGATGATTGTTTCTTCCTAATATTGGAAATTAGCTCTCTTTTTGCTTTGACCTCTCTCAGAACCTCTTCATTACTCTTCTTAGCTGTCCATGGTATACTCAACATTCCTTTGTAAAACCACATTTCTACAGACTCCAGTGATTTTCATGTCTGTTGTCTTATTGTCCATGATTCATATCCATGTGTTAAGACTGGCTCTACACAACATTTAAAAACTCTTTATCTTGTTTATTTACATACATGCAGTTATTTTTTTATTTAAAAAATAATACTAATTATACAGTTACACTCTTACAGAGTTATATTTAGTATACATTATAGTAATAGACAGATTATACTCTGTCATATAATCCAATTAATCCAGAAAAAACACATAAACCAATAAACCAGACCACTGGATCAAGTGTGTACGTATATTTGTCAAATTGATATTTTATTTATAAAATTATATCATTATTATTGATATGATATTTATCAAATATAATTTAAAAACATGCAGTAAATTATACAATTTACGGGAAGTAGTTACGTCACCTTCGACTTTAAAGAAAGCCCTGAACCGATGTAATTAGAATGGGAAAATTCAACGAAAAAAATCCACATTTATGGAGAAAGTCTTTGTCAATGTGTTGCAGAAAAAGAGACTGCACCAGTGACATATAAGACATAATTTGAACTATGGACAACACGTGAACGGAGAAACAAAATACAAGAGAATACATAGATGTGATGAGTTCTCATATGAATTGTTGGAAGATTGTTTGGCAATCAAAATAACCAACCGAGATAAGAAGACACAGACATGACTTGCACAAAAAATTGGATATTGTTCAATTTCAGCTATCGATAGTATTAATAAGGCTGGCTGGCTGGATGGATGGAATCACCAAAGTTTGTGATGTTTAGTATTGCATATAGTGGCGGGGGGCCTTCGGTAGCCTGGTTGGGACAACCACCCGACTGGGCAATCGACGTTCGGACAACCCGTGTTCGATTCCCGCTGGAAGCAGTGTGAATTGTAATCATGGTTGGAAAAAGAAATATATCCTCGCGGTCGACCCAGCCGCTGGCAGTAATGGGTACCACGGTAGTACTCTGGGAAGATGAGGAGTGCCGCATCGTGAGTATCGATGCTTGAAGTGACACTATCCAGAAGTCTCCGAACAGTTCTGGATAGGCGCCGAGCACATATGGGTGAAAACTCGTGTTCTAAGAAGGCTATTCAAGTCTCGTACTTTACCTTTACCATATGACATCTCATTTTTTACACACAGTTGTGTGACCCGCTTTCCAATTCAATCTGCCTTCTAAAAGATGCTCTCAATTTCCCACGAATGTACTCGCAACTCCTCGTGTCCCACTCTTTATTCACTCAGAAAAGTTCTCCCTCGCACCCATCAATCATCCTTGTTTACTTTTCACTTCTCCGCTCTTGTTTATTTTTCATGCATCAATTTTTGTTGTTTGTGCAAACCCTCTCAGCTGTTAACTGGTTCATTGATTTACTTACATTCCACTCATTTGTCTGATCAGCTGTGGTTAAGCGGATAGACACTCGCTACTAACCAGAACGGGCCGGGTTCAGTTCACACATTTGGCGTGTATTTCTCTTACCAACATTGCTTTTGACTCAGTCTCTGAAAGAATATTTGTCTATGATAGGAGGGCGGCCTAGCGTGATACCGACCATATCACCCATAAAATGTATCGCTGACTTGCAAAAAATGGGTATTAACAGCTTATTAAATAGTATGCCACTGACTTTACTCATTACTGTTTTACATACGCGTCATTTTTCTGACTTAGCCATCTGACTTCATTTTTCAAAACTTTCCTTCTTGTCTTGATCTTCTTATTAGGCTAGGTCATTGTTGTTTCTTTAGAGTTTTATTCTGATGTGTTTAAATGCAATGCTTGCTCAAGATGTTTTACAGTAATCGTCTCTCATGTATGTTTCGTGTATGACTCTCTAGCAGCTTCTTCTCCGGCAATGCTGTTGTTTTCATGTAATAGACAATTTGTTCCCTAATCGGGAAATATACAAACAGCAACAGAAAACACAAAGAACAAATGATACCTAATATGGATCAAACTTCTCAACACAACGCATGGAGGTGAAGGCGCGTCTCACAGCACCAGAGCTGGAAGTTGTCAGCGACACACAGCTGATGGCTTGCGCCAGGATCGGTGAACCAGAACCATCCAGACCCTGCTCCACCTCTCCGTGGTGCCTCTAGTAACATACTAACCTGTCTAGTCTGGCCAAGCGAGTAGGGATCGAAGAGGGAAGACAACCCGGGACTCAAAAATGTCATGATGAAGTCGGATGTGTTGGGCTGAAAGGCGCAAATATCACCGTTATACTGCAAACCACAACACAACATAAACACGCCCACTTAACATTTTTTTAAGGGCGGATGACGAAGAGGTATACTCCTTTTGTCATCGGGTGAACGCAAGCAAGCAAACAAGCAACACAACGCTTTGGCACGAGCAATTTGCATTACGGCACACTACCTGCTTTGCAACCTTAAAAAGTTGCTTTCACTTGCAGTATCATTCACGTATGTTTACTCCTGATATAACATAGGATTGCAAACAGAACTAAACGGGAGTAAATTCTGTATCCGAGTTGTCCTATTAAGACATGCTCCTCCCGGATATGAAAGGGCTGAATTAATTGCGTTACAGACATACAGTTATAGGACGAAACAATTCGTTTAATAGCTTCCTGTGGTCGCTTAGCTGGCCGCGTGCCGTAATGCAAGTCTCTCGCGGCACGCTGTGTCGAGGAGTACGGATCGACTGCTTTAGACTGTCTTTTGTTCTTTGTATTTTCTGTTGTTTGTGTATTTTTCCCGAGTGTTGTAAACATACCTTTCTCCTAAAATTAGTATTTATTATTAATTTTTACAAATATTTATATTATAATGTATAAATAATTATAATTAAAATTCTGGATAGGCGGCCGAGCACATATGGGTGAAAACTCGTGTTCTAAGAAGGCTATTCAAGTCTCGTAATAAATATTAATTAGTATTGATCTGTTGAGTAGGACATTTTCTTCTTGAGATATTACACGCAGGATGGTGATACGATTGCAGCCATACAGTTCTTAACTATATTAATATATTTCTGAGTCACAGAAATTAGAAATCCTCAACAAAATAATCGCTGTCTGTGATTGACAAGATAACAGCGACAAGTCTTAGAGCAGAAACATATATTACGTCACACTAACACATTAATCTCTCTCTGTTTCTCCAATTGTTGTTCTCTATGTCACCAATCATCCTCTTTACGTGTTCTATACTAGTCTCTCTCTACTTCTCCAATTGTTGTTCTCTCTGTCACCAATCATCCTCTTTACGTGTTCTATACTAGTCTCTCTCTGTTTCTCTCAATTGTTGTTCTTCTCTATGTCACTGTGTTCTATACTAGTCTCTCTCTTACGTGTTCTATACTAGTCTCTCTCTGTTTTCTAATCATGTTGTCTCTCTACACTCATCCTCTTTACGTGTTCTATACTAGTCTCTCTCTCTCTCTGCTTCTCCAATTGTTGTTCTCTATGTCACTGATCACGTGTTCTATACTAGTCTCTCTCTCTCTCTGTGTTCTATACTAGTCTCTCTCTCTCTGCTTGTTCTCTCTGTCACCGATCATCCTCTTTACGTGTTCTATACTAGTCTCTCTCTCTCTCTGCTTCTCCAATTGTTGTTCTCTCTGTGTTCTACCGAATTGTTGTTCTCACTCCCTCTTTACGTGTTCTATACTAGTCTCTCTCTCTCTCTGCTTCTCCAATTTTGTTCTCTCTGTCACCGATCATCCTCTTTACGTGTTCTATACTAGTCTCTCTCTGCTTCTCTTTTGTTCTCTCTCAATCATCCTCTTTGTGTGTCTCTCTCTCTGTTGTTCTCTCTGCCACCAATCATCCTCTTTACGTGTTCTATACTAGTCTCTCTCTGTTTCTCCAATTGTTGTTCTCTCTGCCACCAATCATCCTCTTTACGTGTTCTATACTAGTCCCTCTCTCTCAGCTTCTCCAATTGTTGTTCTCTCTGCCACCAATCATCCTCTTTACGTGTTCTATACTAGTCCCTCTCTCTCAGCTTCTCCAATTGTTGTTCTCTCTGCCACCAATCATCCTCTTTACGTGTTCTATACTAGTCCCTCTCTCTCAGCTTCTCCAATTGTTGTTCTCTCTGCCACCAATCATCCTCTTTACGTGTTCTATACTAGTCTCTCTCTGTTTCTCCAATTGTTGTTCTCTCTGTCACTGATCATCCTCTTTACGTGTTCTATACTAGTCCCTCTCTGCTTCTCCAAATGTTGTTCTCTCTGCTCATCCTCACGTGTTCTATTCACATGTGTTCTATTCACATGTTGACAGGTAGCTGTGTATAATATGGCGCTAGAATAAGACATAACTGGTAACGTGGTGCAGATATAACCTCACAGTGTACGAGTTATCCCAAAACCTATCTTTCTATCAAGAAGGCATGCCTCTGGATATATAATGAGACTTTACAGTGCCTTGTTTTCGCTTTAGTTCGTCTAACTCTAACATACTGTTTGACCAGGTAAAGGCTATAAGACAGGATCTGCGACTCATAGCTAACAAAAACCTTCTGCTTTTTCTATACACTAATCAGTCTGACCCTGAGGATACAAATCAAAGCAGGCAAAAACAATTCAGAAATATGTCATAGTTAGGTCAAATAATTAGTTGTCCAAACAATATAAACTGCGACATAACACATTGCCTGTTATAGGGAGCAACAAAATGTAATGAAAATAAACACACGTTTAAAAGCTGAATAATACAATTGTATTTACAATATCAAAGGCAGTGCTGATGACAAATGAATGATATCAAAGACAATTATAAGAAGAAAGTTATCACATCAAAGCTAGTGATGGTAAAAGTTATTACATCAAATGTAGTGATGATAAAAGTTATTACATCAAAGGTAGTGATGATAAAAGTTATTACATCAAAGGTAGTGATGATAAAAGTTATTACATCAAAGATAGTGATGATAAAAGGTACCTGGCACAAAAGATAATGACGGGGACAGATTTATAACATCAAAGATAATATGACAACATTATCATATAAAGGTAAATCATGAAGACACGTTTATTGCACCAAGGAAATGCTAGGGGAACAGTTGTAACTATAACAGAAATTATCAGGGCACACTTATAACTACAGGGGAATTTATGAGGACACAGTTATAATTACAGGGAAATTTATAAGGGCAGTTATAATTAAAGGTGAATTTATTAGGATCAAGTTATAATTACAGGGGAGTTTATTAGGACAGTTATAATTGCAAGGGAATTTATTAAGACATTATAATTACAGGGGAATTTAAGAAGACGCAATTATAATTACAGGGGAATTTATAAGGACACAGTTAAAACTATAAAGGGGAATTATTAGGACACAGTTATGATTACGGGGGAATTTATGAAGGCATAGTTATTACTAGAAGGTAAATGATAAGGACGCAGTTATAACTACAAGGGAAATAATCAGGACATAGTTATGACTGCTGTGGAAATGATAAAAGAAACCAGCGAGAACAGTTTTATTGCATCAATATGAATTATGAGGGCAAATATATGACATCAAGGAAAATGTTTAAGGCATGTTTATAACATCAAAGAGAATGATTGACAAAAAGGGATTTATGAATACTAGTTCATGTTAATACGAGGAATAACACGTTTTGACAAAGTTATGGAAAGTGGTGTGAATATTATTATGGCGCTAAGAATGATCATTACAACATATTGTTATCATCATCATCATGTACCGTGCCTGTTGGCGTAGATGATCATATTTCTCCACAACATTAGATCTCAACAGCTATTTATCATTTCTGTTGTTGACCTTCAGCCAAGCCATTCTTTTAAGCTGTCTGGTATATTTTCTCTTTGTGTCCCTCTATCTCTTCGTCCATCATTATACCCAGTTGTCACAATATATTTCAACTGTTTCCTTTTCAAGATATGGCCAAAAAATGATGATTGTTTCTTCCTAATATTGGAAATTAGCTCTCTTTTTGCTTTCGCTACTTTCATAACTTTTGCATTACTCTTCTTCGTCTATGGTATTCTCAACATTCTTATGTAAAACCACACATCTACAGCCTCCAGTGATTCTCTTGTCTGTTGTCCTATTGTCCATGATTCACATCCATATGTTAAGACTGGCTCTACATAACATTTAAGAAGCATTTTTCTTCATATTATTATAGCAAGGCTAAAAAAATGACGCTCAATGGGTGACAACGAGAAAAAATGTAAGAACCAGTGAATAAAACTATCTATGAAGACGTGAGTAGCGCTGTGACTTTAGAAGAATACACTTTAGATAAATAGCAGCGATTTAATGCTTTATATTTCTGTTGACGTCAATAGATGGAGTATAATGGGACTTTATTGAAGTAAGGAGTTCTCGCGGGGAGTAAAAGAAATGGAGGGGAGGCAAATGAGAAATGGAGCTTGAATGAAGCAGTTGAGATAACGAGACTGGGAGGACAGGCAGACGATGTGGATAGCCGTGGGTGACTGTGACCTGGAGATATTTTACGAGGGGAAATAAGCAAATTAAGATTGTTGTAAAGAAAATAAGGAAGGATTGGTTATTTAAATATGATAGATTGATCAAGAAAATTGATGACCGAATGAATATAAATGGGAAAACAGGATACATAAAAAGTTTAGGGTTGGTTACAAAATGCATTAAAACTGCTACATTTGAACTCAAGAAAAGTTTCAGTATCCATTTATCATAATTATCATCAGTATCTTCAACAACTATAAAACTCTCCATTGATACCAAGACCATTTTATTTTGTTTACTTCCCTCGATTTCTTTCAGCGTCAGTGAGTGCGTTACTTTATGTTCTGAGTAAAGTAATCCTCGATATTTCGATGTATCATTTTTTTAAATGTTAACTTATTCTTAATATTATTATTGTGTGATGTTCGCAATGGTGGCTAGATGTTTGAAGGAATATTGTTGAATACATTGATATCCTTGTATTGAATATTGTTGAATACATTGATAACATTGTATTGAATATTGTTGAAAACATTGATATCCTTGTATTGAATATTGTTGAATACATTGATATCCTTGTATTGAATATTGTTGAATACATTGATAACATTGTATTGAATATTGTTGAAAACATTGATATCCTTGTATTGAATATTGTTGAATACATTGATAACATTTTATTGAATATTGTTGAATACATTGATATACTTGTATTGAATATTACTGAATACGTTGATATCCTTGTATTGAATATTGTTGAATACATTGATATACTTGTATTGAATATAACTGAATACGTTGATATCCTTGTATTGAATATTGTTGAATACATTGATATACTTGTATTGAATATAATTGAATACGTTGGTATCCTTGTATTGAATATTGTTGAATACGTTGATATCCTTGTATTGAATATTGTTGAATACATTGATATCCTTGTATTGAATATTATTGAATACGTTGATATCCTTGTAATGAATATTGTTGAATACATTGATGTCCTTGTATTGAATATTGTTGAATACATTGATATCCTTGTATCAGAATGCAAATGTTCGCTCTTTAACTTTGGACTCAGTTGGGTCAACGTTGACAGAAAATGTAGTTATAGTTTAATTTGGCGACAGATCATCTTCAATGCATAAAGGACAACTCCATAGTGCTCACATCACACCTGCGATACATTTCCCAGTATTAGGTGAAAGCGCTAAAGATGGCTTCAGTTCAGATGCACGAACTCTGTAGCACCGGCGAACACCCTGACCGCAACCACTTTAGATTTACTATCTGTGCAGCAGGTGACAGTGGCTCCTTTATTTGTCTCCCATGATCGTGGTCAGGTCCTAGGTGGCCTCTCCCATAATCGTGGTCAGGTCCTAGGTGGCCTCTCCCATGATCGTAGTCAGGTCCTTGGTGGCATCTCCCATGATCGTAGTGAGGTCCTTGGTGGCCTCTCCCATGGTGGTGTTCAGGTCCTTGGTGGCCTCTCCCGTGGTCGTGGTCAGGTCATTGGTGGTCACATGGGTGTGCGGACATTTAAATAGCTCCATCCCCTCCCTCGATACATATATATCTGATCTATCTTTGATGACCAGGACAGATACGTTTATAAAATCTTCTTCTTCTACTACCTTTTTTTAGCTCCCAGTGCAGAATAGGTCTCCAACAAAAACTTTCCTAGTCGTTTTTTGTGGCCATTCTTTTAAGATCATTCCATGTCTTCCCCATCATCTCCATCTCAGCTTCTATCTGTCTTCTCCAAGAATTTCTTGGTCTTCCTCTTTGTCTTTTCCCTTGGGGATTCCAAAAAAGGGCTTGTTGTATAAAACTCTCAGTTGGCTTCCGCAGTGTGTGTCATATCCTGTGCTATTGTCTTCGCTGTATCTCTTTATCCACTGGAGTTTGACTGGTGCATTTCCATAATTCTATGTTAGTGAATTTGTCCTGCGATTTCCATTCTTTTATTCTGCGGAAGCATCTATTAATGAAAGTCTGTATCTTCGTGATTGCCAATTTTGTAGTTCTCCATGTTTCATAGTAACTAATACTTCCTATAAATGTATGAAGTCCGGAGGGAGCCTTTACTTACTCACATACTTCTTCTTCTTCTACCTTTCAGTTACCTGTGGAGCATAGTTCTTCAACAAAAGTTTCCAAACCGCTCTGCTTCTTGCCATTCTTTTAAGATAGTTCCATGTCTTCCCCATCATCTTCATCTCTGCTTCTATCTGTCTTCTCCAAGAATTCCTTGGTCTTCCTCTTTGTCTTTTTTCCTGGAGATAATCACATAGTAAAAAGTAGTAAAGTACCCCCGTCACGCCAAGTGAGGTATAGGGAATATGGTGTTAGTGAATATAGATTTTACAGATCTTCGGCACATGATTGTTGGGGTAATGTGGTCGGTATTACGCCCGTGGCACTTTACTTTAGCAGAAAAAATCCGGTACCCATTAAAGGCTGGGTGAAACGGAAACCGTCGGTTTGTATTGAACCCTACCCATTGTCCTTTGAAGTCCAGTTCACTAACCACTGAGCTATCGCGGCTCATGGTTGATAAACAGATGTAGAAAGTTGATGAAGTTGTAGTTTGAGAGCAAATGAAAAAGTATAGATGTTAAATGAGTATTGGGTTGCAGCCAAGAAGCATATCCATATCTTTAAATTAAGGGACTTTGCCATGAAGCTTTAGAATCAATGCAACAGGAGGTCGACGTCTGGGAGTCATGACCCAGGAGGGCCCACCTCTCTTAGAGTGTCATGAAGCTAAAGGACTGAAACACTTGCTTGACGAAGCCTCTTCTGATGATCAGATTACCTCCTGCTGCTGCAAAGCTCTGTATAAAGAGTCTCCTACTACTGTTTGAGCCAAGACTAGTCAACCAAAGCTGGTAAGGATCCTATTTCTCCACAGGCGGAAACTCTAAAAATAGTCCCAAATGTCTGGGGTAAATGCAAGAGAGCCGGAAACAAAGAGAAGACATATAACCAAAAATGTCGTACCTGTGTTATATGAGCTGCCCCAAAACAATTAGCCATAACATATTGCTGCAAATTACAACAATGCGCAATAGCAACACATTTAATCGATAATCGGATAAAAGTACCCATTGAGAAAACGCAGCATAAGAGGTATTTCTAAAAAAATGTTAATATACACATAAAGAACTTAGAAATGTTAATATACACATAAAGAACTTAGAAATGTTAATATACACATAAAGAACTTAGAAATGTTAATATACACATAAAGAACTTAGAAATGTTAATATACACATAAAGAACTTAGAAATGTTAATATACACATAAAGAACTTAGAAATGTTAATATACACATAAAGAACTTAGAAATGTTAATATACACATAAAGAACTAAAAATGTTAATATACACATAAAGAACTTAGAGATGTTAATATACACATAAAGAACTTAGAAATGTTAATATACACATAAAGAACTAAAAAATGTTAATATACACATAAAGAACTTAGAAATGTTAATAAAAACATAAATAGTTTTTTTATAAATACTTGAAAAATAGAAGAAAAAAATATCATAAGTGCCTTACTACTTACTTGACTAAATTCGGCGGCAGAAATCTTAAATGCAAGAGAAAAACAATACCTACACCAAGTACGTCATGAAATATTGACATAGCTGAAATGAATTAACAATGTGCTGCTCTTTGTTGCCATACTTGAAGTGACAGTAAGATGAGCTCAATAGTCGCTGGTATTGAAGTTTTTTTGTGACTTCCAAGTCAGTAAAGCAAAGAGCCCCTGTCACACAAAGTGGCGTATAGGGAATATGGTGTTAGTGACCCGTCACACAAAGTGCCGTATAGGGAATATGGTGTTAGTGACCCGTCACACAAAGTGGCGTATAGGGAATATGGTGTTAGTGACCCGTCACACAAAGTGCCGTATAGGGAATATGGTGTTAGTGACCCGTCACACAAAGTGCCGTATAGGGAATATGGTGTTAGTGACAATAATTTTTACACACCTTCGGCACATGAGTTTGGGGGTAATGTGGTCGGTATTACGCCCGTGCCGCTTTACCTTCCCAGAAAAAATCCGGTACCCATTTAAGGCTGGGTGAGCCCGGAAGCCGTCGGGCAGGATCGAACCCGGCCTCTTGTCCTTTGTAGTCCAGTTCACTAACCACTGAGCTATCGCGGCTCCCGACTTCTTAGTACTAGGCCTCAATTTCATCTGCTACAGTGACAAATAACCTTCACCTCGGACCTTACTTTCCTGAGAGTATCTCTGGTACCTATTTAGAGAGGTTACAAAATAAAGGATGCCTCCACGCCTTGCTAGGCGTATAGGGAATATAGTGTTAGTGACCATATTAATGTAAATAAGTTAGGCGACCCCGATAATCTTTTAGGTAGGAAAGTATTGGTATTTGAACTCCGAACACATCAAGTCAGCAAGCGAGTGCACTAGACGCAATGCCACGGAGCTCTCGAGATAGTAGTAATTCTGGTAAACAAATAGGTACTGTCAGTTGATGACTAGTGTTTCACTTTCAGACTATCAGACACACTGATATTGAAAGTAATATATTTTCGTGAAGTAGACTTGTATTGAAAAGAATCTAGAACTCAAAGCATTACGAAACAACTTTGTCTTGCATTTCATAGAGAAATCGAAACAAAGAAGGATTAAGAAACAGAAAGGGAAAACAGCTGGGGCCATATTTCATATCAGGAGGGAAGACATTGATACAACCGGAAAGATTAACCCAAGACAGAAACAAACGACGAATGCTTTTTGAAGACGTACTCCAGATGGAGTAGAGAGATTGATGATCAGTGATAACGATGCGGGTGAACGATATATATGGAATCTGTATATATGTGAGTTGGTGGGTGCATGCGTATGTACGCGTGTGTGCATTGGTGTCGAAAGAACGCAGAACTAGTAAAAATAACATATGCTGAAGAGGAAGAGCGAGCTGTTTAATAAAACAAGTGTGTCTTCACTGTGGACATCAGCACTCACACCCTTCCTTGTCTTTTAAAGGAAATTGAGGCACCTATGAGCTCGCCCAGAGTGTAGTAATGTCAACTGTTTTTCATAATAAATTATGTATCAGAAGACTGAAACACAAGAGATGGATTACATTTATTAACGTAATTTAACAAAAAATACAAATGTTTAAAGCAACTACAGAAAATGTTAATTTGTGTGTCAATCAAAATGTGTACAAAAAGATAGGAAATGAAAGATTTATATAAAGAAAGAAACTACGATGAGATACCTTAATTGTAACCTCCCATCAGTCATTGCAAAAGGACAGAATTTATGGAGGAAAGCAGTAATATAGTCGTTAAAAGAGGGTTATATTTTTGTAATACTTGTTTCTGTATTTCAAAAACAGAAAGTAGCTTGCAAACATCACAACGAAGCAAAGCGTAAATTGTCGATCATGTAATGAGAAATAAACAGCTGGAATATAATATTGTGACAGCTGGAAATTGGGAGCAAAATGGAAATAAAAGGAAATAGAAGAGAATGATCGAATAGGCAGTCAACGACGGAAGGGCAAAAGTTATGAAATGACATGGTAAACAACGTCTAAGACACGATACTTGATATTTTATGTTTAACAGAAAGCACAGTTTATATAACAGTAGCAATGAAACGGGTGTTAATCAGAGGCGCAGTATTATAAGTCTGGCCAACACAGCCCTTGTGTGTTAATAATTGTTCTACGAGAGCCACTCCCCCCCCCACTTTGTCACTCACACTCATATTCCATACTAATTCTACTACATGCAATACTCAAGGTAATGATCAATCCAGAGTCCGTGGCCTATCGATTTCCAGCGCCTGCCTCCAATCTCTGTGTGCATTTCCTTTTGGTTGTACCAGTTGAGTAGTTATTATTATAGTTAATGATTTTGCTTTTGCTTCTCATGTGCTGTGTAAATTAAATGGCTAATTAAAGTAATGTAGTATAAGCACGCATATATACGTACTAATTGTTACCTCTCACGCATAGTAGTTTAATGTATGAACATAAATGCGAGGTTATCGTTACACGGACTTTGTTTTTAATATCATCATCATCAAGTACCATGCCTGCTGGCGTAGATGATCATGTCTCTCCACAACTTTTTATCTTGACAGTTATTTATCATTTCTGTTGTTGACATTCTGCAAGCCATTCTCTAAAGCTGTCTGGTATATTTTCTCTTTGTTTCCCTCTATCTCTTCGTCCCTCAATGTTTCCATTTGTTACAATATATTCCAGCTGTTCTCTTCTCATTACATGGCCATCAAATGATGATTGTTTCTTCCTAATATTGGAAATTAGCTCTATGTTTGCTCTGTCATTTTTCAGAACGTTTTCATTATTGTTCGTAGCTGTCCATGGTATTCTCAACATTCTTCTGTAACACCACATTTTTACACACTCTCGTGATTTTCTTGTCTGTTATCCTATTGCCCATTTTTAACAATTCAATATAAATAGTATAGTATATAGCATATTAATTTCTATTATGCTATTATAAATAGCACGTATTCAATATAAATGCATATATAATACGTATTCCTTAAAATAACATACAAACATGATGTGTAATGAAACGTAGTGAAAGAGTAAAGGTTCCCTCAATGTCTTGTTAGCTATATGGTCTCAGTGACCATATTCTTTAACGACCATAGCACATTGTTGGGTGCCGTGGTCGGTATCACTCCTGGTCGCCTTTAATTCACATTAAAATCTCCGGTACCCATTTATAAAGGCTGGGTGACCACGGAGCTTTGTTGCTTCGAAAAATTTCTCCACTTCTGGGAGTCGGATTCCCGGACAATGCATCATCACCATAACTAAGATAGGTATGCGATATATGTGACGGTTGTTGTAAGCAGTCGCCATGGCAACTAAGAAACATTACTACACTCTTGCCAATAGTTACCTAACGTTTTTTTATTAATATCAGGTAACCACGAAAGCTCAGTAATTATTGAACTGGACTGTTAAAGGCAAGAGTTTGGGTTCGATTCTGACCGACGGCTTTCAAGTTCACGTAGCCTTAAATCTTCTACTTCTTCCCCTCCTCATTTGCCTTTCAGCGTCGAGGGGAGATATAATTGGCAGTATTTTGCTCTTCTCTTCGCCCCTGCTGCTGTTATGTTTCTAATATTGCGTCATTACATCTTTTTTTTCGTGGTCGGTCCTTGAGTCTGGTATTCCCACAACGTTTATTGAAGGTTCGTTGTGTTGTGTTTTGATCTTTCTGCCTTGTCACGTGGACAAACAATTGTATCTGTTGTTTCTTTATGTTTTCTCTGGCGAGGGTTATTCCTAGCTTTTTCCTCAGTTCTTCATTTCTGATAATATCTCTCAGACTGTTTTCTGTCATTCATTTAACACATTTCATCTTGATGGTGGTTATTTTTCGTATTTTCTTGCATCAATGGTCCAGGACTGACATTGCAGCCATAAATGGGTACCATAATTTAAGAAATAATGTGTTGAGGCTCTATAAAATATATGGGAACTAACACAATATTCCCTAAGTTGACATGGCGTGAAAGGGTTCTCTTTGCAATTAATTTCTGGAAGATAACCAAGTGGAAATGAAGCTTCTGTTTGTAGTTAGCCCCTTGCTCTAAGCTCCTACAATTGTCTTGTAAAAGATCTGATTCCGTTATCTCATTACAACTCAGTTCACTACATCTCACCACACCACATTTCAATTCATCACACATCACCTCATCACACATCACCTCATCACATATCATCTCACCTGCTATTTATTCTTCTTCATAACTGTCTTCAGCGCCCATGTCTTTTCATCACACAAATTTGACTCGGTCCTATTTAGTGATGGAGGAGTAGTAACAACACGATGAGCTGGCCACATGATCGGTACTAATATATGCGTGTGTGTGTCTTGATTGTTTTGTGCAAAGCTGCGTCGGGGCTAACACACTCAGTCTATGGTAGGATAGATTTGTGTTTTGTTTTGACGTAGTGGTTTTCCATCCCGTACAGCGGATTCTGGCCAGGGCTGTTGAACCAACCCTGACAGGGGTTTCTGTCTTGATGTTCTATCATAGCCTTTCCTTCTCCCGATTGCAACTGCTAGGAAGCAGTGGTTTGTTTTCATGTGTGTCCTTCCCTGTGGATAGAGCTGTGTATGCATGCAGCTCTTACTCGCATGGCTAACCTCGTCATTGGACATATGGGGAGTTTTATTTTATTGATGCTAAGTTCCACCTGTTGCACCCCCCTCCCCCTTCCCTAGGCGAGCTCTTTCGTCTGGCTTTTAATTCATGAGGTTAGATCTATATGACCTCATATCATCTATCCTCATCACATCTCTCCTCATCTCATCTCTCCTAATCTCATCTCTCCTCATCACATCTCTCCTCATCTTATCTCTCCTAATCTCATCTCTCCTCATATCATCTCTCCTCTTCTCATCCATCCTCATATCATCTCTCCTCTTCTCATCTCTCCTCTTCTCATCTCTCCTCATCACATCTCTCCTCATCACATCTCTCCTCATCTCATATCTCCTCTTCTCATCTCCCCTCATCACATCTCTCCTCATCACATCTCTCCTCATCTCATCTCTCCTCATCTCATCTCTCCTCTTCTCATCTCTCCTCATCACATCTCTCCTCATCACATCTCTCCTCTTCTCATCTCTCCTCTTCTCATCTCTCCTCATCACATCTCTCCTCATCACCTCTCATCTCATCTCTCCTCATCTCATCTCTCCTCTTCTCATCTCTCCTCATCACATCTCTCCTCATCTCATCTCTCCTCTTCTCATCTCTCCTCATCACATCTCTCCTCATCACATCTCTCCTCATCTCATCTCTTCTCTTCTCATCTCTCCTCATCACATCTCTCCTCATCTCATCTCTCCTCTTCTCATCTCTCCTCATCTCATCTCTCCTCTTCTCATCTCTCCTCATCACATCTCTCCTCATCTCATCTCTCCTCATCACATCTCTCCTCATCTCATCTCTCCTCATCACATCTCTCCTCATCTCATCTCTCCTCTTCTCATCTCTCCTCATCACATCTCTCCTCATCACATCTCTCCTCATCTCATCTCTTCTCTTCTCATCTCTCCTCATCACATCTCTCCTCATCTCATCTCTCCTCTTCTCATCTCTCCTCATCACATCTCTCCTCATCACATCTCTCCCCATCTCATCTCTTCTCTTCTCATCTCTCCTCATCACATCTTACTACTCACAGCACATCATCACATCTCACCTTACCACACCTCATCTAACCACAAGTCACAATGTCTGACCACATCACACTCCACTGCAGCTCCCACCACAAAACAAAGTATAAAATAAACTGAGACTTGTGCTGCTTTGGTGGCGGTAGCTTGTGTTAGTAACTAGCATTAGTAGGTAGCCCCATGCCCAACTTTCCTACACTATGCCTTACAAAAAGTCTTGTTGTTTTATCTATGTGCGTAATTTAATGTAACTTTAATGTAATTCTGAACTATGATTCAATAATGGGTATGATGCCACCCACATTATTCATTTGGTTACAGTATAAGGAGTTCTTCTGTCAGGAAACCGTGTTGAGGATATGCAACTCTTGCATTAAAATTATTGATAGGTTAGACAATTAATTAGGGAGTCGCGATAGCTCAGTGGTTAGTGATGTGGACTACAAAGGACAAGAGGTAGGGTTCGATCACAACCGACGGGGTTAACCCAGCCTTAAATGGGTACCGGATTTTTTATGGGAGTGTAAAGCGGCACGGGCGTAATACCGACCACATTCGTCATCATCATCATCAAGTACCGCACCTGATAGCGTAGGTGATCATGTCTCTCCACAACTTTCGATCTCGACAGTTGTTTATAATGTCTGTTGTTGACCTACTGCCAAGCCATTCTCTTAAACTGTCTTGCATTTTTTCTCTTTGCTTCCCTCTATCTCTTCGTCCCTCAATTTTTCCAATTGTTACAATATATTCCAGTTTGTTCTCTTCTCATTACATGGCCAAAAAATGATGATTATTTCTTCCTAATATTGGAAATTAGCTCTCTTTTTGCTTTGACCTCTTTCAGAACATTTTCATTTCTCTTCTTAGCTGTCCATTGTACTCTCAACATTCTTCTGTAAAACCACATATCTACAGACTTCAGTGATTCTCTTGCCTGTTGTCCTATTGTCCATGATTCACAACTATATGTTAAGACTGGCTCTTCATAATATTTAAGAAGTCTTTTTCTTGTTTCTATTGCCAAAAATTGATTGCATAGTTTCTTCCTCCTTTTTTGGAAAGCTGCTTTTGCCTGAGCCATTCTGCATCTCACCTCTTTTGTACATCTTCCGTCTCAGGTTAACAAAGTTCCCAAAAATGTTAATTCATTTACCTGTTTTAATATTGTTCCACTTGTCTTTATTTTGCACTGAGGTGATGGCTTTTTCTTTCTTGTTACCATTACTTCTGTCTTTTTACTTACCGAACAAATTACTACCCCCCTCCACTCCTCCCCCCCAAAAAAAAAAGTAATAAAAAAATCATGTGCTGATGGTCTGTAACATTTATGGTCACTAAAACCATATTCCCTATAGGCTACTTGGCATGACGGGGGCTCTTTACTTTTACTTTTTTTAGGCAATTGATCTGTTAGTGCATACTGTTCAAGAGTATTTTTAACGGGTCATGTATGATAGAAAAAGAGTTTATTACTCCCTTACATCCTCAGCAAAACAGGAATGAACACTCGTCATCCCTTTCTGTATAACATCTACGATATCACATTTTCATTATATGATGAATTATTGTCCATTTCCCCCGAAGGCTATAACAGGCACCACTCAAACTAGAATAAAGGGTTAAGCACGGGAGAAAGAGGTAGAGAGAGATGGGTCGATAGATATTGGCAAGAATCAATCAAATATAGAATCGACCGCTAAATGAATTTGCATCAATCCCGAACAATCGTTCATCTAAAGCAATACAAAGATAGCAATTGATCATTATTATCCTTGTGCCAAATAAATTGATCTTGTCTTTTTTTTTTGAAGTAGAAATATAGCGTACTTAGATGATATGTGTATATTTTCACCAATAATCGCTCTCTCATTTGCTTTCATTACTGTAAAATCTCTCTATTCTCACTCTGCACGTAGAACGTTTCTATAAATATATACCCCACAAAATTATTAATATGTTAGTACACTCTCTCATTGTTTTGCTAATTTTCTGCCAAATGCCATCAATCACATTGCTGTCATTGTTTTCTTTTGATTTACACATTTTGATTTACGACTGTCCTGAGTTTTGGTGTAGCGTATAGCAGCTGCTTCATAAGCTCACGGTTAGCTTATTTATCTTCCCAATATTTTGGTAAACACAAATCTCTTTAGCCCAGTGTGTCCTTCTAGCGAAATAAATAAGAGAACTGTACATTTTTATGGCTTTTGTGTATACTGTAGAACAACTGAAAAAGGAAATTTCTAGATTTATTCATCATCATCAGCATTGGTCGATGTCTCCGCATCGAGGGTTGGCTACCATGGATCGCCATTCCACTCTGTCTCTTACTTTGATGGCGCAGATTGTCATAGGGGGAATTGAAAAAAAAAAAGAAAAATAGTATGGTAAAAGCTTTACGTAATTAGTAGACGACACAGATTTGAACGATGTTTCGTCTCAATAGGCCTTCAGCAGGACAAACAAACAACACACACACACACATATATGTAAGTAAATAAAACTAATCCTACATAGCTAACTAATAACAAAACATCCAAAACAAAATAATCGAAACTGGTTAAAGAAAAGAAAAATGACTTCCCTGTGTCGTGGACTGGGGTCAGAATAGATTGTCATATGCTGACTTCTCCATCTTTTCATGTTACTCGTCCATGTTAGTCTTGGTCTGCCTCTGCCTCTTGTACCTTTTATTTAAAAAATAAGTAAAAGTAAAGAGCCCCGTCACGCCAAGTGGCGTATAGGGAATATTGTGTTAGTGACCCGTCACGCCAAGTGGCGTATAGGGAATATGGTGTTAGTGACCCGTCACGCCAAGTGGCGTATAGGGAATATTGTGTTAGTGACCCGTCACGCCAAGTGGCGTATAGGGAATATTGTGTTAGTGACCCGTCACGCCAAGTGGCGTATAGGGAATATGGTGTTAGTGACCCGTCACGCCAAGTGACGTATAGGGAAATATGGTGTTAGTGACCCGTCACGCCAAGTGGCGTATAGGGAATATGGTGTTAGTGACCATAAACTTTACAGATCTTTGGCACATGATTTTTGGGGTAATGTGGTCGGTATTACGCCCGTGCCGCTCTACTTTCCCAGAAAAATATCCGGTACCCATTTAAGGCTGTGTGAACCCGGAAGCCGTCGGTTGGGTCAACAACATATGTTTGCTGATGTACAGGACGGTACAAGTATGTTTGCTGATACACATGACGGTACAAATATGTTTGCTGATGTACGTGACGGTACAAATATGTTTTCTGATGTACAGAACAGTATAAGTATGTTTGCTGATGTACATGACGGTACAATAGGCAGGCCAGAGTGAGACTGATCGACAATATAAAAGAAACGCTCCACCAACATCATTTGTCATTTATTGAAGCCGTCAAAAAGGGCGAGAACCAGAACTTTCCATCTCGCTCGTCACCTGAATGGGTACATGAGGAAGCGATGACAAACAACAAATAATTTTGCAACCACTCATCATCATCATCATTATTATCATCATCAAGTACGGGCCTGCTAGCGTAGATGATCATGTCTCTCCACAACTTTCGATCTCGACAGTTATTTATCATTTCTGTTGTTGACCTTCTGCCAAGCCATTCTCTTAAGCTGCCCGGTATCTTTAATATGTGCTTCCCTCTATCTCCTCGTTCCTCAATTTTCCCAGTTGTAACAAGCTATTCAAGCTGTTCTCATCTCATTACAAACCTAAATTATTGTTTCTTCCTCATATTGGATATTAGCACTATTTCTGCTTTGTCCTCTTTCAGAACGTTTTCATTACTCTTCTTATCTGTCTTTTGGCATTCTTAACATGCTTCTGTAAAACCACATTTCTACAGATTCCACTGATTTTCTTATATGTTGTCATATTGTCAATAATTCACATCTATATATTAAGACTGATTCTACATAACATTTAAGAACTCTCGTTATTTTTTTTTTTTGGTAACAACTACTTCAACAATATAACAACATTACTTCATTCCTCCTACTTTCGTTTCTTCACAAGACACACAATCACGTCTGTATGCTACAGGCAATGTAAAATGAAGGGAATTAACATTTATCTTGAGACGTGCATTGAGATCAATAAACATGACGAAACAATATTGCTGTTGCTATTTCTGGTTTGGCAGCGCTATGGCACCGTAACACGGGGAGTATATCTTATATACGGGTCACGCCCACTTCAAGATATCGGCAATACACGTCTATGCGTGATATGTAAACATACAATTAAAGATTGGAATGAAGTCAGACATGTTCAACATAGAATGTAATACATTATTTTTACATCAGTTGTCTTTTTAAAAAGCAAGAAGAAAGAAAGAAAGAATGAAAGAAAGAAGAAAGAAAGAAAGAAAGAAAAAAAGAAAGTAAGTAAGTAAGAAAGAAAGAAAAAGTAAAAGAGAAAGAAAAAAGTAAAAGAGAAAGAAAGAAAAAGAGAAAGAAAGAAAGAAAGAAAGAAAGAAAGAAAGAAAGAAAGAAAGAAAGAAAGAAAGAAATAAAGAAAGAAAAGAAAGAAAGTAAGTAAGAAAGAAAGAAAAAAGTAAAAGAGAAAGAAAAAAAGTAAAAGAGAAAGGAAGAAAGAAAGAAAGAAAGAATGCAAGACCAGTTGCTAAATAAACTTGACATTTAAGAAGTTCACGAGATTATCATGTTTGTGCTGCGTGTTCTATTTGATTTCCTCTTTGCGTGCATCCAATTTGCACACCATTAATTGCAGACTCCCTGTCATATGAACATGCATCTAACCAGCGAGCCGGGGAATCCCCCCAAATCAGTTCCGAAGCTTTGTGATTTTTCACGGAACGTTCCATTTTGTAGATGAGAAACGTAACATCACCAAGTATTATTCTGCAGGCGGAAGTGATCATGTCTCTCCACAATCGATTCTGCTGTTGATTTCCCACAATGTAACGCTCATCATCATCATCATCATCATTGAGTGCCGTTTCGACAGTGAAGGTCGGCTACCATGGAGCGCTATTCCACTCTGTCTATTGCTTTGATGGTGCAGATTGTCATAGGCTGACCTGTCCATCTTTTGATGTTATTCGTCCATGTTAGTCTTGGTCTGCCTCTGCATCTTTTACCTTGTATTTTCCCTTCCAATATTACTTTTATTAGGCTGTTGTGTCTTTTGACATGCCCCAAAAATTTCATTTGTCTTGTTCTAATTGTGTTTAGTAGTAGTAGTTTTCTCTTTTCATTTTTAGTTGTTTGAAGACTTCATCGTTTGTTTTCTTTTCTTTCCTTCCAATTCTACCTATTCTTCTATGTATCCACATTTCAAAGGCTTCAATTTAACATGTAAAGCTATAGCATTTAAATTGCTTTTTTTCTTGTCCTTCAATTTTTTTTTTCATTTCCCACTAGACATTGCTGTTTGTTTGCGAAGGCCAGAGTCTCCAGCGAAAAAACGAGGGGCAGATGTTTTATTGAATATCACTGGTTCACATTTATAACCACATTTTAACTACCATACCTGCAGGCTTAGGTTACAATTTCTGTCCCCAACCTTCCATTCCTACATCTGTTTATCATATATGTTGCTGATTTCCTACCAAACCATTCCTTTAAATTAACTTGAAACCTTTATCTCTGTTTTTCTTTATTTCTTCTTCCCTAATTTTTTTCCGGATGTCACAATATGCTCGAATTGTTCCCTTCTCTTTTACATGATCAACAAATGATTATTGTTCCCTTCTCTTTACATTGTCCATAAACGATGATTGTTCTCTTCACTTTACATGGCAACAAATGATGATTGTTCCCTTCTCTTACATGATCAACAAATGATGATTGTTTCATTCTGATAATGAAAATTCTCTTTCCTTCTGCTTTCTCCTCTTGTATAACAAATCGTTAATTTTCCTCGTGTTTGTTAACCAAGGTATTCTCCATATTCTTCTGTAATCACATTACTGCAACCCGCAACCATTTTTTATTGTTTTGTACAATTGTCCAGTATTCATATCTTCTCTTTATAGTAAAAAAAAAAGTAAAGTATCCCCGTCACGCAAAGTGGTGTATAGAGATTATGGTATTAGTGACCATACATTTTACAGACCTTCGGCACATGGCTTATGGGGTAATGTGGTCGGTATTACGCCCATGCCGCTTTACTTTCCCAGAAAAAAATCCGGTACCCATTAAAGGCTGGGTGAACCGGAAGCCGTCGGTTGGGATCGAACCCTACCTCTTGTCCTTTGTAGTCCAGTTCACTAACAACTGAGCTATCGCGGCTCCCATCTTCTCGTTATACTGTCTTCAAATAACAGTAAAAAATGATTGCATAATATTTCTAAATCTTTGGAATCCCACCTTTGCCTGAACCTGCACCTCAACTCTACATCCGAAATTAAGATCGTTACCATGTATTTAAATTGGTCTGTTTTAATAGCGTCCCAATCATTTTAAATATGCTGTTAGTAGATGTCTTTTTCTCTAAAGCAATCATCACTTCTGTCTTTATGTTGATAAAGCTATGACCCATTGTATGAGGATGATAGATTCAACAAACGTACCCTTGTGCTCCCACATTTGAACAGCAAAAACCTCCAGTATTTCTTCAGCTTCTATGATCATTATGGTCAATGCCAATTGTGGCCTATAAGTTAGTGCTTCCACACTTTCATATTTAAGAACTCTGACTTAATCGTGGTAATTTGATGTTATGTAATGTTAAATTAGAATCACATCACTCTGGACACATTCATAGGTGCTCCGGCCTTCTCTTAAAAATATTCACTAGTCTACGGCGTCTAATTGTGTCAGTTCCGCGTTGGTTGATAAATCTTATCATTTGTCCAGAATATCGCTCTTATCCGGTAACACTGGTCTTCGCGTCTAGTTTACATAATCTAAACAGTTTACGCTTTTGTACCTCTGTCAAAGTCCATTGTTCTGCCAATCTCGCGCAGATTGTTAATGATATCTGCCTTATCCATTGGCTATCTATCAACAAATTTTGCTCAAACTGCCAGCTTTCCTGCCCAGTCGTTGCCCTCAATATGGACCGGACATACATGAAGATGCTACTGCAAATTTTGGGTCTCTGTATTGACCCCACTTAATGCCGATGCATTAAAGCCTGTCTCTACTTTGTGGATTATGTTCATTAAGTCACTCAACACAAACACACACGCACGTGCATACACATACACACACGCACACACATGTATACTTTTTGAGTCTCCAACCATTCCAAACCCTGCGTTACTTCCATTTTTTCCATATTGATATCAAATATTGATATAATAAATCAACACAATTCCCTGTCACTAAAACACTTCTTCAAAAGAAAGTAACTTTAAAAGTGCGATCTCATTCCTACACTATTGATCTTATCCTAATTGTCCAAGGAATAAATGCCATTAATAATAAGATGGTAATTGGATGTTGCAGAAAAAAATTCATTGGCTGGAATTCTTCTCCTTTAACGGTTTGAAGTCTATACCCAGCGTTCCACACAGAAAAACGAGCCACACTTTAGAGTCTGGTCATTAACACGTGATCATCTAAGTATGTCGTAGACAGGAGTTCAAGACTTATGTTTCACTATGACTAGCAACCTTGACCCACATTTAATCATCAGAGTTATTATACAATTATGGAAGAGAACATGAGAATTTCAGTGGTTAGTGAACTGGACTACAAAGGACAAGGAGTAGGATTCTATCCCAACCGACGGCTTCGGGTTCACCCAGCCTTAAATGGGTACCGGATTTTTTTTCTTGGAAAGTAAAGCGGCACGGGCGTAAAACCGACCACATTACCCCAAAAATCATGTGCTGAAGGTCTGAAAAATGTATGGTCACTAACACCATATTCCCTTTACGCCAATTGGCGTTACGGGGGCTCTTTATTTTATTTACTTACAAGAGAGTTAGATTCGCACAGAAGTTACGTTGAACTACATAAAGAGACATGATTTTTTTCCACCTGGAGATAATAAATTATAACACGATGCATTATAATGTATTTACAGAAGAGAAAAGGGATGCATACTCGGTTCAATCTCAAAGCAAAATTAATTATATCATCAAAGAACCTCTACAACATAATCACATGTCAATAGCTGAGGTTCCCAGACGAGCTGTATCTGGAATATTGAATCTCCCTCGACACCCGAATGGATACAACAGGACGTGGAAAAGGTGCATAATCCAGACTAGAACGCTCTGAAAAATCCAGTCATCTCAATAAAAACAAAGATCAAAGATCTATTTCTCATAGAATACTGAACAAATCAATGATAAACGATCGTTAACAATCAAAATATATAAACTCCTTCCCAAAATATTCTCTGCCTATCGCTAGCAATCAAAATATAGATCTGCACAATCATAAAACTCAGCCGCCACAAATAACTCATTCTCCATTATATATGAATGCACCGGCGTATCGACAGTGGGAACGCTGACAACAAACTCAACAAGTGCAGATAATTAAAGCTGAAATGGAAACAAAGGTTGAAAATAGACCAAAGCTATTTACAGCCAGAACGTAAACAGTCAACCCAAAATGTCTGCTCGTTTAAGAGTAGGAAAATACATTGCTGCTACCAAGAAGCGTACCGTTTTTTGTTTTTCTCCATATGTTTAATGTACTGTAAACATCAAGAAACAGTATACATCATTGTTAAACAATCCACACTTTCTTTAATTATTATTTTAAACAAAAATTGTATGTTTGAATTTTTAACAAATCATTTAATGTAAATACAGTTTATCTGTCGATTATATGTTTATAAATACACATGGTGACGTATGAAGTTGGTCATAAAAGAAACGAAAATTACGTTTCATTGATTGTGTTTGTGAGTAAATTTACATCCATAGATGTGGCTTTCATTGAACCGACGGGTAGTATATGCTTTATATATAGGATACCTGCAGAGTTAACGAATGCAAGAATAGGGATGAGGAAAACGTGTTTCCATCTTATAGAAGCCGACATAAGAGGCGATAGCAATCACAACACCGGAGCGTGGGAGTGGGACAAAAGAGGCGAGTTGTCGGAAAAGAGGAACAAGAATAAAAAAAAAAACTGGTGAGTTTTTAAAATCGGTGAGCTCTTGTTTGTATTATCTCCTACCATAAACGGGTTCTCTGAAACCACAGTTTGTTAACAGTGCTCAGTTTATGTGGCATCGTCTACCATAAACGGGTTCTCTGAAACCACAGTTTGTTAACAGTACTCAGTTTATGTGGCATCGTCTACCATAAACGGGTTCTCTGAAACCACAGTTTGTTAACAGTACTCAGTTTATGTGGCATCGTCTACCATAAACGGGTTCTCTGAAACCACAGTTTGTTAACAGTACTCTGTTTATGTTACATCGTCTACCATAAACGGGTTCTCTGAAACCACACTTTGCTGACACTTTGCTGACAGTCAATATTCCATCTATCCTACTTTGTCTATAAGGTTTGACACATACAGTTTTTCTTCATTCTATTGGTGTCTCATGTGACGTCACTGTGCGACCGCTACGGTTACAACCCGTCAACTGCTAGCTCTCCAACACATATGAACCATGCAGGAAGCTTAAAGGATCTCAGAATGTTTTCTCAATTCTGTCAGATCGAGATCATTTGAGCAGCTTAAATAAGATTTCACAATGTTGGAATTGGATACACTGGAATATATATTTTTTAGCCAATCGTCTTCTTATTTCTTTCCTCATTTGCCTTTCAGCGTCGAGGAGAGATATAATCTGTTTTACTGTTTGCATCTGCAGCTGTTATGTTTCCTGGTGTTTCTAATATTTTGTCAACCCATCGTTTTTGTTTGTTGTCTGCCTTTGGGTCAGATATTCTTGCAACTTTTATTGACGGCTCGTTGTGTTGTGTTTTTATCACTCTGCCTTGTTACGTAGTCAAACTATTTTATATGTTGTTTCTTTTTATATTCTATGAGAGGAGGGGGGAATTATTCATAGCTTTTTTTCTCAGTTTTACCGAAGAACATATCTCTCAGACTTTTTCCCGTCATTCGTCTAACACACTTACATCTCAGCAGATGTTAATTCCTTTATTGTTCTTGCATCTACGGTCCAGGACTGGCATTAGCAGCACAACGTTGGGATGCCGATTAGATAATTTAACTAATAGATCCATCGTAGACACGGCAAACCTTGATGAATAAAGACTCCTTTTTTTGGAGAAATTGTTTTACAAGGAGAGAAAACGCTGATTACAAACAACTGCTGTCTTGCAGAAAAGTAATAGAAAACACAAAGGATGGAGAATCAGCTTCGCAAAATACGTTCCCATGATGCAGTTAAAATAGAAGATGCAAATCGCAGTGTAAAACAATTGGTTAATAAGTGGACATCGATGGGGAGATACTGCATGTTATATGTTGGTGATATCACAATAAACACTGATGTGGTGTATTCATTTTTATTTTTTTATCTGAAGTCATTCAAATAAATCGTTGCTTTAAGTATACGTCACACAATGAATACGATATAGAATAGTTGTTTTGAGCGCATTCACATATAATCATCATCAAGTAGCATCAAGTAGTGGACCTGCTGGCGTAGGTGATCATGTCTATGCACAATTTTCGATCTTGACAGTTATTTATCATTTCTGTTGTTGACCTTTCTGCCAAGCCATTCTTTTAAGCTGTCTGGTATTTTTTTCTTTTGCTTCTCTCTGCCTCTTCCTCACTCAATTTTCCCAGTTATGATTGTTTCTTCCTAATATTGGAAATTAGCTCTCTTTTTGCTATGGCCTCTTTCAGAACGTTTTCATTACTCTTCTTAGCTGTCCATGGTATTCTCAACATTCTTCTGTAAATCACAATTCTATAGACTCAAGTGATGTTCTTGTTTGTTTTCCTATTGTCCATGATTCACATCCATATGTTAAGACTGGATCTACATAACATTAAAGAACTCTTTTTCTTGTTTCTATTGTCAAAAGTGGATTGCATAGTATCTTCCTCATTTTTTGGAAAGCTGCTTTTGCCTGAGCCATTCTGCATCTCACCTCTTTTGTACATCTTCCGTCTGAGGTTAACAAAGTTCCTAAATATTTAAATTCATTTACCTGTTTTAATATTGTTCCACTTGTCTTTATTTTGCACTGAGGTGATGTCTTTTTCATTATTGTTACCATTACTCTTGTCTTTTTGCTATTAAGGCTTATTCCTTTATTTTTGCTTTCTTTCACTATAATGTGTAACATTTCTTGTAACTCATTTTCACTCTTAGCGATCAAGACATTTATATATACATTTATAATATTATAGCCTTTGAAGATTTGCTGCACTTACAAGCGTTGAGTGGATATTACATTTATAAAAGTATATTACAAATATATAGTTACATTTATCGAATGAAAACTAAAAGTAAGGAGTAAGTCAATTATCATGTTCACACAGACAAAAATAAATGGAAATCAAAATAGCACTTTTAATAAGCGTCTTCAAATTGGGCTCATCATGTCGATCACGTCATCTTCACGAGTTTTGTTCTTTACTTTTCAAGTCTGTCGTTCAGGAACAAGTATAAAAAAGTATATTATAAGTGTTGAGAAACATAGCGGAGAACCACCTAGCTTGATGACAATCAGAGTACGCATGGTCTTTATCTAAAGCAAAGCTCTAATCGGCAGACCAATACTAACATGGACGAGTAACATCAAAAGATGGACAAATCAGCCTATGACAACCTGCACCATCAAAGCAAGAGACAGATCAGAATGGCGCTCCATGGTAGCCAACCTTCGTTGCGGAGATGGCACTCAATGAAAATGAATCGGTGTGAGAATTTGGGTTTAGTCATGTTCATATTCAACAGCAGAAACGAGGATAGTGTTGATAACGTTTATTAATGGAACCGGTATAGATGGCATTTTCTCGATCTGTCAGGAATTCACAAAAATCAACTGCAGACTGTTTTCCTAGAAATAATAAGTCCTCTTGAAAAAAAAAAAAAAACTTTAAACTTGTTACTTCAGTTTCACCAAATGTAGAATTGTTCCTTTCAGCATGTCTCTTCTGTAGGTTAGCAAGTTAATGTTTTAACCCATCATCGTTTGAAGTTATCATGGAACAGTGTAGGCTCAAGAGAAAATTGCCATTCTTTGATGATCTACTCTTTTCTCCAAGGCTATGCTATTCTTTTAAAATCTAAATTTGCTTTTGCTAGTACAGTCTCCCCCCCCCCCTTCTCTCCCCCCCCCTTTTTCCTCCCAGTTCCTGGTAAAGTAAAAACATGGAGCGATTGATATGCAGCGCGCGACACACTTGATAGCTATGTACCGCAGCTAGAAATTCTCGGAATGGTCGGCCATCTTTGACCTCACCCTCAACATGCGCTGGTGCGTTAGGAACATCCTCGTCTTGAGGGCTTCATGAGATTATGTCCGGCCACATGAGAAGTTACATCAATCATTTCTAGACGGCCAGTAGAGGTGCACATTTAAAATTACAGCTTGATGTGAGACAATTATTGTGGTTTATGGATACTTCATGGTCTAGAAATATTTGTTGAGATACTGTCACCTATATTTATATATATGTATGTATATATGTATGTATATATGTATGTATATATGTATTTATTTATGTCAAAATACTCGTTTTCATCTTCTTCGTATCCTTTATCTCGTTCAGTCATCATCATCATTGGGTGCCGTCTCCGCTTCGAAGGTTGGCTTCCATGGAACGTGATTCTACTCTATCTCTTGCTTTGATGGTGCAGATTGTCATAGATTGACTTGTCCATCTTTTCATGTTACTCGTCCACGTTAGTCGTGGTATGCCTCTGTCTCTTTTACCTTGAATTTTCCCTTCCAATATTTCTTTTATTAAGCTGTTTTGTCTTTTAAAATTTCATTAGTCTTGTTCTAATTGTGTTTAGTAGTTCTTGTTTCATTTTTAGTTGGTTTAAAACTTCATCGTTTTTTTTCTTTTGTTTTCCCATTCAATTCTACCTATTCTTCTATAAATCCACATTTCAAAGGCTTCAATTTTCTGTTCTGTTTTCTTGTCTAATGCTCCTTCAGTCAATCATTGATTATTATTCTTCGTCGCCTTTAACTCTTTCAGTACTAAAGGTTTTATCAATGCAACGGAAGAGATTTTAGAAACATCTTTCATGGTTTCAAATATCGATCTACATGTTTATATTTATTTAATACATAACATTGTATATATGTATTTTTCTATAATTGAACAATGTATTAGATTTCACCAATACCAAGATGATACAAGAAATGTAAAAATAATATGGTATGATGACGGTTCACACTAAACAAATTGAGAGTGACACACGCTGTGGCTATCCGTCCATGACCAAATCAGCATGGCGTACAGTGCGTCGAAGCGTACAGATGATCGTAATTTGCTTTGTATCGCTGTTAAGTAGCTATAATGGCAATCATGTAGTAACGGTGGAAATCTGGGTATATACAATAAAACAAGTTACAAAGGAATATATCCACGAAGCCTGTTCTAAACAATTATTTTGTTGTCAGCCTTCTTTCCATTCAAGATTTGTAATGGTTTTACTTATGAGATTGCAGTTAATCGCACCGCCTCCTTCACTTTGGAAATTTGCTGATCATTACACAGATGTTGAGACTGTTGCCGTGAAGCAGTTCCATTCTCTAGATAAACAGCTCCGCTAATTACTTCTAGAAGGTACTAGCATCTTTCGCTGCTTTGTTGCAGCTATTATAAGTTTGTTTTCCTTGACAAACACAATTCGGCGTTCTTCAGCCAATCCAACGCTAAAAGAATGTATTTCTGGGTCATGAGTAACTGGCTCATGGAGTTGGTGGATATTAATGATATTGAAGACGAATACTGGCTCAAAGATCGCCATGTGATATAACCTTATGTGGAACACTTGTATATTTCTCTCCGCTCCGACATGACACATCAAGGGCTCATGTGGAACACTTGTATATTTCTCTCACATGACACATCAAGGGCTCATGTGGAACACTTGTATATTTCTCTCACATGACACATCAAGGGCTCATGTGGAACACTTGTATATTTCTCTCACATGACACATCAAGGGCTCATGTGAAACACTTGTATATTTCTCTCACATGATACATCAAGGGCTCATGTGGAACACTTGTATATTTCTCTCACATGACACATCAAGGGCTCATGTGAAACACTTGTATATTTCTCTCACATGACACATCAAGGGCTCATGTGAAACACTTGTATATTTCTCTCACATGACACATCACGTGACATTATGGTTGTCCAGATCGCATCATCCTTTGTCTTACATGTTCTTCTCTTCCTCATCAGTTGTTCATTTCTTCTGACTACAATCACACTTTTTGTTCAATATTTTTTACCCTCCTTCACTTGTATATTTTTACCTACTAAGCATTTGCTTGAGCAAGCGTTATATTTGGAATGTACAACGAGTTTTATATATTTATATTATTCTGCATGTCTTTTTCAGCGAAATTTGTGCCCATTTTTGTCAGGAATAAGTTTTCTTTATTTTTATGTTTGCCTTGTTAATCTGTTTGACAGAGGTCAGCATGGTTATATCGTCAGTAAAAGGAGAAACTGTGGGCTTTTTTGCCCTTTTTGGGGGTGAGGGGGGGGGGGGTGGTGGGGAGAAACTCTTTGCTATATCGTTCAAGTAAATAAAAATACACCATTCTGTTTCAGTGTTGATTTTTATCTGCATTTCCTTGCGTTTACCTGTGTTGCATATATTAGATGATATGGCTAATCCTGTATTCATTCGTTTATTATCCACTGTGAAAATGGATACCCACAGCACTGCACGCCTAGCCATAAGATTGTTGTGGTTACTGCAATTTGACCTTGAACTGCGCGGATCTAATGTATAGCTTTGAAGAATCGCAACCTTGGAGGGAAATCTTTAACCGAGACGTAATCGATACGTGTCAGATTTCTATTTTTCTACAGTTATTTGGGAACTTTGTTAACCTCAGACGGAAGATGAACAAAAGAGGTTGAATGCAGAATAGCTCAGGCAAAAGCAGCTTTCAAAAAATGAGGAAAATACTATGCAATCCATTTTTGACAATAGAAACAAGAAAAAAAGTTTTTAAATGTTATGTAGATCCAGTCTTAACATATGGATGTGAATCATGGACTATAGGACAACATACAAGAAAATCACTGGAGTCTGTAGAAATGTGGTTTTACAGAAGAATGTTGAGAATACCATGGACAGCTAAGAAGAGTAATGAAAATGTTCTGTTAGAGGTCAAAGCAAAAAGAGAGCTTATTTCCAACATTAGGAAAAAACAATCATCATTTTTGGCCATGTAATGAGAAGAGAACAACTGGAATATATTGTAACAACTGGAAAAATAAAATGACGAAGAGATAGAGAGAAACAAAGAGAAAAAAATACCAGATAGCTTAAGAGAATGGCTTGGCAGAAGGTCAATAACAGAAATTATAAATAACTGTCGAGATCGAAAGTTGTGGAAAGACATGATCACCTACGCCAGCAGGTGCGGTACTTGATGATGATGGTGTGTGTACTTACATTGTTTTTACAGAAAAGATTTTTTGTGCAACTCTAAATATGTAAGATATATATAGTTGGTGTTGCATAAATAGTGATGAAAGTTCACATCAAACTCAACATACAAAATTGTAGTGTGGGTTTGAGCTATATGCCAAAAGAGTCATCTAGAGGCACATAATCAAATTTCCGGTTTGATGCTACAGAGATCGCGATTCAATCCATTTGGATTTGTTGCCTGTCGAACCTGGCATTAGTCTAAACAAATAAAAAGACCATATCTCAATTGACGCTATCTGGCGTTGTTTCACGTTATTTACTGCTCATGATGTTCAAGAAAACAAAAGATTTGTTACGAAAGTATTTTTGAAGACAGAACCAAAGGGTAATGCCAAAAGCAGACATAAGTTAGGATGGTGAGAAAATAAGTGAGAGAATATTTCGCAAGACTAACACAGAATGTGAAAATCCCTCTCATTTTTCAAGACACTCAAGCTCAACAGATGTTTATAATTGATTTCTTTATTTTGCTGTGCACGTTTTCGCTTTCTAAAAATCAACATCCGTGTATGACTATTTTTGATGCTTTAAATGCTTCAGAGGTAGTTGTAAATGGCATTTTTAGATATCTGTGGTGAACAAGTGAATACATCACGCCTGCAAGCTTATAGGTATGAAATCGTGGACATGTGCCATCTAAAAAAGCAATATCTACAAAATATAACTTTGAAATCAGTTTATTCATTTAAACTTGCAAATCACACTTTTGTGTCGTGTCTGAAATTGGAAAAAAACTTCCATTAAAAATAATTAGAATGTATCAGATTTTGGAAACGCTACAGTGAATTTCTTCGATAATGTAAGAAAATAAGATACAGATATTAACAGATCAAAACATTGAAAAGCTCTGACTTATTAACAGCATCTAACAACAGAGAAAGTTAACTCCACGATACCACAACAAAGTGGTATCTTTAACTTGACAACAGAGATAGTGAGAGATCTGACTGGAGACAAAGATGCTTTCAGATGGACTGTGGCGAGCATAACGTTCTGTGGGAGATCTGGCTGAAGACAAAGATGCTTTCAGATGGACTGTGGCGAGCACAACGTTCTGTGGGAGATCTGACTGGAGACAAATATGCTTTCAGATGGACTGTGGCGAGCACAACGTTCTGTGGGACATATGGCTGGAGACAAAGTTGATTTCAGATGGGCTGTGGTGAGCGGAACGTTCTGTGGGAGATCTGGCTGGATACAAAGTTGATTTCAATGGGCAGTGTTGAGCGGAACGTTCTGTGGGAGATCTGGCTGGATACAAAGTTGATTTCAGATGGGTTGTGGTAGGCACAAAGTTCTGTGGGAGATCTGGCTGGATACAAAGTTGATTTCAGATGGGCTGTGGTAGGCACAACGTTCTGTGGGAGATCTGGCTGGATACAAAGTTGATTTCAGATGGGCTGTGGTAGGCACAACGTTCTGTGGGAGATCTGGCTGGATACAAAGTTGATTTCAGATGGGCTGTGGTGAGCAGAACGCTCTGTGGGAGATCTGGCTGGATACAAAGTTGATTTCAGATGGGCTGTGGTAGGCACAACGTTCTGTGGGAGATCTGGCTGGATACAAAGTTGATTTCAGATGGGCTGTGGTAAGCGCAACGTTCTGTGGTAGATCTGGCTGGATACAAAGTTGATTTCAGATGGGCCATGGTGAGCGGAACACTCTGTGAGAGATCTGGCTGTCGAAAAAGATGCTTTCAGATGCGCTGTGGTGAGCGGAACGTTCTACAAATGGCAAACAATACAATAAAGAAAACAGATACAAAGCAACTACTACAATAAAAGAAATTTTAAAAAGAATTGCAAATACATATATAGAATTATAGCTAAAATGTCCCTTCCTAGTTATAACATCCGTGGCTACTGTCTTGTCAATCTCTTACGCATTCATCTTCTAAGACGGTCTCTCCCATAACATATGATGTATAACTACCATGTTACCTTAGATGAATGTTGACTATAAACTAACGTTTATATCTGGTAATATTAACAGTAGCTGAAGTGCACAAGCCGCGTCCGTATATTTAACATATGTGAATTGTCTGTGTTTGAAAGTAGCCAAAGCTGTAAACTGCATACAGCAGAGAGCGAGATGATAAATTAAACTGTTCTCTGAATTCGTTATTAAGCTTAGTTGTTCAGGACGTGGCGATCTACTTGTTTTTAACGTGTTGTTTGTTACCTAAAACGACAGAGAAATCAAAGGAATATCGGCAGGCAGTAAGTTGACAAGGAAAGTGTGCTGTAAACCCTGCCTAGGCTTTGGCGTATTGGAGCAGAGTATTCTGTTTCAGGTATTTCGTTGGTTCGACGGGAGAGCGAGTGGTCGCATGGATAACGTGTTACGCTCTAAACAATCAGAACTCGGGTTCGAATCACAGTGGAGAAAACATTTCGAGCGTTTCTTTTTACGGGGGAGATATAAAAAACTCTGACCCAAAAACATCGTGGCGACCGCACTGGGCGCGTGACCTTTATTCTCTGGTGCTATAAATTCAAAAAAAAAAAAAAAAAAAAAAAAAAAAAAAAGATCGAAGGACAAAGGCTCAGGTGCTGCTGAATCATCAGCCAACCATGCAATCAATCACTTCAGACGTCGGTCATTACATTTGACCATGCAACGATCACTTAAGGCAAAATAAGTAACCGACTAAATATGTTCAGCAGTCGTCAGCAATCCCACCTTCTAAAAGTTCAAATGTCCTACTTTTAAATCCACTTTCAGAAATAATGTGAACAACGTGCTCATTTTCTTATTTACCCATTCCCACACAGTCTTCAAATTCTCCATTTACACATATCCTCATTGATGAGTCAGATAATAACGAATGATGTTTGCACAAGGGCAGTTAACTATTTACATTTTAATTCTGACTAACTTCTTTCCCTTGTATTTTGGTTCTTCAAGAGCCATTATTTCTTCGTTTCAGACAGGATAACTTTTTATATTATCAAGATAGCTGATGAAACTTAACTGTGTTGAAAGATTAGGATTTTGGTGAGAATTTATCCCAAGTACTGTTTGTCAGAGGGCTATAGAGAAAAGGTGAAAAAGAGACAAGCCATAAGCAGTTCGACTGAGAAAAGTGATGGTAACATTTGTCGTCAATTTTTTAATACGAATTTATAATCCTTCTTCTGCAAACTACTCTGTCTTTAAAAATATGTCCCTTCATTTCAGTTTACTTCATCTCCTTTCTTTCTCCGTAACTGTTTTTCGCTAGAATAAAAAAAAAATAACTTTCTGTTCCTATTTCCAATTCTACCTTTCTTACTTTTCGCACACATTATTCATCCCCCTCTATACCTCCCAATATAAACTTCCGTCCCTTCTCCCCAACATCTCTTTGCTTTCCAGCATCTCGAACGAACCAATACCTTTGATTTCATACATCCAAACTCTACTTTCCCTCCATCTCGTTTCCTCTCTGTTCATATCAACATCTATTTCAGACTTACCCTTTCCAGCACCTCATCTAACATATATTCCCATTTCACCCTCATCTAACATATATTCCCATTTCACCCTCATCTAACATATATTCCCATTTCACCCTTTCCTCCTTTCGTTTCAAACATCTATTCCTTACTTTCCATTCACTTTCCCTGCTTCCAGTTCAACCTAGATTATAATTCCTTCTTTCCATTACTTCTGCCTTTAACCCAAAAACCCTTGCCCTTCTTTCTATTACTTCTCTCTTTAACCCAGCATCCTTTATTCTTACTTGAATTAATTCTCACTTTAACAAATCATCCTTTACCCTCTTTCTATTACTTCTCACTTTAACCCATCATCCCTTATTCTTACTTGCATTACTTCTCACTTTAACCCATCATCCCTTATTCTTACTTGCATTACTTCTCACTTTAACCCCGCTATCCTTACTCTTACTTCATTCATCATCATGATGTGCCATACCGTTTGGCGTAGGCGATCATGTCCCTCCACAATCTTCTATCTACAGTGCATCGTATCAGTTCTGTTGTTGACTGTTTTCCATGCCATGACACCAAGCTATCCAGTATTTTCTCTCTTTGTCGTCCGCGATCTCTCTTTCCTTTTATTTTGACAGTTGTAACCAAGTATTCCAACGTTTCTCTTCTCATGATGTGCCCGAAAAAATGTTGATTTCTTCTTTCTGATGTTTTTTAGAGCTCCCTTTTTGTGTTGGCCTCTTTGAGAACTTCCTCATTGGTCTTTTTAGCTGTCCAGGGAACTTTCAACATTCTTCTGAGAAATCCCATCTCTGTGGCCTCTAATCGTCTTTTCATTTGTTTGTCTATTGTCCATGATCTTACTTCATTACTACTCTCATTAACGGAGCACCCCTTTCCCTTCTTTCCATTGCTTCTCCCTTTAATCCACTACCCCTTACCTCCATTACTACTTTCTTTTACCCAGCATCCCTTGCGCTTATTTTCATTACTTCTCCCTTTAACCTAGCTTCCCTTAATCTTTCTTCCATTACTTCTCATCCCTTTTACCCAGCTTCCATTACCCATCTTTCCATTACTTCTCCTTTTAACCCATCATCCCTTACCGTTCTTTCAATTACTTCTCCCTTTAACCCAGCATCCATTAATCTTACTTCATTGCTACTCCAATTAACCCAGCATCCTTTACCCTTCTTTCCATTACTTCTCCCTTTAACTCATCATCCCTTATTTCCTCCTACTTTTATTCTTTTTCTCTAACATCTACATTTCCCTAACTACTTATCTCACTTATCCACCCTTACCTTTCACGTTCTTTCTCTTTCTCCCCTTTAAACGTCTACTTCTTTCTGCCTAACATTAGATACCCCTCCTCTTCCTTGCAACATCCCCTCTCTCCTCCACAACTTCGCTTTCCATATCGCATTCCTCCAAACCCTCATCTATTCACTTCCGCATTTCTCTCTAAACAGCCCAGAGCGGACTACCTCCTTTAGCCAACGTATCACCGCTTGGGTAAACAAATGTGAGAATAAGACCTCGTCTATATATATAAAACCCGATACCCATCTCCGTCCAATATAAGCCCCCGCTAGAAAATCAAGCGAAATAATCACTAGGAGACAGATTTCTTTCCTCTAACATGAATAACAGGGGGCTGTTGTGACGTTGAGATAAGGAGGTCGACTCTGCTCATCTTTTGCTTGGTTTCCAGGATGCTTTAGGTAATCAGTTACTCTTTTTTTTTTTTAACCGCAGTGTAGGTTATATCGAGTCCATAGTCGTACGTATAGAAGGGGTGTGTTTAGATGGTGACAGAGAAAAAGTTTCGCTTAGTTATAACGTTCCAGATCATCATCATCATCACCATCATCATCATCAGCAGCAGCAGCAACATTAGCTTGTCTTTTGTTTTTAAATTTGGCTCTCATAACAGATATTCAATAGTTTCTCTGTCCCACGGGATAGCCAATGTGAGCAGCAGTCAATCCAAACTCGTCCAATCTATTTCGTTCTCTTATATCTAAATAATTATAACATTGTGCGCGTGAAATAACAGGTAGACGTAATAGAAAACACAAAGACGGATATAAAAAAACAGCTGTTTATTTTACTTTCAAAGTGATATTTTAAATATAAATTGTGAAATATAACAGTGTTTGTTGCGCTTCCTAGATGAAGTAGCTTTTTATCTACAAAAATGCGATCAACCTTACAGTCGACATTTTATATATTTCTAAATTTATAAGATCATACAACAAATTTTGATTTTATTTCTTCTAATTTCTTTGTAAATTAATGATAATGCAGTAACCTATACAATAATTAAGTAAAAAATTGAATATCTCACGGTGACCCTGCAACCAACCTTTATTCTATAGTTCTATTTTACAATCAGACAAAATCTGTAAGGTACAAATGTTTTAAATATAATAGTAGATGAATGTTTATAGGTGAAAGTGATCAAATATGGACGAATTTCAGACGCGTTGGACTTGGGTTATCACTTTAGAAAGTTGAACGTTATTAAAAGAAGAAATATAACTGTATCTAGTCAATATAATCACGTGAAGAAGGTGGACTTAAGCTATGTGATAAGACTAGACAGCAAGAGATTCTCAAATCAGGCCGTTGAATGAGAATCAGGGGGTGAAAGAAAAGGAGGTTGCCTAGAGAAACACTAAAAGGAACAATGAGGAGAGAGGCAAAAGCAGCAGGTATAAACTTCTTTTCCGAGATTGTACAAAACGCTCAAAAGGGAGTTGTGTGGTGAGATACAATGCGGGTCCTGTGCAAAGCCTAATCCTTGATAACAGAAATCGTCGGTCACAAAGAGTCTAGTATTCCAGCCCTGGTGAGCCGTCTTCAACATGACTTTACTATAAAAGATTCATGAACATGTTATATTTCTGAGAGGGGGAGCAGGCAAATAATTACAGGGCTGCGGTAAAGCTGGTGGCAAGGGGCTAGTAATGGGGTATAATGTACATTCCTACAAGGTATGGTGACAGCTTTACAGAATAGGAACACAACAAAATACTAACGTTTCGGCCTACATGCGGCCTTCTTCAGAGAACGAGAACAACAACAACAAGCGATGAAATACAGATAGTTCTAGTACATCTAGGATGATCGGGACAGGTAAGTCAAGGTGGAGTAAACAAAGGGATAAGAGATGAAAATATGAAGTGAGAGAGAGCGAGAGTAACACATAGCATTGTATCTTTTTGCCTTGAGTTCATCGGTGCTATATAGAACCAATTCTGACCCATGGAAGCGAATCATGGACAGTAGACAAATAAATGAAAAGACGATTAGAGGCAACAGAGATGGGATTTCTCAGAAGAATATTGAAAGTTCCCTGGACAGCTAAAGTACCAATGAGGAAGTTTTCAAAGAGGCCAACACAAAAAGGCAGCTTCTAAAAAACATAAGAAAGAAACAATCAACATTTTTCGGGCATATCATGAGAAGAGGAAAGTTGGAATACTTGGTTACAACTGTCAAAATAAAAGGAAAGAGAGATCGCGGACGACAAAGAGAGAAAATACTGGATAGCTTAGTGTCATGGCATGGAAAACAGTCAACAACAGAACTGATACGATGCACTGTAGATAGAAGATTGTGGAAGGACATGATCGCCTACGCCAACCGGTATGGTACATGATGATAATGATGATACTTCTTAAATTACCTGTCTCGATCATTCTAGATGTAGTAGAATTATCTGTATTTCATCGTGTGTTGTTGCTCTCGTTTTCTTAAGAAGCCCGCATATAGACCGAAACGTCAGTATTTTGTTGTGTTCCTATTCTGTAAAGCTGTCACCATACCTTGCGAGGAGTGTACGTTACACTCCACCACTAGCTCGATATATTTTTGAAAAGAAGAGGAAAAAACCGTTCAACTCAACTAAATTACGAGTGTTAAATTGTTGTTAGTTTGTTTTAGAAAGATGATCCTTGCGCTGAAATTATATTTCAGATTCCAATCAAAGAATTGTCATTGAGTCAACTACGGAGGTTAACCGATGAAGAATGAGAAGAAAGGCGACACAGCTGAGGGAATTTTATTGGCAGTTTTTCAACACGTGGGATGGACTATAAATGTTGGGGGAAGAATAGCCACTTGCTATTATAGAATTGGTGGCACATGATGCTGCATATAGAGTTAATGAAAGTCGGTCTCTTACATACTTTAGCTTTTTGGTGCTGACGGAAAGACAGACTGTAAATAGCCATATATATACACATATATACAAAAGACACAGACAAAGAGGCAAAATAAAGAAACAGGCAGACTACCAGACAGAGAGGGAGGCAGATGGGGAGACACATAGACAACCAGGCAGAGAGACAGGCATATATATATATATATATAACAACGACACAGACAAAGAGGCAAACAAAAAGACAGACAGACTACCAGTCAGAGAAGCAGGCAGACAAAGAGGTATGTAGATACACAGTCAGAGAGGCAGGAGACAAACCAGACAAAGAAACAGACAGACAACCAGACAGAGAAGTAGGCAGATAACCTGACAGAGTGACAGACAGACCGGAGAGTTATTTCAATTATGGCTTGTAACAGAAAAAAGTGTGTTCGAACCAGGTCTTGTAACAGACAGACAGACATACAGGCAAACAGACAGACAGATAAATAGATAGATAGATAGATAGATAGATAGATAGATAGATAGATAGATAGATAGATAGATAGATAGATAGATAGATAGATAGATAGATAGATAGATAGATAGATAGATAGATAGATAGATAGATAGATAGATAGATAGATAGATAGATAGATAGATAGATAGATAGACAGAAAGACAGATAGATAGATAGATAGATAGGTAGATAGATAGATAGATAGATAGATAGATAGATAGATAGATAGATAGATAGATAGATAGATAGATAGATAGATAGATAGATAGATAGATAGATAGATAGATAGATAGATAGATAGATAGATAGATAGATAGATAGATAGGTGGGTGGGTGGGTGAATGGATGAATGGATGGATGGAAGGATGGATAGATAGATAGATAGATAGATAGATAGATAGATAGATAGATAGATAGATAGATAGATAGATAGATAGATAGATAGATAGATAGATAGATAGATAGATAGATAGATAGATAGATAGATAGATAGATAGATAGATAGATAGATAGATAGATAGATGGGTGGGTGGGTGGGTGGGTGGGTGGGTGGGTGGGTGGGTGGATGGATGGATGGATGGATGGATGGATGGATGGATGGATGGATGGATGGATGGACGGATGGGTGGATGGATGGATGGATAAATAGATAGATAGATAGATAAATGGATAGATAGATAGACAGATAGACAGATAGACATATAGACACACATAGATAGATAGATAGATAGATAGATAGATAGATAGATAGATAGATAGATAGATAGATAGATAGATAGATAGATAGATAGATTGATAGATAGATAGATAGATAGATAGATAGATAGATAGATAGATAGATAGATAGATAGATAGATAGATAGATAGATAGATAGATAGATAGATAGATAGATAGATAGATAGATAGATAGATAGATAGATAGATAGATAGATAGATAGATAGATGGGTGGGTGGGTGGGTGGGTGGGTGAATGGATGGATGGATGGATGGAAGGATGGAAGGATAGATAGATAGATAGATAGATAGATAGATAGATAGATAGATAGATAGATAGATAGATAGATAGATAGATAGATAGATAGATAGATAGATAGATAGATAGATAGATAGATAGATAGATAGATAGATAGATAGATAGATAGATAGATAGATAGATAGATAGATAGCTAGATGGGTGGGTGGGAGGGTGGGTGAATGGATGGATGGATGGATGGATGGATGGATGGATGGATGGATGGATGGATGGATGGATGGATGGATGGATAGATAGATAGATAGATAGATAAATTGATAGATATATAGACAGATAGACAGAAAGACAGATAGATAGATAGATAGATAGATAGATAGATAGATAGATAGATAGATAGATAGATAGATAGATAGATAGATAGATAGATAGATAGATAGATAGATAGATAGATAGATAGATAGATAGATAGATAGATAGATAGATAGATAGATAGATAGATAGATAGATAGATAGATAGATAGATAGATAGATAGATAGATAGATAGATAGATAGATAGATAGATAGATAGATAGATAGATAGATAGATAGATAGATAGATAGATAGATAGATAGATAGATAGATAGATAGATAGATAGATAGATAGATAGATAGATAGATAGATAGATAGATAGATAGATAGATAGATAGATAGATAGATAGATAGATAGATCTTCGATCCTGAGATGGCACTCAACGATGATGATGATGTACTTTTTCGTAACAGAAGTTCGGAGTTTGAAGTTTTGGCGCACTGCTTTTCCATGCTGATGATAACTTCATCAACTGAACAAGTTAGGTTCTCTTTATTGTTCTCTCTCTCTCTCTCTCTTTCTCTCTCTCTCTCTCTCTCTCTCTCTGCGATCAAGACTCAATCAGAGTAGGATTCCAGACTCTCTCATGAAGTCAGCTGTCTGTTTAAGTGAATCGATTACCCCATATATTTTTTCTTCCAGGGAGGTGGGCGTGGACCACATTGCTCTTCGGTCTGTGTATTTGGGGCAATCCTGTAGAACATGTTTTGAAGCCATATTGTCCAGTGTACAGTGGCATAGGCTGGTTGTACCTATTTTGAATTTGGTGAATATGTGATTTCTCATTCTGTTGTGGCCAGTGCGTAGGCGAAGTATGATGACTTGATCCCTCCTTGATAGTTGGTGGTATCCAGTACTCTCGTTATGCTTTGGGTGTTCTCGTTTCCATTTTTCATGGAACTGACCCTTGAGGATGGATTTGGCTTCATCATAACTGAGCGGATGGTTCTCTTGTGGTAATATTTCTTTAGCTAATTTGTCTGCGCGTTCGCTACCGTATATACTACAGTGTGATGGTATCCACTGAATGACTACTCTCTGGAAGCTATTGCATAGTTGGTCCAGGGTTGTTCTCAAGTCATCTAATTCATTGTTCTTAGGGCTTTTTAGAGATGATAATACTGACAGTGCATCAGTCAGAGTCACCAATTTATTGTGCATGTTATTTTTGTGTTGAGTAGCCAGTGTTGCAGCATCTCTGATGGCCTCAGTTTCTGCTTTAAAGTTGTTTGAGAATTTTCCAGTAGCTATTGACTTGGTGATATCGTCCTGATTATTCAGTGTCAAGAACACACACACACACCCCCCCCCCCTTCCATTTCTGGTGCCAATTGTTGCAGAGCCATCTGTGTATATGTGTGACCAAGAGTCCTGTGGGTAGGTATCGTGTAAGTGTTTTTCTGCCTCGTGTTTTCTTTCTGTGTCTGATTGGGTGCATTTTTTCATGATTCCTGTTATATTTTCCTTATGTTCTGGTATTTAACGCATTCCATGAGGAGACACATCAGATGGGCCCAGGGGTTTCGATATTGTTTGGGAAAGTACTGGGTCTCCAGTAATTAGTTCACTGGCAATTGCAGCTAAGTTGCTCCTCTTTAGTCATACAATTCCGGAACCAGATATTCTTTGCTGCATGGGGTGGCTAAGGAGCCTTCTTTATTTCTCCGTTTGTTGCAATACTTTAATGACCCGTCTGTCATCTAAGGGTTGTAAACCTGTTACTGTTTCTAGAGTCTTGATAGGTGTAAATTTCATAGCACCAGTGATGATACGGGCAGCTTAGTTCTGTGTTCTGTTAATTTTGCTAAGGTGTGATTTGGAAGCCATAGCCCAGGCTGTGACTCCATACTCTAGAACTGGTCTGACTCTTCCTATGTATAGTCTTTTCAAAACATTGCTGTCTGTCCCCCCAGTCCGTTACTGCCAATTTCTTCATAATATTTGTTCGTTTTCTGGCTTTTTTCCTTGCTCTGTCTATTTGATTTTTCCAAGTCATTCTGCGATTCATGGTGACACCAAAATATGTTGAGTTTTGGTCAATAGGGAGTGTATGGTATTTTATCTTCAAGTTTGCACAGAGTGTGTTTCTTGTTAAGCTGAACATTGTATATGTAGTTTTTTTTCGTTTTTGGTAAGAACCAGGTGTTCGTCCATTTTTCAGGTTCACCTAGGACATCTTGCATCCTGGGTCCAGCCACCGACATACTTTCCTCACGAGTCCATAACGCCAGATCATCTGCGTATATTGCTGAGTGTATTCTGGGTGGAATGTCCTTTACGATGTCATTTATGAAAATTAAAAAGAGTGTTGGGGACAAGACTCCGCCTTGTGGGGCATCTTGTTCGATAGAGACCTTCTTACTTAGTTGACCTTGAACTTGTACTCTGGCCGTTCTATCCTGAAGGTATTGAGAGACCCAATTGAATAAACGACCCTGGGTGCCAAGTCTAAAAAGCTTGTTCTTTAAACCCTCTCGCCAAACCCTGTCAAAAGCCTTCTCCATGTCGACCCACACTGCCAGTGTGTGTTTCTTTTCTTGTAGAGCGTCCTCTATTTCCTGTGCAATGTAGGTGACCAGGTCTTCAGTTGATCTGTGCTGACGGAAGCCACTTTGTTGTGATACGATTTGTTGTTTTGTCACCAAATGCCATATAAGTCTTCTGTTAACCAGCCTTTCCATGAGTTTACTCAGGCAGCTCAGTAGGCTAATTGGTCTATAGCTACTTGGGTCTAGTGGGTCTTTTCCACACTTTAGGATGGGCACCATAATAGCTTCTTTCCAGATTGCCGGCACATGTCCTCTTTTCCAGCTAGCATTTATTATCCTTAGAAACTGGCTCTTGGCTTTCTGTCCCAGATTTAGGAGCATTTCGTTGGAGATTCCAATTGTTATATCTGGATCCAGTGGATGATGTCGAGCTGGAATTGAACCATTTTCCTGTTGATCCCAAACGCAGCGCTAACAGAAACATATCTACGGCTTCTATTGTAAAGCTGTTCAAGAGTTAAATTTGGTAGCATAGGCGAAGAGATAGAAATATTCGGATTATGCTTAAATTTAGGCTAATTATATATAGAAAAATTGCGTTAGTCGCCACATTGGAAAGTTCATCTGAACAATTGTGCAGTTACGTGTATGATATTAGGGAGCCGCGATAGCTAATTGGTTAGTGAACTGGACTACAAAGGACAAGAGTCGACCCTGATCGATGACTTTCAGGTTCATCCAGCATTAAATGGGGTATCGGATTTTTTTCTGGGAAAGTAAAACTGCACTGGCGTAATACCGACCACATTACCCCAAAAATCACGTGCCGAAGGTCTGTAAAAATTATGGTCACTAAAACCATATTCCCTAAACGCCACTTGACGTGACGAAACTCTGGCGTGGCGGGGCTCTTTACTTTTTTTTAAAAAATACTTGTTATTATTAATGTCTTATACTTGGAGCGGGTTCGAGAGGAAAGCGGGTAGCCGAATCAATAACTTGTCGGGCTACAAACCAGAAGTTGATCTTGAGCGCTGGTTCGAAACCCGGTGAGTCAACAGTTTTCGATTTTCAATCGGGGACGAAATAAAAACCCGGAACACCTAGCGGCGACTGCACTGGGCAAGATGTTTTTTAATTCTCCGGTCGCGTAAGTGCCCTCCTCCGCCCCGTCCCCCCTTTTCCGCCCTAGCAGACCCCAGTAATGAGAGTATGCTGTAAAGTTTTATATAACTTTTTTTTTTTTTTTTTTTTTTTGGGGTGGGTTGGTTAACGTCTTGTGTTGGATGTTGTTTTACTGAGCAGCTTTTTTTGTAAATAAAAACTAATGATGACACTTATATAAAACATAATTTAAGGCATCGTCTCACCGCATTAAAAAGGACAGGATAACTTTGAGGAAGACACGTAAACAAGAGCAGCAGAAACGTAAACAGCTTTCGCGCGCAGACAGGACGACTTCAGTTAGTGAGCAAGGATGTTGATTATATTCCTCAATCAATGTCAGACCTCAGAGGATGGAACTGACCCCTCAAGTTTTTTTTCTTCTCTCGTATTGATCTCGGGGATTATGTCTGCTTCATTGTGAGCTGAACAATGCGAGTTAGAGAATCGTATTGAAGAAAAAATGGATGAATATAAGAGTATTCTAACTTAGGAATCCGCAATATACGATCAATAGGCCACATTCGTTCAGTTGTAATAAGCCTGACACGCTAGTGCTCTCAATAAATGAAGTACAAATTCTTTTGTTTGAGAATAGTATATTTTCTACTCAATGTAATTTTAGCCATGAAAAGTGTGAGTTTAAGATTACCAGATTCAGTATCTGCTCACATACTCAAGTTTCGAGAATGCAAACATAGACCTAGTGCTATTGAGCCGAAGGGTATGCGTCCATAAGTTGATGAATAATTAACCAGCCAACCTCAACCGTATTTGGTTTCATTTATATATATATATATATATATAAGAGAGCCGCAATAGCTCAGTGGTTAGTGAACTGTACTAAAAAGGACAAGACGTCAGGTTCGATCCCAACCGATGGCTTCTGGGTTCACCCAGCCTTAAATGGGTACATGATTTTTTATGGGAAAGTAAAGCGGCACGGGCATAATACCGACCACATTACCTCAAAAATCATGTGCCTAGGTGTGTAAAAATTATTGTCACTAACACCATATTCCCTATACGCCTCTTGGCGTGACGGGGGCTCTTTACTTTTACATATATATATATATATATATATATATATATATATATATATATATATGTATATATATATATATATATATATATATTTATATACTTTATATAATTATTTATATATTTGTTTCTATAATCTATGTCTTTGTTAAATTATCTATGAGTGTTTGAGTATGAATGTATTTATATATCTTTGTGTGTATTTATAAGGAGCTCCTTACGGTTTTCTTCGTTTCTCTTGTGAAACTCACCTATTGCGCTATTCGAGAAATGTAACTTTTAAGTTAAGTAAATGATGCACAACTTCTGCAAACACTTGTATCTACCGCTCAGTAATCATGACACATCCATCCTCTATCGGATTGCCACAGTTGCGAACAGTGATGTTCTATCTATCATAGACTCTCTCGTCACAATTTAGTTAATCTAAATTGAAATAAATGTTATTTTCGGTCTTATATTCTATATTTTATTATTACTTTTTATATGGTAGATACACATAGTTGTTGCAATCTACTCCTGGCCTGGATTTCATAGATTTCAATCTGTTTCTCAGTCTATTATTCATACAATTGTAATGAAATACATTTTTCACGACAATTTTAAGCATGCCAAATGACTTCATTGGATGTTACTTCAACCATATTTTTCCTCATATAATTTTGTATGTTTCTTGTTTTGCTTGCAATCTCCCTCTGTCCTTTCTCCTAGACTTAACTCAAAAATTATAAACCCGCTCTTCAACTTTTTTGTTTCCAACTTGTGAATTGATATCTTCCAGAACTATGGTAGTCTCACGTGATTTGCTCTTTCCTAGTGCCATATTAACCCAGGCTACAAAATGTATCAATTGTTTCTTCTCGTCTGCCTATTACGCATAACATTAATATATTGTGGCCAGCCTTATAATTTCATTAGCTCGACTCGGTCATATATTGCACATAAGCGTTATCAGCATTATTGTTCGCTTAGCATTTACCGTGATAAAAAGTAAGTAAAGTACCCCCGTCACGACAAGTGACGTATGGGGGGGGGGAGATATATGATGTTAGTGACCCTATATTTTACAGACCTTCAGCACATGATTTTTGGGGTAATGTGGTCGGTATTACGTCCGTGCTGCTTTAATCTCCCAGAAAAAAATCCGGTACCCATTTTAAGGCTGGGTGAACCCGGAAGCCGTCGGTTGGGATCGAACCCTACCCCTTGTCCTTTGTAGTCCAGTTCACTAACCACTGAGTTATCGCGGCTCCCTATCTACCGTGATACCTGCTTCTCATTTGTGTTTAAAACCTCCAGAATAGATTGTCGTTTATGTATTATATCATCTTAACCAGTGTATCTGACATCAGAGACTCATAATAAAAACACATCCGTCTTTTCCACTTCTAATTTGATGTTATAGAGTTTTATATGTTGCAAAAATATTCTAAACTTATACCTATCTATTTTCTGTGCCTCTCTTGTTTTTTTTTTTTTATTTTGCTTTCAATAATTTCCTCACGGTCGGTGGGATATCATATGTAGCGCATGATATATCTCACCGGGCGATCGTGTAATACAAGAGCTCCCATAACGTCGTTGTTTGCTCTTGAACTGTGACGACATATATACTTATCTCTTGGTGCCACAAAAACTTATGCAATTGCCAGTTTAGATTTCATGTTATTTTACTTTGTGTTCGCCATATTTGTGGATCTTCTTTATGTCTCATTGGAACAATGGTACCATACTTCTTCCTGTCATTCAAACCTGCCAGATTCTTATCTCAGGACTGTCAGTTGGGCCCATTGGTTTCGCTAGAAAGAGATAAATAAATCTATTGGTTTCACCAGACAAATGACTACACCTATCAGTTTCACTAGACAGATTGATGTGTTCAGTCTACTCATGGACAAAAAAAGAAGACAAAAACAAAGATTAAGAGTTATCCGCCCGCTTGAACTAATTCACAACTTCGCCACATTTCCAATTAAACCTACTCTACCTCGCACTCACAGACAAACTTTGTAAAGAACCACAAGCGATCGTTAAGCTCGTACTAATCATCGCACATTCACATAATATCCGTGATGTAAGATCGATATCAATTGGCTGCTAAACGATCTTATCGTCGACTCACCCATGCATGAGTGTCTGCTCTTCTTCTGACAGAATCGATGCTAGTTTTCAATATTAGATATCGCGAGTATAAATAGTGATGTGGATTGTCGCTGACGTCATAATTTTGCCTCTTTAGATAGCTATAACCCAACCACGGCAGTGGAGTGAAACTAATAGACGGGTCATCAAACAAAGATTATAGCGGGAGATGAATCCACACTTTTCTTTACATGCCATGGACACAACAAACGTAAATATTAACATGCTGTGTGTGCGTTTACCAGCTTGCACCTCTGGCGAAGTTCCTAGATTCCTGGAAATGAATTTTGCGTGTTAATCCGTTTTTCCCTGGAAACTGTGTGCACAAGAGTCCCTCGCCGCACAGGCAGCTAACTCCGACTTCGGAGGTGCTAATATTTTATTCCGTCGATAAATAATTGACGTTTCAAGCCGTGGCACGCTGCTGAGACCAGGAGTTGTAGCCGCTGAGAGAAATCATAAATAAAAATTCAAACTGGTGCAGACGGGATTTGAACTCAAAACCTTTCTGTCTCAAAATGGGTGTCTTGCAACGAGACCAACTAGTCCCCCAAGCACATATTAAATGATAACATTTAACATATCAATTCACAGTTCAGTGAAGATGTCAATGTCATCTTATTAAGTTATATAATTTGAAGCTGAGGGAGCCAGTGCTCTTCCTCGTTGTCATCACCTTCCCCAACTCTGTCAGTCAGGTCTCATATCATGCTGTATAGAGGACTGGCTAGAGTACAGCGCCTAGCTGGGACAGAAGCCACACTAACGTGAACACTGCTACAGCGCGTGACGACATTTTGCTAAGCTCTCAATACATTAACTCGCTCCAATGCGCTTTAAGTGATCAAACTTGAACCATGCATGGAAAGATCTAAGAATTAAGAGCAATAACAGTGCCACATGAAAGAAAAAAGAGTAAAGAATTAAAAACAGCGGCATTATCACTTGAAAGGAAAATGCTCAGAATTAAGAGCAACAACAGTACCACCCGAAAGAAAAACAGCTAAGAATTAATAACAGCAGCAGTTTCATTTGAAAGGAAAGTGCTAAGAATTAAAAACAACAGCAGTATCTCCTGAAATGAAATAGCTGAGAATTGAGAACAACAACAACAACAACTGTACCACCCTTATCATTTAAAATTATAGCCAAGGAAAGCCGTCTTCACATTCATGTCTGTCATGCTTGGCTTATTGCGCACTTTTTGTGTAAAAATAACAAATATTTAAAAACCAATAAAAGCGCCCAACGATAAAGAAAGTAAAAAAGTCAAGAGCCCCCGTCACGCCAAGTGGCGTATAGGGAATATGGTGTTAGTGACCATAAATTTTACAGACCTTCAGCACATAATTTTTGGGGTAATGTGGTCGGTATTACGCCCGTGCCGCTTTACTTTCCCCCCAAAAAAAATCCGGTACCCTTTTAAGGCTGGATGAGCCCGGAAGCCGTCGGTTGGGATCGAACCCTACCTCCTGTTCTTTATAGTCCAGTTCGCTAACCATTGAGCTATCGCGGCTCCGCCCAACGATAGCTCGACCTGAAATGCATCAATACCTCAACATTCCGTATCATTCACTACATTTATGCGCTTAGATACAAAGAAGTGAATATTTGTCTTTTGTTTTGCGTCCTAGACGATAATGAACATTTCAGCCTTCTTTTTAAAAAAAATATATCTCCAACGTTAATGAACACGGACAAGTTAAGAAATATTAAAATGTTACAAAATATAATGATAGATTAGCTTCGAAACAAGCAGTCAGAATAAGGGGGAGCAGGCAAACACAAATACATAACTGGTTGGTGACAAAACAGTCCACACTGACATTAGAACATTTTTTTTAACGTTTTGACTTTGAATTTAACTTAAATTCTTCTTCTTTTTCTGCTTCCTTTCAACTTCCTGTAAGCATAGGTCTTCAACAAAGACTTTCAACTTCCTGTAGAGCATAGGTCTTCAACAAAGACTTTCAACTTCCTGTAGAGCATAGGTCTTCAACAAAGACTTTCAACTTCCTGTAGAGCATAGGTCTTCAACAAAGACTTTCAACTTCCTGTAGAGCATAGGTCTTCAACAAAGACTTTCAACTTCCTGTAGAGCATAGGTCTTCAACAAAGACTTTCAACTTTCTGTGGAGCATAGGTCTTCAACAAAGATGTTCAACTTCCTGTAGAGCATCGGTCTTCAACAAAGATTTTCAACTTCCTGTAGAGCATAGGTCTTCAAAAAACACTTTCAACTTCCTGCAAACCATAAGGTCTTCAACAAACACTTTCAACTTCATGTAGAGCATAGGTCTTCAACAAACACTTTCAACTTCCCCTAGAGCATAGCTCGTCAACAAACACTTTCAACTTCCTGTAGAGCATAGCTCGTCAACACTTTCAATTTCCCGTAGAACATAGCTCGTCAACACTTTCAACTTCCTGTAGAGCATAGCTCGCCAACAAGCACTTTTCAAGCCGTTCTGTTTCTAGGTCATTCTTTTAAGATCATTCTATGCCTTCCACATCATCCTCATCTCTGCTTCTATCTGTCTTCTCCAAAAATGTCTTAGTCTTTCTCTTTGTCTTTATTCTTGGGGATTCTAAAAAAGGGCCAATTGTGTAATATTCAAAGTTGGCTTCAACAATATGTGTCCTATCAACGCCATCGTCTTTGCTGTATCTCTTTATCCATTGGTAACTCACTGGTACTTGTCCATGTTTGTGAAGTTTTTGAGGCTTTTTTTAACAGTACAGGATAGCGAGTCCAATGCGTAGACCTTCTTAGTCACTTCTTACAAACAAGCAATTTAACTTATGTTTGTTATATTTCCCTTTAATTCTCTTATATAACTTCGTTCTTCAATATTGATGATTGTCGCATCATGTTCCAGCTGTCCCCTTCACTTTACATTGTCTTAAAACTCGTAATTGTTGTTCCCTGGTGTTGACAAGCTTTCTTCTTGGCTAGGTTCCTTTCATTATTTATACACAAGTGTCTTTGCCTGTGTCTTGTCACTTCTATATTTCCTTTTACAGCCGGAACAAATAAATGATTATTTCTTTATTTAATCTGACAGTACACTTTGACAATAAATTTATGGAACATCCAGAGCTGTTTTAAACTGTTCCTATGAGCTCATTCATCACGTAAACGAACCATTTTTACCTCCCTTAGGATATAAGATCTTAAGCCCGTTTGACACATGACTTCTATATCCAGGCAGGTTTCTTCTCCCATTGCAATAATAACCAGTTTAATTTTATGGATTAAGCCCCTTGAGATGGTAGTCTATAGACTGGGGAATGTTAAAAGACACAACAGCCTACTAAAAGTAATATTGGAAGGGAAAATACAAGGTAAAAGAGACAGAGCAAGACTAACATGGACGAGTAACATCAACAGATGGACAAGTCAATCTATGACAGCCTGCATCATCAAAGCAAGAAACAGAGTAGAATGGCGATCCATGGTAGCCAACCTTCGTTGCGGAGAAGGCACTCGATGATGATGATGACTACAAAAAATCAGTCATAACTAACTACACACAATGAACTTCTGAAAAGTAGATATGCGTTCTAGAAAATGAAAACAATTTAATAAACAGTTGTAGTAGTATGAGTCAGTCATAGATGACTATGGATTATTCAGGGCCCCTAGAAATGTTATTTTTTTCTTTTCTTTCTCCGTGTATTCTCTTTCTGTTAATCTGTCTGCTTCTTGTTTGAGTTGGAGTTTTATAGTGTGTTTCCAAGAATTGAGATCTGCAGCCTTTTCTTCCCAGGCTGCAGGGTTTATGTTCACAGCCTTCATGTCGCGTTTACACACGTCTACAAGCAAAAGTTTTGGACGCCCGCTAGTTATTTTGACATCTGCCAGTTGTCCGTAGAGTATATCTTTTGGTATGCGGCCATCTTTCATACGGTCTACATGGCCAAGCCAGCATAACGTACGCTATTTGAGCAGCAGTGTAGATGGTCTAATAAATAGCAAATGTGTGATATATCAGTAACATATGCAGGGTTGGTCTTTTCTTTCTATACAACTGCACGGCGTTAAACCAAGAGGGCGCATTTTAACAAACAAAATGCTGATTTAAAATTTAAAACAAAACTATTTTCATTTGTGACAATCAGGCATTTGTTCACTTCATCTCAAAAAAGGAAAAGGTACAAGATCTAAGGCATCGGTGCGAGCTTTCGTCCCCTTTTCTGATGGCGTGATGAACCACAGAAGCTATAACTAAACCCAGCGCGATCTCAATTGCATGAGACAGACTGTTCGAGAACCTAGTGCTTCCCACAACTTCACTACCAGATCTTAAACAGAGGCCCCAAAATTTACTGACGGTTCTGATCATGTTGCATTCTTCTTTTCAACACCCTGTGGAGCATAGGTTTTCAACACCCCGAATTTTACAGACCTTCGACACATGATTTTTGGGGTAATGGGGTCGGTATTACGCCCGTGCCGTTTTACTTTCCCATAAAAAAAATCCGGTACACATTAATGGCTGGGTGAACCCGGAAGCCATCGGTTGGGATCGAACCCTACCTTTTGTCGTTTGTAGTCCAGTTCACTAACCACTGAGCTATCGCGGCTCCCTTGTTTATCTGGTACTTTCCCTTATTTCTAAATTAGACAAATTGTTCTCCCATTTCTAATATTTTGTTCATCGTAGGCATCAATTAATGAAAGCCTTTATCTTCGTGAGTGTCGTTCCAGTTGTTTACATGTCTTATAATATATATATTGTCCCTTCTTGTTGAAGACGGCACATAGGGTAGAAATTACAGACTCTCTGTGTCAAAGATCTTTGTTTATCAAGTGTCAGACCTTGCACAGGCCCCGCAGCCTATCTCGCCAAAGGTCTTTGTTCTAGGTGAGTTGTTCAATCATGGCGAGGAAGGTGACGCTTGTTGTTGTTGCCTCTCACCTCAGTGTTCTTTTTAATGTTTTTCCAGGTTAGCCTCTTTTTCTGTTACTGTCTGGTTCACATTTGAGAGTCTGTTTTGAGATTTTTGTGTTGTCTTTTCTCATCACATGGTCAAAATAGAACCATCTTTTATTCTCGATTTCCATGTTTTACAGCCATATAATAGGACTTCGTATTCTTCTTACCCTTCACCTGTTAAGTGGGCGAGAATGCATTGCGTCGCTAGTTTACTACAAAACCTATATCCGCCTCTTTCATGCGCAATTGTACACCAGGACCTCATGTCATTCGAGCGTGCTAGACATGGGATCTCACTACGCAGAGACAATATGGTGCAGCCACGAAACAAACACGGATTCAATTTGTAAAATAAAAATGTAAACACCCTGTGATGGGGATCGAATCCAGGACCTTTCAGTCCAAAAGCCTACTCGTTATTTCTGGACAACCCTATTCCCCCTCCCCCAATTATAGGGATAATTTAATATTGGAGCTGAAAGTGTTCATTTTTGTTTTTAACCAAATTTTTTGTGACTTCCATATGTTTCCTAGTTCAGTTCTCTTGCCTTGTGTGTCCTTATCTTGACATCTTTTCCATGGTAAACTATTAACTCATTAGCTCTGAACCCACCCTACATAGAATTCATACATTTAATTTTAATATAATAATATAATAATATTAATATATAATATATAATAATGTTCTGAAAGAGACCAAAGCAAAAAGAGAGCAACTTTCAAATATTAGGAAGAAACAATCATAATTTGTTGGCCATGTAATGAGAAGAGAACAACTGAACTATATTGTAACAACTGGAAAAATTGAGGGGCGAAGAAATAGAGGGAAGCAAAGACCAGACAGCTTAAGAGAATGGCTTGGTAGAAGGTCAACAACGGAAATGATAAATAACTGTCGAGATCGAAAGTTGTGGAGAGACATGATCACCTACCCCAGCAAGCACGGTACTCTTTTGATGATGATGATGATAATAATAATATTGAAATATCTATACCCCCGTCACTGTGACTCCTGTCATCTTGTGCTGCACCATCCCTTTAATCTGTCTTATAATTTGAGAAGTTTTAGTTAGATCGCAATTTTTATAGAAGTTTCAGCATGTCGGCACACATTATTTTCAAAGTTTGAAGAAATAGAATTATGCATTAGTTCTTCAAACTTTTTTCCCCTTTTCATCTGCGATCAAATTCAACGATCACGCGAATGTTATCTGCCGTCTTATTGCAATATGTAAGCGATATAAATGAATTATTGGTTTAGGACAAGTCAGTCGCTTGGTCAAAACTCATGTTAGCGTGTGTCCTAATTCTTCCCTTAAGCCTGCGACGGACCTGGCATACAACACCTTCTGCAGGGTGGATCTAGATTTAATGCCAGAGTCCTCCTCCTTGTAGGTTAGGTGCTAACTAATGCTGCTGATCTGGTCCTGCTATCGATTTCCGTCTGAATATTCTGTCAAAGCATTTCAATCTCCCCCATGGTAATTTGTTTTTCATGGATAGAACTGAGGACAATAGCAAGAGTTAAAGAGTTACATTTTTAAAAATGGTTCTAATAAAATTAAAATGCGCTGGGAAGGCAATGTCATCCAAACAGAAACATAACATGTGAAGGTTCAAACTATTTAATTTACAACAAAAAAATTATTAAATTTAATCTCAACCTGGGAAAATTTTAATTCGAAAAAAGACGTATACGAAAGGCGATGCTTTATAACATAAATTAATTCACAACTTAGATCATTCTCTGATCACACCAATGATACAGGGTGTTTCTAAAGTCGCAGTGCAGTGAATTTCTACTCTCGGAAGAAAAACGTCACCATAAAATGCGGTTAACTAATGCGTCACACAAATTGTAAAATAAATGGTATTATTCAAATATACTTGACTGTTATCGGCGAGCTTATAATGGGTAATGTTGGTATTAACACAATAAAGTTGTGCCTAAAGCATATGCTGAAAATGTCCACCACGGGCCTCAAGACATGTCGTGCTTCGTCTTTCCATATTTGCGAAAACCTTCAGAATAATGTCTGGTGATATCTGTTTAATCTTGTCTACTATTTCAGTCTTTAGGTCATTAATTGTCTGCGGATTATTTTCATAAACTTTCCCCTTCAATGCCCCCCCACAGATAATAATCTGGGGGTGTTAGATCTGGTGAACGAGCAGGCCAGATTCCACGTGAAATAATGCGATTTGCAAATATGCTTTCTAAATAATTGAGTGTTGTTGTGGCTGTGTGTGCTGTTGCCCCATCCTGCTGAAACCAGGATTCCATAATTTCCCGTTCTGTAAGGTGTGCTATGAACGGTTCCAGAATTAAAGTACGGTAACGTTCTGCATTTATTGTTTCATTAAAAAATATAGGTCCTATTATCCGCATACGACTTATAGCGCACCACACTCCGACTTTTTGATCGTAAAGCGGCACTTGATGAAATTCATGGGGGTTTTCACTGCTCCACAGCCGATTGTTCTGACTGTTCACATAACCGGATAAATGAAACCAGGCCTCATCAGTGAAAAAAGTGACGTCAAGGATGGCAGCGCCATGTTCATAAATAAAATTCTGAAACCACATGCAGTAGTTTAAACGGGATTCATAATCTCTTTCTTGGAGTTGAGACACTTCAGTTAATTTGTATGGACGATAGTGTAGTTCACTTCTTAAAACCTTGTGAACAGAACTCTTAGATATTTGCACCTGTTGAGACAAGTGGTTTAAAGATGCATTTGGACTCATTGTAATTCTGTCTTGGAGTTCCATAATTTGGTCTTGTGAAACTGAAGGTCTTCCAGATCGGTGGGTGTTTCTTTAATGACTGTGCATTATTTGAAAATCTAGTTGTTCCAATTTATTTATGTAAATCACGCATCATGTACTGCTGTAGCTTGTTCCTTTTTCGGTAAAGTTAAACATATAACATCACTATTCACAAAAGGTATTCGAAATATCCACCACGTTTTAGTTGGCAAATGTTGATACGTTTTTTCATATTGTCAAAAAACTTACGCAGTATGGGCTGTGTAACATTATTAATGTTGTTGGCGATTGAAACCTGCAGCTCATCGACTGTGTGGGGATTGTTTTCGTACACTTTTCCTTTCAGTTCACCCCAGAGATAGTAGTCCATGGGAGTAAGATCAGGAGACCGTGCAGGCCAAATTCCGCGAGAGATTATACGATTAGCAAAAATTTCATATAAAAATTCCAGTGATTTTACAGCAGTGTGAGCAGTTGCGCCATCTTGTTGAAACCAAGCTTTTTCAATTTCTGGCTCAGAAAGTTAGGTTGCGAATCGCTCCAGTATGTTAATCCTGTATCTTTCTGAATTTATTATGTCATAGAAGAAAATTGGGCCGATTATCCGCTGACGACTCATTGCACACCACACTCCTACTTTCTGATCGTGGAGAGGCACTGGGTGCAATGCATGTGGATTTTCATCACTCCAAAGACGATCATTCTGCCTATTCACGTACCCAGACAAATGGAACCATGCTTCATCTGTGAAGAAAGTGAAATCAAGGATTTCCTCACCTTCTTGGGCTAGAAAATTCTCAAACCACATACAATAATTAATTCTGGATTGATGATCTCATTCTTTTAATTGAGGAACGACGGAAAATTTGTACGGATGTAACTTTAATTTTTTTTCAGAACTCTATGAACAGTACTGCTTGATTTGTGTACTTGTTGAGCCAGCTTTCTTATTGATTTGCCAGGACTCATTAGAATGCTGTCCTGGATGTTGAGAGATGTTACTTCAAGAACAGATGGTCTACCAGGACGGCTAACATCATGCACACTACCGGTGTTTTGAAATTTGATTATTAAATTACTCACAGTATTTCGATGAGGCACTGGTGTATCAGGAAATCTATTCACAAATTGTTCAACAACCCCATTCGAATACTTGCCGCCGTTACGGAACACATGCTCCACTATAAATACTCTTTCTTCAATCGTTAACACCATTGTAAGCCAGATCTATCATGTAGCAGTGATGTTTAAATGAACACGTAAATGGTGCTTGAACTATTACGTCATACATAGATACAATTTAGGTGCGTAATTATTTCAACAACAAAAAATGCACAGTCATTAAAGAGACACCCTATATAATCCTGGAGCGATTTAGCTACTTTATCACAGTCTTCTGTAGGGAAAATACAAATCTATAAATTATAAATACAGCACACCCTGCCACAAATATATAAATAATAAGATAAACTTAGACCAGAATATGGCACGGTTTTATGTAATATATGTAATCTTGATATTAAAGGCTTAGCTCATAATTCTGTTTGTGAATAAAATGCTTTCATTTTGTTGGTGGGCAGTGACAAGTTACTCACACTCTGTATACAAAATACGAGATATTACGGAATCTCCCCCCCCCTCTCTCTCTCTCTCTCTCATAAATACACAAAGATTGCATTTTACCCGGTGTAACACGAAGCCTCGTTCCACAGGTCATGTCAAGTTTACGCGTAAGTATCCAAATGTAGAAATAAGTGGATTTAATCAGGTCGTCTTTGCCCGTGGCACAACATGGCGATGGCAAATAAAGAATACTGACTATAGACGATAGGAAGGGAGGAAGGAAGTAAGGAAGGATAGTTTACAGGAAACTTTTGAATAAGAAAGAATTGCCGGCACTTGTCATGAACAAAAACATACTCGTATTAACGGATGACAGCCAGCAAATTATGACAGGCTACTGACGTCACCGTCAGAGAACCAGAACCATCCACGAGACCTACACTACTACAACGTAATATACAGGGAACCAGAACCATCCACGAGACCTACACTACTACAACGTAATATACAGGGAACCAGAACCATCCACGAGACCTACACTACTACAACGTAATATACAGGGAACCAGAACCATCCACGAGACCTACACTACTACAACGTAATATACAGGGAACCAGAACCATCCACGAGACCTACACTACTACAACGTAATGTACAGGGAACCAGAACCATCCACGAGACATACACTACTACAAAGTAATTTACAGGGAACCAGAACCATCCACGAGACCTACACTATTCTATTGACCTTTCGAGCCGTAACCGGCCCATAGGGCGTAGACCAAGATACACCTTCTCCTATATGAATTTTTGTTCTAGCAGTTTTCTTTTAAAGATATTTTATCAAATCTCGCCATCTGTCTCTGTTATGTGCAAGCAGTTCTATCTCATTGAGGGAGCCGACTCCTGCTGTTCTTGCCTCTCTCATCAATGTTCTTCTCAGTGTCTCCCTGGGTCTTCCTCTTTTTCTTTTACCTGTTGTTTCCCATATGAAGGCTTGCTTAGCTATTCAATTATTATCTCTTCTCATCACATGTCCAACGTATGACCATCGTCATACCTACACTCCTACAACGTAATATGCAGGGAACCAGAACCATCCACGAGACATACACTACTACAACGTAATATACAGGGAACCAGAACCATCCACGAGACCTACACTACTACAACGTAATATACAGGGAACTAGAACCATCCACGAGACCTACACTACTACAACGTAATATACAGGGAACCAGAACCATCCACGAGACCTACACTACTACAACGTAATATACAGGGAACCAGAACCATCCACGAGACCTACACTACTACAACGTAATATAGAGGGAACCAGAAAACTGAGTCGGTGTTAAAAGAAGCGTAGCAGCCGAGATCAATGCAATGACTTAATTACATGTAATGTTCTGGTCTACAAAATACAAACGACCCACCACTGCTCTATAGTTGTCCTCGTACTCTATGAAACATCTTTTATTTGTCCACTTGTTCACTGGTTGGTTCCTTCTGGTCTAACTAAATCCTATCTGCCCTATTGTCTATATCTTTTAACCAGGCTCTACGTAAATCCTGGCCACCGTTTCTTCCCGCCATTTTTATATCTGTGCTGTGTATCCTAAGAAGTCCTTACTAGATTAGTTGCTTGGATTTACCTGTTGAATGTATACAGTTTGTTATACTTCATGAAGGATTTTACCGAAATATCGCAGTTTGACTTGTTTTTCTGATACCTTAGCTGCTCCATACCATTTTATAATCATGTATAATTATAATTTGCTCTATAGTAAGTGGTAACGCGAGGCACCAAATTCCTATTCTTTAACTCAAGAGACGAACTAGGAAGAATATTTAACAAAAATAAATAACAGGCATCACTTCCAAAAGAAATAATTACCAACACAGGTTTGTTCTTGTTTTATGTTTCTTCGTGTCATGAGGATCGAGTCAGCCTTAGACTCAAAATGGTGGTGTAACAGCTTGCAATTATTTTCTTGTCTTCCGAGGTTCTGCTGGAGAGACGATCCGTGTCCGTCTTAGATGTGTTTCTCTATCTTCTTAAGCGAGACCAATGGACATGATAACGTATAAGTAATCACGTCACGTGACAAGCTCACATGCATCCATCTTTACTCACGTGGGTAATACAAACAACTGTAAAAGAAAAAAAAAGAGATTATTAAACGTTGGTTCACGTATACACCAGTCTGCATACATCATGTGTTACGGTGATCCAGTGTAATGGGCTCTATATATGTTCTGTCACCGTTATTTCCGGTGCAGTAAAGCGTGACTACCAAGATATATATACATGTGTGTGTGTGTGTGTGTGGGTACGAGTGCGTTCGTGTGCGCGTGTGCGTGTGCAGATGTCACATTGTTGACCGCATTTCTGAGCTTTCCGAGCTTATACCACAGATAGATATGTGGTAAGATATTCAAACTAAGACCCCACCCATGGCAGACATGTATGCGAAATATTGTGATAGCGTCGTTTTTCCTCCTCAGTGATTATATATATATACGTATAGGTCATGTGGTCAGTATTACGCCAGAACGTTATACTATCAACAGCAAATATTTTGTAATTATTGTCAGTGGCTTGGTGAACTCCACACTGGTGGAATGGGAGAAAAATCGTTCTTGATTGGAATTGATCCAGCCCACCAGGTCAGCAAACAAGCTCACTAACGAGTTATCGCTACGTCCTCGGTATTTGGAAGAAAGAACCTCGTTACGCCACGAGTGTTGCGTCTATAGAAGGTGGAGTTACAGCTCTTTTATTCCTGATCATAAGAAACATATTTTCTATAATATAGTCAGAGCTACACCATGCCATGAGCCGCGATAGCTCAGTGGTTAGTGAACTGGACTATAAAGGACAAGAGGTAGGGTCCAATCCCAATCGACGGCTTCCGGGTTCACACAGCCTTAAATGGGTACCGGATTTTTTTCTGGGAAAGTAAAACGACACAGGCGTAATACCGACCACATTACCCCAAAAATCATGTGCTAAATAAAATGTATGGTCTCTAACACCATATTCCCTATACGCCACTTGACGTGATGTGGATGCTTACCTCTTTTTATTTACATCATACCATCTTCAGTATTCATATACGAGTCGGTGAGATGGGAATCTGGTCGAGCTGTGGAATATTTCCTGCCTCTTATCCTAACTAGATTAGTTTAATATTGGGAGATGCATAGCGGTTGCCTTTAATTGATAGAATTGTCCTTTAACTGGTTGGTTAATTCAGCATCGCTTTAATAGTCTTAATTGTTAGAACTCAAAGATATAAGATGGTCTGTAACACATGTAAAGCCAGTCTTAACATATGGATGAGGATCATCGACAATAGGAGAACAGACAAGAAATTCACTAGAGGCTGTAGAAATGTGGTTCTACGGATAAATGTTGAGAATACTATGGCCAACTAAGACGAGTAATGGAAACGTTCTGAAAGAGGCCAAAGCAAGAGAGAGTCATCATTTGTTGGCCATGCAATGAGAAGAGAACAGCCGGAATATTTTGTGACAACTGGGAAAATTGAGATAGAGGGAAGCAACGAGAAACGATGCCAGACAGCTTAAGAGAATGGCTTGGCAGAAGGTCAACAACAGAAATGATAAATAACTGTCGTGATCGAAAGTTGTGGAGAGACATGTTCACCCACACGGCAGGCATGGTACTTGATGATGAACACATGTAGTGTCGTACTGTAATGAAAGATCGTCATCATCATGTGCCATACCGTTTGGCGTAGGCGATCATGTCCTTCCACAATTTTCTATCCACAGTGCATCGTATCAGTTCTGTTGTTGACTGTTTGCCATGCCATGACACCAACTATCCAGTATTTTCTCTCTTTGTCGTCCGCAATCTCTCTTTCCTCCTTTTTTGCCAGTTGTAACCAAGTATTCCAACTTTCCTCTTCTCATGATGTGCCCGATAAATGTTGATTGTTTTTTTTCTGATGTTTTTTAGGAGCTCCCTTTTTGTTTTGGCCTCTTTGAGAATTCCCTCATTGGTCTTTTTAGCTGTCCAGGGAACTTTCAACATTCTTCTGAGAAATCCCATCTCTGTGGCCTCTAATCGTCTTTTCATTTGTTTGTCTACTGTCCATGATTCGCTTCCATAGGTCAGAATTGGTTCTATATAGCACCGATGAACTCTCTTTCTCACTTCTATTGACATAGATTTGTTGCATAAGATATTTTTCATTTTCTGAAATGCTATTTTGGCCTGAGCTATTCTGCTTTTTATTTTTGTGATGCAACTTCCGTCTGATGTTATTATTGTGCCCAAGTATGTGACGCGTTGCATTCGTTTCAGATTTGTCATGTTTATTTTTATGCTGCATGATGGTGATAGTTGTTTCTATGATATGACTATTACTTCTGTTTTCTTAATAATCACACTGAGACCATTTTTGTTGCTTTCTTTTACTATTATGTCTATCAATAAGAAATATGGTACCTTGTCGTTACAGGGGCCGTCAAGGTGAGGGGAGAAATGAAGGGTGCTACTGTTATCTGCCAAGCTTGTCGTAAGAGGCGACTAAGTTTGGAATTGTAGACTGCAGACGAGCAATTCGTGCACTAAAGTGGATATAATTTACCTATGCATTGTGGGAGATGCTGTGACAAATGGTGGGGTGGTTAAGGGGTATTCTCGACTGCAATGAAATTGGTTCCAAGAATAGAATATAATAGCATAGAATAGAAAAGAATAGAATAGAATGACATGACATATCTCGGCATCTGGAAGTGAGGAGTTCAGTGTTCCCCCACTTCTTTATTATCCTTCCCAACCAAATGAGCTAGGTACTTATTTATCTTCATGTACATCGAACAACTGAAGACCGCGATATCTCAGTGGTTAGTGAACTGGACTACAAAGGACAAGAGGTAGGGTTCGATCCTGACCGCCGGCTGCCGGGTACTTCTTCTTCTTCTTCTACCTTTTAGCTCCCAGTGGAGCATAGGTCTTCAACAAATACTTTCCAAGTCGTTCTGTTTTTTGCCATTCTTTTAAGATCATTCCATGTCTTCCCCATCATCTTCATCTCTGCCTCTATCTGTCTTCTCCAAGAATTCCTTGGTCTTCCTCTTTGTCTTTTCCCCTGGGGATTCCAAAAAAGGGCCTGTTGTGTAATACTCTCAGTTGGCTTCCGTAGTGTGTGTCCTATCCATCGCCATCGTCTTCGCTGTATCTCTTTATCCACTGGTATTTGACCGGTACATTTATGGTCACTAACACCATATTCCCTATACGCCACTAGGCGTGACGGGGCTCTTCACTTTTTTTTTTTTTTTTTTTACATCGAACAACTGTTCACATGTGTTCAGATATTATCCTCAGTACAATCGGCAGCATGAATCGATTACAAAATAAAAGTATCAAAGTTTGGTCGTTTGAGAGAGTCCCAACTGGATAGGAATCAACGTTGACTGTACTACAAAGTCAGCGTGCTGTTAAAGGAAGTAGTAGTAGCCTCCCTTAGTCATATTTGAATATGGATTTTCCAGCACCCCTAGAATGTTATTTTTGTTCTTTTCTTTCGCCATATATTCTCTTTTTTCTATTAATCTTTCTGCTTCTTGTTTGAGTTGGAGCTTCAGAGTGTATTTGCAAAGATTGAGGTCTGAAGCTATTTCTTCCCAGGCTGCAGGGTTTATGTTCATCTTGAGTCTTCATGTCGCGTTCACACACGTCTAAAATCAACGTTTCTGGCGCCACTTAATCCTTCGTCATATACCAGTTGTCTGTACAATATATATTTTGGTATGTTGATGTTATCATATACATAGATATATATGTTCAAGACATATTGGAATGAACGTTTTCACAAACAATCAAACACCTGTTTTTTCCCCCCTAACAAATTCAAGTTGGTAACGAGAATCATTTGTCTGGATTGGCCTATCAAGATTGACGGGGTTGATTCTACCGCTAGGTTTCAAATCTACTACCCAAGAAACGGGTAATGACAAATAGATCAAAATTATTCATTACTTGTAAGATTTTAAAGAAAAATTCAAATATAATTTACATATCTCTTGAGTTATAATAAGACTTGATGTCTGGATCGACAAATCAATGCACGGACTGTCAGAGATAGCTCAGGGACCAGGTAAATAATTGCAATGCTGCGGTAAAGCTGGTAGCAAGAAGCCAGTAGTGGGGTGTGATAAACCCTCCAAGGTATGGTGACAGCTTTACAAGGAAGGAACACAACACAATACTGACGTTTCGGCCTGTGACCTTCTTACGATTACGAGGACAATGACAACTAACAGTGAAGCACAAATATCTATAACTACATGTTAGATAACAAAGTTTGGGGAGAGGTGGACGGAGAGATGAAAGATAGAATGGTAGGATAAACAAGAGAGATGTGTTACATGAGGACAGGTAGGATGAGTGTGGAGATATATATATACAATAGTAAGATTAGAAAATGAGGAGGAGCTAGAGACTAAAGAGTGAAACGTAAATAGTAAAAAGTAAATAATGTATCAATCAACTGTTTTTATACAATTTTACACGAATATTCACACGAAAATGTAATCGTTATAATTTAATTAATTACTGTTTTTATTATATATGGAAAGTAAAAGTAAAGTAAAGTACCCCCGTCACGCCAAGTGGCGTATAGGTAATATGGTGTTAGTGACCATACATTTTACAGACCTTCGGCACATGATTTTTGGGGTAATGAGGTCAGTATTACGCCCGTGCCGCTTTACTTTCCCAGAAAAAATCCGGTACCCATTAAAAGCTGGGTGAACCCGGAAGCCGTCGGTTGGGATCGAACCCTACCTCTTGTTCTTTGTAGTCCAGTTATATATGGAAAGAGATATGCTCAAAACAACAGAAATGTGATCCAGTAGTCACCTACCAAGCAATTTAATGATTTAGACTTTGCTGATGAAATAGCTCTCCTATCACACAACCATCAACGGATGCAAGAAAAATGAGCTTAGAGATCACAACAGCTGGGACTGAAAATAAATAGAGATAAGACCAAAATTATGAGAATTAATGCAGTTGGCAGTAACCAAAAAAAAATAGGAGAAATACATCTACTAGACGTACAAACTTACATATATCTGGGCAGTAATATAGACAAAGAGGAAGAAACAGAGAATGATACCAATATAAGGATATAAAAAACAAGAGGAGCTTTTGTTGCACTTAGAGACATGTGGAAGTCCAAAGAAATTAGGTTAAATACAAAATAAAATTGCAACTCGAATGTTGAAATGGAAATGACAAGACAAAATCATTAACATAGAATTATCGAAATGTAGCGTTCAAATAGCAGTGGATAAAGAGATACAGCGAAGACGATGACGCTGGGTAGGACACACACTGCGGTGCGCAAGCCAACTGAGAGTTTTATACAACAGGCCGTTCTTGGGATCCCCAAATAAAACAGACAAAGAGGAAGACCAAGATATTCTTGGAGAAGACAGATGGAAGCAGAGATGAAGATGACGTGAAAGACATTGAGGGATCTTAATAGAATAGCAAGAAACAGAACGGCTTAGAAAGTGTTTGTTGAAGACCTATGCTCCACAGGGAGCTGAAAGGTAGAACAAGAAGAAGATTGTTCATATTATTGTTATTCAAGTACTGTGCATGGTGGCGTTTGTTATCGTATCTTCTCTCAAGTTTATGCCTCTGAGCGTGTTTATTAATTTAGCTGATTTGTTGTTTTCTTACATTAATTGCAGCTTTTCTTGTCCACCTTTTTTTCTGTTCTTGCTACCAGTTTAGCACTTGCCACATTGCCCAGCTCGTTTCTTCTCATGTTTACATCTACCCGTTCAAAAACAAGTAAATTGTCTTCTTCAAGGCTAATGACGTCCACAGGAAATACGCTGTCTTTCATTGATGTTCATAGTCAGTGGCACATTTATGTGGACAACATCACGCCAGGCTGGTTTAATTTCTATGAGACAATTTGTGGAATACATTTTTCAAAGGCCGCTTTCGAGAATAAGATCCTGAAAAGAAAATTCCCATAATTTTGCCATTGACCCCGATCCATCTGATAAATAGGTTCATTAACCACCTTCTCTACAATTGTTGAATTATGGTTATTTTTCTTTCCATTTCATCTTTCATTAATATAATTGCTTTCATGAACTTGCATAATATTCGTTTTTTTCCCCCTATATCTTATGCATCCGCTGAGGGAGGGGGCGACTGCGATTTTCGCTAAATTTTTCAGTTGATAAATACAAGAAAGACACGAAAGTTGCCGTAGGTAAATATATCAAAACATTAAAGTATAAAGGAGCAAGAAGATTATATTTAAAAGAGAATGCGTATTCCTTAACGTAAATATTGTGAAAGAGGGCGATGCATTACATGCACTCCTATAATAAAAAAAAAGGTTGTTGTTGGCTATAATAAGAAGAAGAATCGTTGATAAGCCTAGCAGGAAATCGTCAGTCGTGGATAACTATGACTTCCGTCATATGTGCCGTCTTCAGACCAGGAGGAAAATGAAATCAATATATAAGAAATGTATTCAGTCAAATGTGACTGCACTTTTCTTGTGTGCGTGGAGGTGACTATAGGGTTCAAATTGGACATAGAATCATATATTGTAGGATATGTGTAATCAGAATTGTTTATCAGGATGTATATCTTTTCTAACAGCGCGTTCTGTGTGTGTGCTCTTCATGGTCTCAATTTCGCCCTGAGTTTGGAGACTGCTTTCATAATGTTGCAGCGCTATAAAGAGTGTAACGAAAACACAAAGACAGCAGATTTATACCTTGTTCCTTTGACTTGGATTTTGAACTTGGGTTATATTCTCGAACCTTGTATTCCTGTTGATAAACTATTTATTGTTTGTGCTGCTTTGAAGTGATCAGTAGTATCACTAGCGTTTTAGTTAGAGCGTCTGCTTAGCGCTAAAGTGAACTTGAGTGAAACAGACATCAATGTAACAGCACCAGGTGTGAAATTACCTCAGAGCATCGGTAACAAAAGTGCATACTCTATCACCCAGATGGTAAAGGTAAAGGTAAAGGTGAAGGTGAAGGTAAAGGTAAAGGTAAAGGTGAAGGTAAAGGTGAAGGTAAAGGTGAAGATGAAGGTAAAGGTGAAAGTAAAGGTAAAGGTGAAGGTAGAGGTGAAGGTAAAGGTGAAGATGAAGGTAAAGGTGAAGGTAAAGGTGAAGGTAAAGGTGAAGGTGAAGGTAAAGGTAAAGGTGAAGGTAAAGGTGAAGGTGAAGTTAAAGGTGAAGGTAAAGCACAAGACTTGGATCGGCGTCTTAGCACGCACGTTTCCACCCATATGTGCTCGGCAGCCTATCCAGAAGTGTTCGAAGACTTCTGGATAGTGTCACTTCAAGCATCGAAACTCACGATGCGAGGCGGCATTCCTCACCTTTGCAGAGTTCTACACGGTACCCATTTCTGCTAGCGGCTGGGTCGACCGTCGGGGTATTTTTTTTTCCAACCACGAGTACAACCCACAATGCTTCCAGCGGGAGTCGAACACGGGTTGTCCGACCGTCGGTAGCCCGGGGGGGGGGGTTCCCAACTAGGCTACCGAGGCCCCCACCAAGACGGTAGTTGTCCAGGAACATCAACTGATAACGTTTACAACACAAACTCCGTAACTATGGCAACATTCCTCGATTTTTCTAGACCTTGAACTCTGATTCCCACATTTTAACTTGGGAGCTGAGTAGTAGAGGCACGACATCGACCTCTCGACAGAAAAGAACTGGCTTTAAAACCCACTTCAGACTGCCTGATTTTTCAATAATTGTAAAATTAATGAATGGTTTTTCCGTGACGTAGCCCTTCCTGATCTCTTGTGATGTGAGATCCGATGCTATAGCCTTCTTGAATAACAACAATAAACAGGAGGTGCCATGTGCACTCGCTCACGTTAAAGACCCTTTACAGCTAAAGTAGAAAAGTGTAGGCTGTACAATTTAGCCGCTCCTCTCACGCTAAATTATTAGCAAAATCCATTCCTATCCCATGTACCCCAGGCCGTGCCACGGAGTGCGTGCATATCGATCTTAATTCTCCACCGATTTTATCAAAACTCTCTGCGAAGCTATCGGGACACCTATAGATATATATCAGTGTCCAGTTATAGCGATCCTAATAACAACAATCTGGTGGCTGCATAATTCTACAGAAATTTTGCACTTCGGGTTTCTTTTTCAGTCTTGGAATTCTAATCTGATTATCTTGTCGAGTGCGAGCGCTTCCAGCTACTACACAAAAGCTCCTCGGTGTTCTCTTGTCGACCAAGCTAGTAAAAGGCAGTGAGTACTTTGCTCATTGAAACGGGAAAAAAAAAAACTTTCTTTCAAATTATAACTTACCTCGTTACGTCACATATGGCTTGGGAATGATAATAACCACATTCGTTTATAGATTTACAATGACCCCCCCGGGGCAGAAAATAAAACAAGAGAAATCTCCGAATAGCGTGACCTTTTCAGCTAGACGAGCTATAAGACGGCTGACGTCACTCTACACCAACTGCCCGTGCTCGCAAAGCTGAAACGTCACGCCAGTTTGTGGTTTCCGGGAGTGTTATGTTACCTCATGGGCCTTTGTAAGTCTTTAGATGGGCATGTTATGACCACAGCTAAACTCTCAATTTCGACTGATTTTGTTTCATTGTGTCCGATTTAATTCACAGTGTTTTTTTTCTTATTCTCTTTATTATTTCCTTTATTATTAGATTGCTGGCATAATTGTTGATCACATTGCTGTCTGTACTGCTGATCACATTACTGTCTATATTGATGATCACATTACTGTCTATATTGCTGATCACATTACTGTCTATATTGATGATCACATTACTTTCTATACTGCTGATCACATTACTGTCTATATTGATGATCACATTGCTGTCTATATTGATGATCACATTACTGTCTATACTGCTGATCACATTACTGTCTATACTGCTGATCACATTACTATCTATATTGCTGATCACATTACTGTCTATATTGATGATCACATTACTTTCTATACTGCTGATCACATTACTGTCTATATTGATGATCACATTGCTGTCTATACTGCTGATCACATTACTGTCTATACTGCTGATCACATTACTGTCTATACTGCTGATCACATTACTATCTATATTGATGATCACATTGCTGTCTATATTGCTGATCACTTTGCTAACTATACTTTTGATCACATTGCTGACTATACTTCTGATCACATTGCTGACTATACTTCTGATCACATTGCTGACTATACTTCTGATCACATTGCTGACTATACTTCTGATCACATTTCTGACTATACTTCTGATCACATTGCTAAATAAATTGCTGATTATAATGCTAACCAGGTTGCAATCACAGACGTACTCATATTTACCGTCCAGAGTCTGATGCTTTGTGTAGACGTTTAGTTTACATTGAATGAATGTTTGCTAATGCAACGGTCAATTCGCTGAATCAATGTTTGCTAATGCAACGGTCAATTCGCTGAATCAATGTTTGCTAATGCAACGATCAATTCGCTGAATCAATGTTTGCTAATGCAACGGTCAATTCGCTGAATCAATGTTTGCTAATGCAACGGTCAATTCGCTGAATCAATGTTTGCTAATGCAACGGTCAATTCGCTGAATCAATGTTTGCTAATGCAACGGTCAATTCGCTGAATGAATGTTTGCTAATGCAACAGTCAATTCACTGAATCAATGTTTGCTAATGCAACGATCAATTCGCTGAATGAATGTTTGCTAATGCAACGGTCAATTCGCTGAATCAATGTTTGCTAATACAACGATCAATTCGCTGAATCAATGTTTTCTGAAGCAACGATCAATTCGCTTAATCAATGTTTGCTAATGCAACGGTCAATTCGCTGAATCAATGTTTGCTAATGCAACGGTCAATTCGCTGAATCAATTTTTTCCAATGCAAAGGTCAGTTGGCTTACTCCTTTTACTATCAATGTTTTTTAACGAGCGCAGAATAGACAAGGGGTCTCTTGTTTTTCGCAGTTATCTGAGAGGACTAGGTGTTATAGCAGTAGCAGCCTCAGTAATTTAGTCAGTCATGCTTGACTATGGATTTTTCAGCGCCCCTAGAAATGTTATTTTTTCTTTTCTTTCTTTTCTCAGTGTAATCTCTTTCTCTATGAATCTGTCTGCATCTTGTTTGAGGTGAACCTTTAGAGTGGGTTTCCAGAGATTGCAGTCGGCAGCTATGTCTTCCCAGGCTGCAGGGTTTATGTTCAGAATCTTCCTGTGTCGTTTACACACATCTACAAATCGAAGTTTTGGGCGCCCCCTAGTTCTTTTACCATCTGCTAGTTGTCCGAAGAGTATACCTGTTGGTATGTGGCCATCTTTCATACGGTGTTGGTGTTATAGCTCTTGTTTATTATCTGCTATAAACTATCATCGTGTGTAAAGACATCAACTGTTCGTTATCTTGTGTGCGTCAATATCTTGTTATATCTTGTGCGTCAATACCTTGTTATATCTTGTGTTTCAATATTTTGTTATATCTTGTGCGTCAATATTTTGTTATATCGTGTGCGTCAATATTTTGTTATATCTTGTGCGTCAATATCTTGTTATATTTTGTGCGTCAATATCTTGTTATATCTTGTGTTTCAATATTTTGTTTTATCTTGTGCGTCAATATTTTGTTATATCGTGTGCGTCAATATCTTGTTATATTTTGTGCGTCAATATCTTGTTATATCTTGTGTGTCAGTATCTTGTTATATCTTGTGTGGTAGTTTTGTATGATGATTAAGATCTTAGGACAATATAACAAATCTATTTTTTTTTAATTTAGAATTTGTAATCAAACTATAATCATAAAACTTCATATTCCTCATTTGAGGGCCAATTTCGTCACAGCTAATAGGGGACTTCCATTAGCAATGACTAGTTTGTGTAATGGAAACTTGCATTCTAACTTCTACCAACATGTGGTATGGACAACCATACTAATATCACTACACTTACTATATGAAGAGATGTCCTTCGGAGAGTACACTCATCATCATCAAGTACCGGGCCAGCTGGCGCAGGTGATCATGTCTCTCCACAACTTTCGATCTCGACAGTTATTTATCATTTCTGTTGTTGACCTTCTGCCAAGCCATTCTCTTAAGCTGTCTGGTATTTTTTTTCTCTTCGCTTCCCTCTATCTCTTCGTCCCTCAATTTTCCCAGTTGTTACAATATATTCCAATTGTTCTCTTCTCATTCCATGGCCAAAAAATGATGATTGTTTCTTCCTAATATTGGTAATAATAATACACTACCTCAATAATACGTGTTGGTTATTCGTCCCTATCTTACTTCTACGATCTTTTTACCTATCTAAGTCTGTCTGTCCATCTCTAGCTCCCTGTTTCAAGCCCGAATATCTCAGAGTCCATATCTGTAATAGAGAATTGGCTTGTATCCAAATTAAAGAGTTATTCCAACAATGGCTTATATCCAGGTCTCAATCTCTGTCTGGCTTCCTTTCCCCCCCCCCTCTCTCTCTCTCTCCCGGTGAATCATGTCGGGGCAATCTCGCTTTATACACAGTATGCCCCATTGGTCTACGTGTCTTTCTCTCCTGTGTGACCAAAAGTTGGTAAAGTGGCAACCACTAATCACCAATAATAGTTTCACTGGGTCAACTGCAGTATGGGTGTCTCGACCTGAACCTGTCGACGTGTTAAGCCACCAGCTAGAGAAACAACTATCCTGTTAATACATAAGTTTAACCGGAAGTTGTTAAAGTGTCAAACATTTGCTTCATTCTGTTCACCTGTGATCTAGACTTCCAAATGCAGAAGCATGGTGGTCTACTGCATGTTTGCGGGTACCTATAATGTTGTACCTAACCAGTTGTACCCGTATCCGATGCTATTACATTGGTATCGGATCTCACAACTCAGAGACAGTGAGTCAAAAAAAAAAAAAAGTAAAGAGCCCCCGTCACGGCAAGTGGCGCATAGGGAATATGGTGTTAGTGACCCATCACGGCAAGTGGCGTATAGGGAATATGGTGTTAGTGACCATAAATTTTACAGACCTTCAGCACATGAGTTTTGGGGTAATGTGGTCGGAATTACGCCCGTGCCGCTTTACTTTCCCAGAAAAAATCCGGTACCCATTTAAGGCTTGGGTGAACCCGGTAGCCGTCGGTTGGGACCGAACCCTACCTCTTGTCCTTTGTAGTCCAGTTCACTAACCACTGAGCTAACGCGGCTCCACTGATACATTGAGGGGAAAGAAATAAAGTCGCAAATAAACCAGAGATACAAAGAGAACATTTGGTTACCTGTTCTCAGCATAATGGTAATAAAAATGTTCGCTTACTTTGAAAGGAACCGAGTTTTGAACTTGTAATTGAGAGTAAGAGGTCAAATTTAATTTCGCTCGACAGTTTCTAGGTGGAAATGGTAACAATGGGCAGTAACACCAATTCCCAACACATAAACAGAGTTGGTCGAAGCGAGTTGTTTCCCCTTCTTACTCCACAACAATATGAAGTTCCAACAAATAAACAGTAAAGATTCCACGATATAAAAGTGGTATGCATCTAGATCTGCCAGAAAAACAAACGAAACCAATGTAGGTCTCTGATCTGTCTTAAAATAATTAGATATATATGAATGAATAATATATATTTTCCACAAAATCAAGTTGTTAATAGAGTCTAAAGAATTTGCCTTCAACATTTCTTGGTTCACTTTTACCACAAATCTGGAATGTCTGTATCAGACTTGCCAGTTTCGTTAAATCTCCTAAATGTTTATGTTATTCCTTGAAGGCCCATTTACAAAATATCTCGATTTCCTTACTGGCTTTCGTCCAAAACCTCCAAATACTCAAGTTGTTTACTGGTATTAATATGGAACAAACTCAAGTTCAATACCGGTTCATAATAACCAGACTAAGTATTCAGCGACTATTGATCGTCGATATACGAACACTCAGCTCTGTTTGACCATGTGGTTTCCTTGGCTACGTAGCAAAAACATAAATGCTATTAATGTCTTAATTATAAATAATAGCTTTTGAATATGGCAAACAATTGCACTGTGTTATTTATTTAACGTTAGTGCCATGTCTCAGAGCTTGGAGTACACTTTATGTGCAGCAATTTCCATTACAGCGGACAGGGAATTCCCAGAAAGATGTACTCTTGCAGCTTGCAAATTAAGCCGGTTCTAGATGGAGAAATCGAGTCACAACTGTTTATTGTATATACTTTAGTTACCTTGCCTCTTTCCTTATTTCAAAAACATATCCTATATGTTCAGGACACGAAAGACGAATGTGGCTGACCACCGTGAAAGAGATTGGAGCCTCATCACGTACTAGTCCAGAGGACGCCATGGAGAGGAATTCGAACTTATGTCGGAGAAAAGATCTTAAAATAAGTACTTGGAATGTTAGGACTCTATATCAAGAAGGGAAATTGGAAAATCTGATTCAAGAAGCAGAACGAATAAATATAGATATCTTAGGCATATCAGAGACAAGATGGAAAGAATGTGGGTACATAGAGGACGAAAAATTTACATTTATATACTCAGGAAACACAACAGAAACATCAAAGGGGTAGGAATACTGATAAAAAGAGAGCTACAAAAATATATAAGTACCCATGGACATACAGTGATAGGATTATACTAGTCAATTTGAAAGCAAAACCATTCGACATAGCAATAATACAGACATATGCACCTACTCAAGACTACACAGATGAACAAATAGAAGCATACTATGAAGACCTAAATAAAGTTATGAAGCAAGTGAAATCGTCAGACATCTTGATTGTAATGGGTGACATGAACGCTGAAGTAGGAAAAGGTAGATATAAGACCATTATAGGAAATCATGGTTTAGGAAAAAGAAATGACAGAGGAGAAAGATTAATACAATTCTGTGAAGAAAGCAGGCTGATAATATGTAACACCTACTTTGAGCAAGAGAAAAGGAAACTATACACATGGAAAAGCCCTGGAGATAAGAAGAGGGATCAAATAGATTACATAATGATACGGTATTTCCCCAATTCTGGGATCTGCCGGTAGGACTTTCAGGACCGGAGAATAAAGGCCGCGTGTCTGGTGCAGGTTCTTAGGACGCGATAGGATCTTAGTTTTTATTTTAACCCGATTTGAAAGAAAACTTTTTATTATACCTTGAATGGAACCCACGTTCAATTGGTTTGGAGCAAGTTATCGATTCGGCGACTCACTCTCCGCTGTAAATAAGCATTTGTCTTTACCTTAGCTTGATTTTCTAGATTACTTGGTTACAACTGGCAAAATATAGGGAAAGAGAGATCACTGGGCGACAAAGAGAGATAATACTAGATAGCTTGGGGTCATGGCATGGAAAACAGAGCTGATATTATGCACGATGGATAGAAGATTGTGGAAGGACATGATTGTCTATGGCAACCGGTATGGTACATGATGATGATTTTCTAGAAACCTCTATAAAATAAGACGTAAAAAAATCATGTAGAAATTTCATTAATGATTGCTCGTATCAAAACACGTTTCATTTAACACTAGAACGTTCTTGTAAATACGAACTTGGCAATAGAAGGAGATGTAAAATAAACATAAAAGGTATCAAGCAGTTAAAGCAGTAGAGAGACAAGACAAACTACGATGTTTCGACAAAAGCCTTTGTCAGATACACTATTATTCCTCTTCTTCTAACCTTCCTCATTTGCCTTTCAGCGTCGAGGGGAGATAGTATTTCCGATCTTTTGCTTTTCTGTTCGTCTCAGCTGCTGTTATGTTTGCTAGTGCTTCTAGTATTCCGTTGATCCATCTTTTTCGTGGTCTACCCTTGGGACTAGTATTCTCTCAACGTTTCATAAGGATTCGTATTGTGTTCTTATTTTTCTGTTTTGTCACGTGGCCAAATCATTGTATCTGTTGTTTCTTTATATATTCTATGGCGGGGGCTATTCCTACCTTTTCTCTAATTTCCTAATTTCTGATCGTATCTCTCAGACTGTTTCCTGTCATTCATCTGACACACTTCATCTCTGTAAAGGTTATATTTCTTATTTTCCTTGCATCTCGGGTCCAGGACTGGCGTTGGTAGCACAATGTTCGAATAAAGATTGTATTGTATAGTGCCTGTTTTGCCTCCAGATTACAAGTACACTATAACAAATATAAATACGCAGCCTTAAAATGCAAGTTGGGCTGGCATAATTGGGGGGAAGCAGAGCTGGTGTTATTTCCTTGTCATCTCTCACCGCCACTCGTTTTCCTTCTCCAATTCTGCCACTTCAAGTTCCTTATCAACTTTCTCCAACTAACTTAGATCGGATGATTTTTGTGATTGTCTTTGTATTTATATTTGTTATAATGTAGGAAGCCGCGATAGCTCAATTTTCAATGAACTGGACTACAAAGGACAAGGGGTAGGGTTCGATCCCAACCGACGGCTTCCGGGTTCACCCAGCCTTAAATGGGTACCAGATTTTTTTCTGGGAAAGTAAAGCAGCACGGGCGTAATACCGACCACATTACCCCAAAAATCATGTGCTGAAGGTCTGTAAAACATAGGGTCACTAACACCATATTTCCCTATACGCCACTTGGCGTGACGGGGGTACTTTACTCTTTTTACTTTTTTTTTATAATGTACATGATGAGGTCTTCAGCCGAAACGTTGTAGTTTGTTTCGTCTCTCTACTGATTTAGTTCTTGATACCGTTTTATGTTTAACTTGCATGCTCACAACAACTCTACTCCGATCCCGTACAATATATCATAGAAGAAGGGAAACTATGTACGTAACAATGTATTAACTCTTTCCGTACGTTTCGACGCACCATGCGCTGATTTTGGTCATGTACATTTAGCCGCACAGTGCGTCATTCTCAATTTGATTAGTGTAAATTGTCATCAAACCATATTCTTTTGTTTGTCATCAAACCATATGTCTTAAATCATCTTGGTATTGGTGAAATCTAATTCCTTGTTTAATTATCTAAAAATTCATATATAAAATATTAAGTATTAGATAATTATAATCATGCAGATTAATATTTAAAAAAATGAAACATTTTGTCTTTGAAATCTCTACCGGTAAATTGATAAAAACCCTCCGTATTGAACGAGTTAAATCAATTAGATCTGTAAAAAGTCATCTGTATAACAATAAAATAGTTTTTTTGCGGAAACACAATAATCTGAATTCGCTCAAAAACTTTCGCAACAAGGTAATTAATCGTTCAGGATTATAAATCACAGCACTGTTTTATTTTTCTTTGTAAATATTCTTACAATAGACTTCAATGGTCACAATTATTAACCGATCAATACTCAAAAGAAAAATACTTGTTGCCACTAGATAAAGTTGGAGCTTTATATAAAACCAAGAACTAACAAACAACTGAAACTTAACTTCCTTGACCAAATTGCAAAAGCCTGCAGGATGCAAGTAATAAATGGGCCTGTATAGCTCAATTTGGAGAAAATAGGAGCAAAACAAAGGCATTTACTGTGAATGAAAGAAAGAATGGAAAAGAATTAGAAGAGACATTTGGACGAAAATAAACAAGAATAAAACGAGGTGGACTGGGGGGGGGGGGGGGGGCGATAATAATGGCGTTAAAGGAAGGGCACTGTACGGTTTTTATTTTCAGCAATCATGAGATTTGATGTGAAGATTGAAGAAATGTCGAACCGCGCAAGGACGTGATTTGTCATCGTGTGTGAGTTTATGCCCTGGTGGTGTTTTCTCCGAGTTATGTGTGTTTTCTTTGAGCTATGCATGTTTTCTTTGAGTTATGAGTTTTCTTCGAGTTGCGTCTGTTTTCTGTGAGTTGTGTATGTTTTCTTCGAGTTGTGAGTTGTCCTTGAGTTGTGTGTGTTTTCTGTGAGTTGTGTTGTTTTTTTTTGAGTCGTGTGTGTTTTCTGTGAGTTGTGTGTGTTTACTTTGAGTCGTGTGTGGTTTGTTTGAGTTGTGTGCGTTTTCTTTAAGATCTGTGAGTTTTATTTGAATTGTGTGTATTTTCTTTGAGTTGTGTGTGTTTTCTTTGAGTTTTGTGTGTTTTCTTTGAGTTGTGTATGTTTTCTATGAGTTGTGGATGTTTTCTGTGAGTTGTGTGTATTTTCTTTGAGTTGTGTGTATTTTCTTTGAGTTGTGTATGTTTTCTTCGAGTTGTGAGTTGCCCTTGAGTTGTGTGTATTTTCTTTGAGTTGTTTATGTTTTCTTTGAGTTGTGTGTATTTTCTTTGAGTTGTGTATGTTTTCTTTAAGTTGTGTGTATTTTCTTTAAGTTGTGTGTGTTTTCTTTGAATCGTGTGTGTTTTCTTTAAGTTGTGTGTTTTTTCATTGAGTTGTGTTTTTTTTTATCTTATATTTGTATATCTATTCCTTGAATTGTGAGTCTATTGTTTGAGTTGTGTGTGTATTCTTTGAGTTGTGTGTGTTTTCTTTAAATTATTTGTGTATTCTGTGAATTGTATGTGTGTTTTCCTTGAATTTTGTGTGGATTCTTTGAGTTATGTGTGTTTTTTTCTTTGAGTTGTGTTGTGTATTCATAGAGTTGTGTGTTTTTTTTCTTTGAGTTGTGTGTTTTGTAAGTGTATTTGTTTGGATAAATGCGTTCATGTCCAGTGTTTGTATTTTGTATACGTGTTCATGTGTGTTTGCACATGCGTGCCTCATAAGTGCGTATAGATGTGTAACGTACTTTAAACGTGTATCTTCTTCTTCTACTACTACTTTTCAGCTCCCTGTGAGAATATGTCTTCAACAAACAATTTCCAAACTTTTCTGTTTCTTGCCATTCTTTTAAGATCCTTCCATGTTTTTCCTATCATCTTCATCTCTGCTTCCATCTGTCTTCTCCAATAATATTTTGGTCTTCCTCTTTGTCTGTTTTTTGGGGATCCCAAAAACGGCATGTTGTATAAAACTCTCAGTTGGCTTCCGCAGTGTGTGTCCTACCCAGCGCCATCGTCTTTGCTGTATCTCTTTATCCACTGGTTTTTGACTGGTACATTTCCATAATTCTATGTTAGTGATTTTGTCCTGCCATTTCCATCCTTTTATTCTGCGTAAACATCCATTAATGAAGGTCTGTATCTTCATGATTGTTATTTTTGTTGTTCTCCATGTTTCACAGTCATATAATAAGTCTGACTTAACGTTGGAGTTGAAAATTATTATTTTTGTATTTAACCTAATTTCTTTGGATTTACATGTTTCCAAGTGCAACGAAAGCTCCTCTTGCTTTTGATACCCTTATTTTGGTATCATTCTTTGTTCCTACTTCTTTGTCTATATTACTGCCCAAATATATGTAAGATTGAACGTCTAGTAGAGGTTTCTCCTATTTTTTTTTTGGTTATTGCCAACTGCATTAATTATCATAATTTTGGTCTTATCTCTATTTATTTTCAGTCCCAGCGTGTGTGATCTCTCATCAAATATGCTCATTTTATCCTGCATCTGTTGATGGCTGTGTGATAGGAGAGCTATGTCATCAGAAAAGTCTAAATCATTAAATTTCTTGGTCAGTGACCTCTGGATTCCATTGCTGTTGTTTTGGGTTTAAACGTGTATAAAAGTGTACATTTTTGTTAAATCATCATCATCATCGTGTACCCTGCCGATTTGCGTAGGCGATCATGTCCCTTCACAATCTTCTATCTACAGTGCATCGTATTTTGTTAAATAGGGGCATGAAATTACGAAATCTATATGTTGCTAGATTTAGTAGTTTATAGAAATATTTGTGACTAATGGAAGTGAATAACGGACATCAGACAAACAGATAGGACGACGATTAGTTGCCACAGAGATGAGATTTCTCGGGAGAATGTCGAGAGTTCCTTGGAGAGCTATAAATATCCAACTAGGGCATTCTCAACGAGACCAACATAAAAAAGCGCTCATCGAGAACATCAGAAAGAAACAAACGACATTTTTTAACCACATCAAGAGGAAAGTTGTAATACTTTAATACAACTTGCAAAATACAAGGAAAGAGAGATCACGGACAACAAAGAGCCATTAAACTAAATAGCTTGTTGTCGTGGCACGGGGGTACATATTCAAGAATAGAATAGATGCGATGCCCTGCGGACTGAAAACTTTGGAATGACATAATTGCCTACGTCAGTCGGTTTGGCATATGATGATGATGATATGTTGAAGTAATTTAAAATGTACATTTTATACGAATGTATGTGAGAATTAATACTTATAAGCACATATTCTTTTCATTCAACTATCCATCTACTAATCTCTTATCAAACATTGGTTCCTTCAAAAATCTATCTGTCAACGTATATTATCAAGTAATATATCTGTCTTTTGAATAGACTATCTTTTGAGCCATCTTTTGTTGTTACGACTAATCTATTTTTTTTTAAATCATCCGCTCTGTCCGTTAATCCAACAATGTTTATGTCTGTCAGACAGTATATTTGTCTATGTGATTTACCTTTCGCACGTTGAAAGAGGGGTATTGAGTATATAAAGGTATAAGATTCAGTATACAAAGGTATAGATTCAGTATATAAAGGTATACGATTCAGTATATAAAGGGATATATGTTTCAGTATATAAATTTATAAGATTCAGTACATAAAGGTATAAGATTCAGTATGTCAAAAATGTATCCATCACTATTTTCCGTTCCGTGTGTTACCGGAGCCTCATTATCTAGAAAGTAAAGAATAGTGACACTGTGACCTTCCAGGCATATGGTAAGAGACGATTAAGGAGTTTGATCGATGGCTTGATAAGCTGTCATCGTAAAAAGTATTGTTATGGAAACAGAACCATAGATTTTAGAGCAGTGATCTCTGCAATATGTGCCATTTTGGCACGCAAGGTTTCTGCTTTTGAGATTGTGGTTCTGCCCTATGTGCCGTCTTCGGCTCGAAAGGGCAATAGATAGATTTTCCGTTCATTCAACAAAGTATCCATTCATTAATTAATTTACCCTCTATAAAGCTATCTACCTCTCTGTCTATTTACCTCTGCCTTTTTTCAAATTAACATTATCTTGTCCTAAGTACATCTTTCTATTTAGAAAATACTGAACTGTTTTAAAGTAATAGATAATTAAGAATGAATATGTCACAAGTTTCAAAACGCGATAATTCACTACGAGCTATCATCATCAAGTACCAGGCCTGCTGGCATAGGTGACATGTCTCTCCACAACTTTCGATCTCGACAGTTATTTATCATTTCTGTTGTTGACCTCCTGCCAAGCCATTCTCTTAAGCTGTCTGATATTCTTTCTCTTTGCTTCTCTCTATCTCTTCGTCCCTCAATGCTCCCAGTTGTTACAATATATTCCAGTTGTTCTTTTCTCATTACATGGCCAAAAATGATGATTGTTTCTTCCTAATATTGGAAATTAGCTCTCTGATTGGCTTTTGCCTCTTTCAGAACGTTTTCATTACTCTTCTTAGCTGTGCATGGTATTCTCAACATTCTTCTATAAAACCACATTTCTATAGATTCCAGTGATTTTCTTGTCTATTGTCCTATTGTCCATGATTCACATCCATATGTTAAGACTGGCTCTACATACCATTTAAAACTCCTTTTTTTTTTGTTTCTATCGTGAAAAATGGATTGCATAGTATCTTCCTCTTTTTTTTGGAAAGCTACTTTTTCTTGAGCCGGTCTGCATCGCAACTCTGTTGTACATCTTCCATCTGAGGTTAACAAAGTTCCCAAATATTTAAATTCATTTACCTGTTTTAATATTGTTCCACTTGTCTTTATTTTGCACTGAGGTGATGTCTTTTTATTTGTTGTTACCATTACTTCTGTCTTTCTGCTATTAAGGCATAACCCACAATAAATTATTTATGGGTATAAAGTGATAGCTGTACATGTTTGTGTTTTCATATTTTACGTTTGTAACAAGATTTTCAAGTTTACTTTCTTTTCTCATGCTAATGTAAGTGTTTAATAATAGCAATGGCTGCTATATTAAGATCGGCTGTAATATTCAAGTCACGAAACATCTTGGATTTCACGTTAAGAAAAGTCTCGCGAATTCCACTTTACTGACTGCGTCATCAGTCACATGTCATTTACCATCAAGAATTAATGACAAATTAATTGAATTCATGTAACCTCAATGGCTAAAGGGAGCAAGCAATCCCATTTTTCTGTCGGTCGACAAAGTCAGCGACCCGAAGCTAAATAAGACATCATTTCAGCAGTTCTGCTGGACTTAAAAACATTTCATTTAAACAGAGAACGGGCTAATGAGAAAAGATCACCATGAATATCACAAAATTTAGGTTCTGACGATAAAGAAGACCTAGAATTGCGCTAGCCGCTAGGATTAGCACGCTTCAAGTTCTGCTGCAGTAAAACACACATATACACATATGAAGAATATATTGCTGCTACCCATATTAGCTGAGTCTAAGGGCTACTGACTGGGATCGAGTTACTGGGCATAGAGTTCACCGCCAGCGGCTTAGAAATATTGTGAATGCATGAATTAAATTAAGAATACGTCCATTAAATATCAACATGAATTTAACGATCACATGCATCAAGGATATCCTTCTTTTTTTCTTTTTAAAGAGAAAACGTTTTCGTTATTTAAACTCTTTCACGGGAGCCGCGATGGTTCAGTGGTTAGTGAACTGAACTACAAAGGACAAGAGATAGGATTCGATCCCAGCCGACGGCTTCCGGGTTCACTCAGCCTTAAATGGATACCTGATTTTTTTTTTCTAGAAAAGTAAAGCGGCACGGGCGTAGCATCGACCACATTATCCCAAAAAGCATGTGCCGAAGGTCTGTAAAATTTATGGTCACTAACACCATATTCCGTGTACACCACTTGGCGTGACGGTAACTCTTTACTTTACTTATTCCCAATAACGCTCACTTGGTTTCAATGGAATGCTCTAATATACCCATCATTCGCTCACACCGTCTTTTGCAATAATGTCTGAATTTTTAAATTCGATTTATTTCGATATTTACACCGACTTCCAGTGTATAGTAGGGTTCCCCACCTTTCTTAATATTCAGTTTATTATGTAAAATCACAATCCTCGCGTCTGACGTGGTCACTAACACTATATTCCTCATATGCTTTGCAAGATGTGATGGAAACCTTCACTTTCTTTTTTTTTATTTTTTACATAAAATAATAATCCCACTATTATATTACAAATTATGAATGGGATATGCAACTAGTAAAGCTAGAAACTGGATAGAGTTAACAAATAATAACTTAAGGAATAAAATATGCGCCTGATTTTATTGAACATCTTTCTTGACTCAGAATTTGGTGAGTAACACTTTCAATTTTTCAACTTTAATTATCCTCTGTGTGAGATATTAACAACATACGGAGTAAGCCAACATCTAATCAACCTTATTAAAAGTCTCTACGTCAACAGCAGCTGATGGGTCAGAACAGCAGCAGGCTACACAGACCACTTCGAAGTTAGATCAGGCGTAAGGCAGGGTGGCGTACTAATTCCCCCCCCCCCCTACTGTTTATTACATACATGGACCATAAATGCAAGCTAGCCAACCCATCAGAGACAGAGGAGATCAACGAGCATTTATTTGCAGACGATCAGGCACTAATACATGAAACAATAGAAAACCTACAAGAACACTTAAACAAACTCAACATCTCAGGCACAAAATACAACATGAAAATTAACATCAACAAAACAGAAGTCATGAATGTCGCCAAAAATAAACAGAACGTCAACATAACTATAGAAGGCAGACAACTAAAACAAGTAGAGGAATTCAAATACCTAGAAAGTCTAATGACAAACGATAATTCTCAAACAGCAGAGATAGAATCAAGATGCAACAAAGCTGGCATTGGTAGCACAACGTTGGGATGAAGATTGTATTGTAGAGTGCTCGTTTTGCCTCCAGAGTTATTTCCTTGTTGGACAATAGTGGTGATAACTGTCCGATGATTTGACAAGCTTTGTTGCATCATGATTCTATCTCTGCTGTTTGAGAATTATCGTTTGTCATTAGACTTCCTAGGTATTTGAATTCCTCTACTTGTTTTAGTTGTCTGCCTTCTATAGTTATGTTGATGGTTTGTTTATTTTTGGCGACATTCATGACTTCTGTTTTGTTGATGTTGATTTTCATGTTGTATTTTGTGCCTGAGCTGTTGAGTTTGTTTAACTGTTCTTGTAGGTTTTATGTTGTTTCATGTATTAGTGCCTGATCGTCTGCAATTAAAAGCTTATTGATCTCCTCTGTCTCTGATGGGTTGGCTATCTATCTGAATAATGTATCAAAATCCTATATCAAGCTTTGGTAGTTGTCTTTGTGGTTTCACCATCAGTATATACAAGTATCCGACCATATGATAAGTATAGATGGTTTTCCTTGCGATGGATGTTATTGATACCGGGTCAGCAATTTTGTTTTTTCTGTCACATATTTCTATACAGATTTCTGGGTTTATGTAGTTCGCATTTGGAGACAGTTCTTTGATAACTCTTTATGTTAGTTCACGTTTCTCAATGATAGACAGTTGCAGGTGGTATTTTTCTTGTATGGTCCTAATATGCGTAAAAGTTGAAACCTGTTTGATTCTTTGTTCAGGAAGCCATGTAACCACTAACGTTCTGTTAGGATTATCTTTCTCTTTTTGTCTTTTATGTAGCAGTATAGTGGTCTTACCTCTATTGCAACGTGTTTCGCATCTTGCATAACATGCGAAATGTTGTGTGTGGACCTCATTGCGCCACTGATGAGCCGTAGTGCTCTGTGTTGTGTATTCTGTTACGTGAAATGTTGGTTGCTCTGCTATATGTTACAAGTATCGAGATAGCATGTCCTAGAATAGAACGAACATAACCCAGATAGAGATTCCTAAGAGTTTCTTGACCTGCTCCCCATAAAGTATTGCAAAGCCTCTTCATAAGTTGTAGTCTTCGTGTTACCTTCTTAGTCAGGTTTTCTACATGGTTCTTCAGTGCCCCTCTTTTTATATACGTCCCTGCTAGAGATTAAGCTTGATATTTGCCCTATCTGTTTTGTTACTTCAGGTAAATATTGTGTATACTTTCGTGTGTGTATTTAATTTCCAGGTATTACAATATTCTTCTGGGCGTCTGAAGTCTTTTTTTGTTGTGTTTCTGCTATCCTAATGTTTTCGTTTGTACGCCAGATAACTAGGTCATCGGCATATAGAGCTTTTTCACTAGTCGGGATTTTGGCCAGGTCGTTAATCTATTTAAAAAGAGGGAGCAGCTAAGTGGTTATTCCCGTGGTAGCCCTTCTCCTAGAACCACTTTGTCTGATATAGAGACATTTAATTTGGTTTAGATTTTCCAGTTGATCGGGAAGTGTTTGGCACACTTGTAAAGTTGTCACCCATGTCTCTCATCTTCAACAGGAGTCCTTTCCCGCTAGACGCGATCATGGACTTGTTACAAGTCAACTAGGACAGCTAGAGTATGTTGATTCTTCTGGAATCCATCCTGGATTTGCTGCATTAACCTGAAGATTTGGTCTTCTGTATTAATACCTGCCCAACTTGTTCATGGCACAGGTTATTAGAGGTTTCCAGACACCAGCATAGTCTGAGATTGATTATACTCTCAGCTACTTTTCCTATACAAAATGTTAGGGATAAGGGCTTCTTGTGTTATCTGGTGGTTTGTTCTCAGGAAACAGGCAAATAAATGGAGTGCTGCGGTAGAGCATCTCTGAGTGGTTTCAAAGCGATTTATAAATTGCAAACTGCACCTCGTCCACATTGGGTTCTCAGAGACTTAGTATTAAGACAGAAGTAAAGGGCACTCATTCAAGAGACAGTGAATGTGTTTGAATGAGGACCATGGTGTATACCACGCGTCGACAGACTCAGGTCCTACATATACAGGGATTCACAACGTCCCTGTCCAGATATACCGCCGGAAACTCGGTCGCATCTAAGACCAACTTTGCGCCAACTGTAGGTGTGGTTCTGGGCGCAGTTGTGCAGTGGTATTTAATTGAGGCCAATCAGGATCACAGAGGCGATCCTGTCATTCAATAACCACAACACCTGGTAAATGAGAGGCCATCAACGCTTCATCCACCTTTTGGTAGTGTCAAGAGCAAACCCTCCTCCTTTCCTCCATCTCTCTTCCATAAATAGGTCCATGTTTCGAGGTGTCTATCATTAATTTGACCTTGGAGATCATGGTAGTAACTGAAGCAATGGCCTGGTATGAAACACAACCTTTTATTTAAATCTACTTTCTGCGTGCTCAGGAAACTCTCAGGCTGGACACGAAGACAGTGGTTGGAGTCTCTAAAGTACTCGGGTTTGGTTGGATCTGTTTTATCTTCGTTCCTGGACACTTCGGTGGAAGCGGGATAGAACGAATTGCCAGCTTGGCTAACACAGCTGCCGTGGATGGCGGACGTGCAATGGACCGGATGACATTCTGAATGTCCTATGGGAGACAGGGCGCGCTGATTATACAATCAATGATCATGAATCTACAACCATTTTCAGACTGCATACACATTTAGGTTAAACCTGGGGAAGCCAGAAAAGAGCTATGTGCAGAGACGAATGACAAATCAACACAGAACAGGAATCATGTCTACACACTGAGACATACTGTAAAAAAAACTTGAACACTTATGAATATGCCCGACGTGGGATAACGATGATCCGTCGACCAAACTAAACTAATCTAAATAGGTCAAATAAATGTATATATATTCTGCCTGTTAGCACTACTACATGAGAGCTCTGGTTCATTGTTTTTTCTCTTTCCTATTGGGAAGAAATGTTCCAATGTAGAAGGAGTTTATCGATTTTTCAGGATGTTTCTAAAGTAGACATTGTCATTGTGCTGGTTATTGCTACTATCGATCTATGCTATGTTAGGGTACCAATTTTCAACAATGTCCTAAATCTAATCCAAACAGAGCACAGTTGATGAATTTCAACACTGAAAATACATCCCATGGCTCTCTTTTTTTCCTCCGAACACATACAAAATAAATAACAAAACAAAAACACTGAAAATAGATCACATCGCAAGGTAAACAGATGACATGGATATACGACAGAAGGGGTTTGCTAATCGCTGTTTTTTTTTTCCTTTGTTCGAAAATAGAAGCATCATTCAAAGTCAGGAGCAAAATTATGGCAAAATTGCGAAAAATAACACAAAAAAAGCAAAGTGAAGAACAACAAAATATTCGCAAAAACTAGAATTAAAATAATAGTAAAAAATAAGAAGAAAAAAACACTGGTCAGAATAATAAGAATAATAAATGCACAAATAAGCAGAATAAAATTATGCCCAAAATAAATTGAATAAAATACAGGCAAAAACGCAGCAGTAGCAGAAGAAATTACAGGCAATAATAAGGAGAAAAAAAATAACAGAAAACAAGACAAGAAGTTCGGGGAAAAAAGTAAAGAAACCTAAAAGGCGAGTATGCAGAACAACATAATAAACGTATTCGATAAATAATTAAATAACATAAAAATGCAATAAAGAAACAATAATGTCGCGGGATGTCTTCAGGGAATGCATCGCAAAAGCACAAGAAAAGAAATTAAACCAGTGTGCTTATTTTGGCCAAATTAGCATTTTAAAAATATGAGCATACACAAATTACAAAGGAAAACTGGGAGCTGATTTGTTTCAAACAAGTGATGGAAGAATAAAACCTGTGAGAAGGAGGAAGGAATATTAGAGGGGGATTGAAATTTGTTCTTCACACATCAACGGCTTCCATCGATCGTTGCTGTCTGTGATGAATCGCTGAAACATGTGAAACGTTTGGATATAAATCCTGTTAAAAGAACCACCTTCATTGTACTCTGTCAGTATACTCCGGCATTCACGTTACTTTCTTGATCACACGTAATAAGTATCTCTGCACAGAGCACGAGCCTCGTAATACCAGCAATTGTCTCTGATGTATTTTAAGGAAGTTTATTCAAGCTCAAGTTGGATGTAAAAAAAAAAAAAAAAAAAAAAAAAAAAAAAAAAAAAAAAAAAGGAAAGTACCCTGGTCACGCCAAGTGGCGTATAGGAAATATGGTGTTAGTGACTATACATTTTACAGACCTTCAGCACATGCTTTTGGGGTAATGTGGTCGGTATTACGCCCGTGCCGCTTTACTTTCCCAGACATAATCCGGTACCCATTTTGTAATAGCGTTGTTTGTTCTTGTTGTATTATATCTTTATCTTTCTTAATGGTCACAACACATCACAACATTGAGGTAACATGTACGATCATGACAGAGTCTTCCTTTTCACAATTAAATGATAATCACGTTTATTGATTTATTCTCCTGGTACACGTGATCTATAGTCTTGGATGCAATTATTAAATTAATGTTCATTAGGAATACTTCGGAGGCAAGTCGCCGCGTGGTTATGAAGATATTCCAGCATCCATGTCATACAATTTATTCAGTATGGTCTACTTACACTTGTGAGAATATATGAAGCACAATATAACACAATTCTTGGACACTTGTAAAAACAACTTGCACCGCACTAATGTCATATGTTCATTAACTTTTACTGATAACTTCTCCAGTGTCTTAGTAAAATATCAATGACTTCCAAAGCTACTTCACACTTATAACTATAACTTGATGATTCTTACTGACTTTGCTGACTCAATAAAAACGTATTAACTAAACTTCTAATTGTTAACTTTCTAACTGCTTTGACTCTAACTGTTTCTAAACTGGTTAACTGCTTCTTGTCTAAATGTTTCTACTTCTAACCTTCCGACTGACTAACTTTCTGACTGAACTTTTCTTCTGTTCCTCTGACTAACTTTGACTACCTCTCTGACTTACTTAAAATTCTTTTGTGCAGGACATTAAGTACTCAACAACTCTCTACGTCCCGAGACCCAGCAGCCAATCAGCTGCTGCCGAGTGCCCCCTGCGACCCTTATGATCACAAGTATTGGTCACTCTACGTTTACATGTCCACCATCTGTGACTCACCTGAACTTCCCAAATTTGACGACAAACACCCTGTTTCCCGAAATCTCTATGACCTATTTGGAATAACATTACCTCATGACACTGACCTCTCCTGGTAGCTAATTACCTGGCAGAGTAACACCATGAGTTCAGTGCGTGGTATCGTGTGATGGTCACTTACAATAACAACTAACTTGCATGGACAATCGTGGAGATTTTCCAACAACATCACGAGGTTGTGTGCGTGATGTGTGCTGCTCACTCTATTCAACTTAGCTCGGTGGTTGCCTTGTTATGCATGAGGACCCTATCCCCACAGACACTGCGTCATCTTCCACCGCGTGGAAAATTCCACATAACTAAACTTTCATCCTGTCGTCCAATCATTCTACCTCTCTCCTTCGGTGGGTGTCCACTACCCACTCTCTACAACTTATCCTAACTTGTATTCTGGAAAATACCATACTTAATTCTGCTGGTCGCCACTATATGATACTGCTCTCGTCCATACAAAGAGCGGTAACGACTAAATTACCTGCTTCCTTATTTAACTCTATAACAATTTAAGGCTGGGTGAACCCAGAAGCCGTCAGTTGGGATCGAACCCTATATCTTGTCCTTTGTAGTCTAGTTCACTAACCCCTGAGCTATCGCAGCTCCTGGAGTCGGATGTGTTGCGCAAAAAGGCGCAAATATCACAGTTATACTGCAAACCACAACACAATGCAGACACGCCCACTTAACGTCCTTTAAGGGCGGATGATGAAGAGGTACACTCCTTTAGTCATCGGGCGAACGCAAGCAAGCAAGGAAGTTTTATTTGTTGAATGGAATTATCGACTCTTTTTTTAAAATTCGGCCATGCGAACCACGTATACATTGTTACTTTTTATATTGAAATGTCAGGGGATATTTTTGTATTCACTTCCCATAGGCTGATAGAATCAAGATGCAACAAAGCTTGCCAAATCATTGGACAGTTATCACCACTATTGTCCAACAAGGAAATAACTCTGATGGCAAAACGAGCACTATACAATACAATCTTCATTCCAACGTTGTGCTACCAATGCCAGACCTGGACCCTAGATGCAAGAACAATAACAAAAATAACCTCTACTGAGATTAAATGTGTTAGTCGAATGGCAGGAAACAGGCTGAGAGATAAGATCAGAAATGAAGAACTGAGAAAAAAGCTAGGAATAGCCCCCGCTATAGAATACATAAAGAAACAATAGATAAAATGGTTGGCCACGTGACAAGGCAAAAAGATCAAAACTCAACACAACGAGCATTCAACAAACGTTGTGAGAACACCAGACCCAAGGGTCGACTACGAAAAAGATGGATCGATTGAATAATAGAAGCACTGTCAACTATCGCCCGTCAGCATTTTTTTCTTTGCAATGCATACACATTCTGTGACTTTTAAACATTGTTACTAGTTATTGTCTTTATTTCTGTGTGCATCCCTCTTAAATCTTATTTATTTTCCATATGTTCTGGACTTCAAAGGACAAGAGGTAGGATTCGATCCCAACCGATGGATTCCGGGTTCACCCAGCCTTAAATTGGTACCAGATTTTTTTCTGGGAAAGTAAAGCGGCACGGGCGTAATACTGACCACATTACTCCAAAAATCATGTGCTGAAGGTCTGTGAAATGTATGGTTAATAACACCATACTCCCTATACGTCTTTAGCGTGACGGGGTTCTTTACTTTATTATTTTTTTATCTAATGATACTGTACTACTAGCCGAAAATCCTAAAGATCTAAATCAGTTATTTAATGAAATAAACAGGACAATATCTTTGTGTGTGCATATCTATGTTAGTCATATGTCATATCTTTGTGTGTGCATATCTATGTTAGTCAGATGTCATATCTTTGTGTGTGCATATCTATGTTAGTCATATGTCATATCTTTGTGTGTGCATATCTATGTTAGTCATATGTCATATCTTTGTGTGTGCATATCTATGTTAGTCATATGTCATATCTTTGTGTGTGCATATCTATGTTAGTCATATGTCATATCTTTGTGTGTGCATATCTATGTTAGTCATATCTCTTATCTTTGTGTGCATGTCTATGTTAGTCATATGTCATATCTTTGTGTGTGCATGTCTATGTTAGTCATATCTCTTATCTTTGTGTGCATATCTATGTTAGTCATATCTCATATCTTTGTGTGTGCATGTCTATGTTAGTCATATCTCTTATCTTTGTGTGCATGTCTATGTTAGTCATATCTCTTATCTTTGTGTGCATGTCTATGTTAGTCATATCTCTTATCTTTGTGTGCATGTCTATGTTAGTCATATCTCTTATCTTTGTGTGCATGTCTATGTTAGTCATATCTCTTATCTTTGTGTGCATGTCTAAGTTAGTCATATCTCTTATCTTTGTGTGCATGTCTATGTTAGTCATATCTCTTATCTTTGTGTGCATGTCTATGTTAGGCATGTGTCATATCTTTGTGTGTGCATGTCTATGTCAGTTATATCTCATATCTTTATGTTCATGTTTATGTTAGTCATGTGTCATATATCTTGATGTGTGTCAGTGTTAGTCATGCCTCGTTCGCTGTGTGCATGTCTGTGTTAGTCAAATCTCACATCTTTGTGTGTGCATGTCTGTGTTAGTCAAATCTCACATCTCTGTGTGTGCATGTCTATGTTAGTCATATCTCATATCTTTGTGTGTGCATGTCTGTGTTAGTCACATCTCATATCTTTGTGTGTGCATGTCTGTGTTAGTCACATCTCACATCTTTGTGTGTGCATGTCTGTGTTAGTCACCTCTAGTGACTCGGGCAGATGGTGCTCGTAAACCTGGGAGGGCCCACCATCTAAGGGCAGAATCCCCCTACAGAAAAGACAATCTGCTGCCTTGCAGTAAGGTTGGGGACAATCAAAGGCTAGGGAAAGCAATCCCGAATAAAATGCTGGCTGAAATCGGATGCACTGGGCAACTGGTGCAGAACACAGTGCAACGTTTAACGGGTGTTCAATCAGAGTGGATCTGGCGAACTCTACTTGTGATGTTCTGTCTGTGGAGGCGATCAACACACTTAACCTGACAGCTGACTTCATGTGAGAGTCTGGAATCCTTACTCTGATTGAGTCCTGATCGCAGAGAGAGAGAGAGAGAGAGAGAGAGAAATTTTAATGTCATGAAAAATATACTACCATCAAAACAAATAACACCAAGGCTAAAACTAAGAATAGCAAAATTTTATACCTTCTCAACATTCCTGTATGGTGCAGAAACGTGGACATTACACAAGAAAACAGAACAAAAAATTGAAGCTTTTGAAATATGGATTTATAGAAGAATAGGTACATTTTGATGAAAAGAAAAGAAAACAAACGATGAAGTCTTAATACAACTAAAAATGAAACGAGAAATGCTAAACACTATTCAAACAAGACAAATGAGATTTTTGGGCCATTTCAAAAAAGTCACAACAGCCTACTGAAAATAATCTATTGGGGGGGGGGGGGGGGATTACAAGGTAAAAGAGGCAGAGGCAGACCAAGTCTAACATGGACTAGTAACGTCAAAAGATGGACAAATCAGTCTATGACAACCTGCACCATCAAAGTAAAAGACTGAGCAGAATGGCGCTCCATGGTAGCCAACCGTCGTTGCGGAGATGGCACTCGATGATGATGAACTGATCAGTAAATGCTTAAACATATTTATTGTTTATAAATCATTATTAACTGATACAAGTGGGATTAGAAGATTTATCCTATTGAATTATAATATTACACACACACACACATATATATATATATATATATATATAATATATATATATATATATATATATATATATATATATATATATATATATATATAAATTACGTATGCAGTTCGGTGTATCAAGATTTAAATAACAACTGATAATGTCCACTCAGCCATTACACCCATTTCATCGCAGCTGGGAGCTCTGCTACCACGTGCATTGAGATGTTGCTATTATTTGGACGGAAGCGTCACTCCGTCACGACATTGATAAATGGAAAATGTGATAAAAATGATAGATAAGGATAACATGATTTTGTAGACAACCTCTTTTACATCAACACTGGAAGCAGTAAAAATATTAATGCTATAGAACCTCTTTTACATCAACACTTGAAGCAGTAAAAATATTAATGCTATAGAACCTCTTTTACATCAACACTGGAAGCAGTAAAAATATTAATGCTATAGATAATTTTCTCTTATATATCTGAGGTGGATTGATTACAAAATTAATTATATCGTTAACTTTCTCTTATATATCTGAGGAAGAATCATTAAAATAATAATCACATTGTTAACTTTCTCTTCTATATCAACATTAAAAGCATTAAACAACTAATGATATCGTTAAATTTATCTACTGTATCAAAACCGGATGAAAATTTTTAAAAAAGAAACAGAAAAATGCAAGATCTCGACGTTTTTTAAGAATTAGATATGGAAGCAGGAAAAAATATGAATGTGAAAGATAAGTAGAGAAGAAAGAGAATAACACAAAACTGGTGAGAAAAAATGAAATCAAATGTAGCTGTTGCGGTTAACTATACGCAAAATGTAATTGTATGTTCTGGATTGATCTGTCAAGGTTTGGGGGAGAGTAGACGTGGGGGGAATTGTTTTCATTCTAATAGGCCAGTAGTCGCACACAAATGACCACTACAACTCTTACCGGTATAATGGTCTTTGTACTTTGTTTGAAAAATTGTCTCAGTTTTATGAGCAAATTTGAAGAGCCAATACACATTCCGGATACAATGATGTCAGTACAACATTTAAACAATGATGTCAGTACAACATTTAAACAATGATGTCAGTACAACATTTAAACAATGATGTCAGTACAACATTTAAACAATGATGTCAGTACAACATTTAAATAATGATGTCAGTACAACATTTAAACAATGATGTCAGTACAACATTTAAACAATGATGTCAGTACAACATTTAAACAATAATGTCAGTACGACATTTAAACAATTATGTCAGTACGACATTTAAACAATGATGTCAGTACAACATTTAAACAATTATGTCAGTACGACACTTAAACAATGATGTCAGTACAATATTTAAACAATGATGTCAGTACAACATTTAAACAATGATGTCAGTACAACATTTAAACAATGAAGTCAGTACAACATTTAAACAATGATGTCAGTACAACATTTAAACAATAATGTCAGTACGACATTTAAACAATGTAACAAAACTTTCAAAAGCTATTACTTGTCTAATACTATCTCCACCCTCAGACATGACCATTGTAAAGATGGTAACTAGTATACCTCTCACGAAAGCATCATTTAATGGAGACTAATACAAGACTTGGAGCCACGATAGCTCAGTGGTTAGTGAACCGGATTACAAAGGACGGGAGGTTCGATCTTACTCGACAGCTTCGGGGTTCACCCAGCCTTAAATGGGAACCGGATTTTTTTCTGGGAAAGTAAAGCGGCACGGGCGTATTAGCGACCACATTACCCCAAAAATCATGAGCTGAAGGCATATACCAAATATGGTCACTAACACCATATTCCCTATGTGCCACTTGACGTGAGGGGGCTCTATTTTTTTTCTTTTTTTAATAACTAGACTGGTTAACGAAGGTCTCTTTGTAAATGCTGGTTGCTAGTATACCTCTCACGAAAGAATCATTTAGTGAAGACTAATAACTAGACTGGTTAACGAAGGTATCTTTGTAAATGCTAGTTGCTAGTATACCTCTCACAAAAGCATCATTTAGTGAAGACTAATAACTAGACTGGTTAGAGAGGGTCTCTTTATAATACTGCTAATTGTTTCTATGGTGGTACACAATATTGTTATTAATTATTGCTCAATGGCTTTTCGATAAACATTGGGACATTATGGAGTCCACTGTAATGAAATTGCTGATCAGTTATCGAAAACAGCAGTGAAAAACATATTATAATTAGTTGATCTATAGTACTATGAAAAAAACAAACATCACAAAGTGTAAAATGCTCGATGTATGGAAGAAACTAAATTGCAGCCTATAAAATGTTAACATTGTCTTTGACCTCATCAGAAAAAATACAAATCAACTTTTAGAATGATAACAGAACACAAGAGAAGTGAAGAACATTTGTAGAACAGATTCAAAATCTGAGACACTGGAGTCAGTACCTGCGTTCGAAGACGAGGAAATGCTGCAAACGTTGCACAGTTATAGGACTCAGAAAGGCGGAAGTTGTGTCGAACTGAAGCTTCTCTAGATCACCAAACTTTAATGAACGTTTACTGTACATTTCTGCATTATGTTTACCAATATGTTTAACTTCTCAACAAGAGAAGTAAATAAAGTAAATAGCGTTCAGTTAAAGATAAATAGAGTACTCAATGTATACATTTGATCATAGCTTGTTACACGTAGTCACCACAGGGGGTCCTTGGTTGCCTAGTTAGGAAAACCACTCGACTGGGCTACCACCGTTCGGACAATCCATGTTCGATTCCCGCTGAAAGAAATATGAGTTGTACTCGTCGTTGGAAAAAAAATACCCACGCAGTCGACCCAGCCGCTGGCAGAAATGGGTACCAGGTTTTTAGTACTCTGGGAGGGTGAATAATGTCGCTTGGCATTGCGATTATTGAAGCGACACTGTCCAGAAGTCTGCGAACACTTCTGGATAGGCGGCCGAGCACATATGGGTGAAAACTCGCGTGCTAAGACGCCGGTTCAAGTCTCATACTTTACTTTTATTTTACACAGTCATCACAAAAATATAAGAACTACTTTCACTCAAAAGGAAAAAAAAATGTATATAATAACTATATTTAGCTGCAACATCCCGCCAATTATAAACATTCAGATTGTATGGTGGGTTATATTCTAATGTCCTAAAAAAGTACTGACCTGATGTTGTTGCATCTTTATAAGGTCAAATGCTGTTTTGATCATCATCAAGTACCGGGCCTAATGGCGTAGGTGATCATGTCTCTTCACAACTTTCGATCACGACATTTCTTTATCATTTTTGTTGTTGACCTTCTGCCAAGCCATTCTCTTAAGCTGTCTGCTATCTTTTCTCTTTGCTTCCATATATCTTTTCGTCCGTCAATTTTTCCAGTTGTTACAATATATTCCAGTTGTTCTCTTCTCATTACATGGCCATAAAAGATGATTGTTTCTTCCTAATATTGGAAATTAGCTCTCTTTTTGCTTTGGCCTCTTTCAGAACATTTTCATTACTCTTCTTAGCTGTCCTTGGTATTCTCAGCATTCTTCTGTAAAACCACATTTCTACAGACTCCAGTGATTTTCTTGTCTGTTGTCCTATTGTCCTTGATTCACATCCATATGTTAAGACTGGCTGTACATAACATTTAAGAACTCTTTTTCTGGTTTCTATTGTCAAAAATGGATTGCATAGTATCTTCCTCATTTTCTGGAAAGTTGCTTTTGCCTTAGCCATTGCGCATCTCACCTCTTTTATACAGAGCTATATATCACTTTGTTTGCAAGCTATTCGCAGAAACCCAAACGCACATTATATATCTTACAATGAAGCGCCATTTTGGTGAAACATCGACTCTAGGGGAAAAAAGTGTATCTCCCACCTGGTTTGCAAGAGACTACTACTGCAATACTCCTTTTAATCTTCGTTTTGTATCTTAAACACACCCTAAGCCTCAGTTGTGCATTTTTAGTACCCACCTAGGGGAAACAAATCGTTTATTTTGTACACCAGCAATCGTTAATGGACTGACAACAAATCGTCCCTATTCTAACAATGATTTCCCCAGCCACGTGTTCACGTTGTTATCTCTCTTATATTACTGAATCTTCCGTTTGCGTGGCAATTAAAAGCACATTGTAAACCACTTTTATTGCAATTAATTGCTCACCTTTAGCGCACTTTGTCGCGATTTCTAGCGACATTTTCCATATCTTTCTCCATTTCTCTCTACAGTATACTCCACTTTTGCACACGACACTCGCTTTCAAATCACACCTGTCCCAAAAACACGCCTAAATAAATTTGTGTATCTGGAGGTTGGCGTTCTCGGGACATATTTATCCTCGTTATCAATTATTCATAAAGGTGGCTTGTAATGCTACAAAAATACCAGACGGAGAGGTCCTCATTATCGGATGTGAAACATGACTTGTGTCCGAAAAATTCAGAAGAAAAAGAAGACAGTAAAATTGAAGAATGAAACGCTAATGACGGTAGCAGTGGAGTTAATGTTTATGTCAGGTGTATTTATACGAGTGCTTTCCACTAATCTGAACGTTACGAAATTAAAGAACGAGTAGTACATTGTCAACATTTATGGTAGCTGCAGTTTACTTCAAAAGTAGTTTTTAGTTCGTTTTGATTGGTTAGAGAAAAGTATACTTTCATAATTTGTAAACAATTTTTCATTTTATTGGTAAAATTGTATGTATAGATTTATTTTAAAGAGAAAAAGATGCTGAAGATCACACAAATAATGATCTGTTTCCATTACAAATTTCTTGTCGAGCTTACAGGTCACCTTATTAATATTATTAAAAAAACCGTAACGAATTTTGGAGAGCGATAAAAAAATACCTACTATATGGAAGGAATGAGATCATCTACTAAACACAGCATTTATTTGAATAGTAATCAACTTAAGGAGGCCCCACTTCAAGCGCAAAGGAATATTTTCTTACAGAACGGAAGACTAGAAAGTGAAGACGAACGTATAGGATGCAATATACGAGAAACAGAGCAGCATAGACTGAAGCTCAATGAAAGTGAAACACATTTTCTGGAACAATGAACAGATATAGGATGCAATATATGAGAAACAGAGAGCGGCATAGACTGAAGCTCAATGAAAGTGAAACACATTTTCTGGAACAATGAACAGATATAGGATGCAATATACGAGAAACAGAGAGCGGCATAGACTGAAGCTCAATGAAAGTGAAACACATTTTCTGGAACAATGAACAGATATAGGATGCAATATACGAGAAACAGAGAGCGGCATAGACCGAAGCTCGATGGAAGTGAAACACATTTTCTGGAACAATGAACAGATATAGGATGCAATATATGAGAAACAGAGAGCGGCATAGACCGAAGCTCGATGGAAGTGAAACACATTTTCTGGAACAATGAACAGATATAGGATGCAATATATGAGAAACAGAGAGCGGCATAGACTGAAGCTCAATGAAAGTGAAACACATTTTCTGGAACAATGAACAGATATAGGATGCAATATACGAGAAACAGAGAGCGGCATAGACTGAAGCTCGATGGAAGTGAAACACATTTTCTGGAACAATGAACAGATATAGGATGCAATATATGAGAAACAGAGAGCGGCATAGACCGAAGCTCGATGAAAGTGAAACACATTTTCTGGAACAATGAACAGATATAGGATGCAATATATGAGAAACAGAGAGCAGCATAGACTGAAGCTCAATGAAAGTAAAACACATTTTCTGGAACAATGAATTTAAACATGAGATATATCATTAATGACAACACGCGTTGACTACAGTAAAAATACAGAGGCAAAGAGTCAGTGGACTAGCCTTAGGACCTTGATATCATATCTGGGATATGTCGGCCGTTTTAAATTACATCAGAGAATATAGACCGCATAATCAGTTATGTCGCCACGAGATATTCGGGTTTAAACAAAATTGTTTTCTGATGTAGCGATATGAAAGAAAGTTTCTTTTATTTTTGTATAACAATATGTTTCTACCTATTCAGCTGCAGGGTCTACCATGAACAAAAGTAAAAGGTACTGAACACTTTGACAGTGCAGGATAGGAGACGGCCACCACAGAAGTGATACACATCATTGAAGGTTTAAGAATGCAAACCAGTTTGGAAAACGTAGACATTAAAAAACAAAATAAGAGAATGAGCATTGTTTTTTTGTATATGATAATGATGATGATGATGATGATGATTGCCTTTCCAGCTGTGGCCGACCCATAGGGCGTAGACCGAGATACTCCTTCTCTTATCGAAATTTTTATTCTAGCAGTTTTCAATTCTTTTAAAGATATTTTATCGAATCTAGCCACTTGTCTCTGTTCTGTGCAAGCAGCTCTACCTCATTGAGGGATCCGATTCCTGCTGCTCTTGCCTCTCTTATCAATGTTCTTTTCAGTGTCTCTCTGGGTCTTCCTCATTTCCTCTTACCTGTTGTTTCACACATGAGGACCTGCTTTGCTATTCAGTTATTATCTCTTCCCATCACATGTCCATCGTCTTTTCTTTATTACTGAAGATATTAGTGGTTGATTGGCGATTTCTACGTTTCATTAACAACATCGTTTTTACGATAGTGGCTTGTTAAACCTCTGATCAACGGTTCTATACCAAGCCGGAGAAAAATAATTCCTCCATTTTGGATACAACCGGAAACTTTGTGTATGACTGGATGTTAAATATGTTATATTTATATAAACATGATTATGCTCAAGACTTTTTTTCATACGCAATTGTGTGGATAGTCTTAATAGCAGAGATAGAGAATGAACTACAAGAAATAATAGACATAATAGACATAATAGTAAAAGAAAGCAACAAGAAAGGTCTCAGTCTGAATAGTAAGAAAACAGAAGTAATGGTTATTTCGAAGAAACAATCATCACCAGTATGCAGCATAAAAATAAACAGGACAAATTTGAAACAAGTGCAACGCGTCAAATACTTGGGCACAATAATAACATCAGATGGAAGATGCACCACGGAAATAAAAAACAGAATAGCTCAGGCCAAAATAGCATTTCAGAAAATGAAAAATATATTATGCAATAAATCTATGTCAATATAAATGAGAAAGATAATTCATCGGTGCTATATAGAACCAATTCTAACCTATGGAAGCCAATCATGGGCAGTAGACAAACAAATGAAAAGACGATTAGAGGCGACAGAGATGGGATTTTTCAGAAGAATGTTGAAAGTTCCCTGGACCAATGAGGAAGTTCTCAAAGAGGTCAACACAAAAGCCAGCTCCTAAAAAACATCAGAAAGAAACAATCAACATTTTTCGGGCACATCATGAGAAGAGGAATGTTGGAATACTTGGTTACAACTGGCAAAATAAAAGGAAAGAGAGATCGCGAACGACAAAGAGAGAAAATACTGGATAGTTTGGTGTCATAGCATGGAAAACAGTCAACAACAGAACTGATACGATGCACTGTAGATAGAAGATTGTGGAAGGACATGATCGCCTACGCCAACCGGTTTGGTACATGATGATGATGAATGGTGTGGAACATATTCTGGCAAACTTTCAAAATTGTAACTGTTTCGCGGTATATATTTTAGAAGTGACTGAAGATCTAGAATTAATGTCAGCTTATATTCTCATGTTGTCATTATGTCACCACAGCGATACAAATATACGCACACCAGAGCTTTAGAGGTCTGGTATATTACGGCGTTTGTTGTATTATGACTTGGGAAAATAATATTCTTGTAAACATGATTTTTGACAAAAACAAGAAAAGAGGCACGACGTATGTCTATAAATACATTGATTATGTATGCATTAGTAAATATGTATGGTTTTGATTGAACAAATTTTGCGTGCCTTGGTCACAGAATCTAATTTTGGTTTTAGCTATTAAGAATATTGCACGCATGCGCAGGCAGAGTATGGTGACGCACGCGAATGGCCGGCGAGCTGAAGTGGAATAATGGACTTAATGCGACACCGCTCACGTAATAATTGGTGTCATGGCTGCCCACAGAATTACAAATTGTGGTATTGTGGGAATTGAGTGAGGCACTGTTCCATTGGTGGAGACGAAGTGGTGGTAAAGTACTACCAGAAAGAGTAGTAGTAATTGTGTTACTGGTAACAGTTGATGGTTTACGTGTGGTAGTGGTAGAAGAAAAGACATATAAGAAGGCGCTTTGAATAGCACCCTACACTTCGATCACTCCATGTGATAATTCGGTTTCCTACTTCGCTCTTGTTGGTACATGTTCGTGTTAAGTCTTTCACCTTATTCTTTATTTTTGTAACTCATCAACGTTATTTCTCTCCTAAGATTGTTGTCCTTTCGACGCTCAATCGCTCTTTATTTGATTACTTCCCAGTTGACATCCACTCTCTGTTTCTGTTAACTTTTTCTAAGTTTCAACATTACTGCATTTATTTCAGCACTTTACTTTCTTTTTCTTGTACTGTCCAGCCTTGTTTACGTCATTCTTTCTCTTTCTTGGCACTGTAGTTTTAATCTTTGTCCTTCAACAGACTTTTGTTGTCACAGTATCATCCCTTTCTTCAAGACGTTAAATGTCTTCTTGTTGACGCTGTCTATTTGATTTCCTTCTTGCTGATGCTTTTCACTTTCATTTCAAACATTTACTTTCTTCTTTCTGACACAACGATTCTTTGCTTTAGTAACTCATTAGCATCATCTTTCTAAAATCAATTGTGTCATTCATTATTGTAGTAATTTATTATGTCTTAAGAGGTCAAAGCAAAAAGAGAGCTAATTTCCAATATTAGGAAGAAACAATCGTCATTTTTTGGCCGAGTAATGAAAAGAGAACAGCTGAAATATATTGTAACAACTGGGAAAATTGAGGAACGAAGAGATAGAGGGAAACAAAGAGAAAAGATACCAGACAGCTTTAAGAGAATGGCCTGGCAGAAGGTCAACAACAGAAATGATAAATATCTGTCGTGATCGAAAGTTGTGGAGAGACATGATCACCTACGTCAGCCGGCCCGGTACTTGATGATGATGATTATGTCTTCTTTCAAATATCACACATTTATTAACTTTTTAACTTCATTATTCTAATATATCACATTCAAAAAATTACTTTCTCATTCTATTTCTAACAACCCACGTTGATCATTCCGATAATTCATTCCCATCTTTTCTCTCTGAAACCAAACGCTCATTATGAGAGTCGCTAACTCCGTTCTCATTAACGCACTTACCCCACATTCACAGATTTACATCTCATTTGAACCCTGCTATTACCATGTAAAGACCACTACCCCACAATTACTTATCCCCAATAGTTTAATTAACTGTCGACATCCAATCTATTCCCAACATCCTCCATGCATCAAGCACGACTCTTATCTTACCCCTTGTAAGTATGCGACGTCCCAATGGTTCGTCTAATCCGCCTCCACTTCCCTTTGTCCCAGCAAAACTTTTAAATACTCGATTAACTTCAAACCTTCTCCTTCTAAGAAAGTCACAGCAAAGCGAGAGTTATTGAGCTGATGCCCCTGTGGATAAGGAAGATGATTCGATCACCCGACCGAACAGTTTATAGAATCTCTTAGACTTAAATGGGTAACGAAGATTTTTGTGTTGTGGAGAAGGACTAGAAGGCCTGGCGTAGTTCTGACCAATTCTTTAATCATCAGGTCGCACGTCCTTTGCAGAACCTTGTTTTCGTCACAACCCCTCTGAAAGAATCTCTGTCTAATAAGATTTCGCATTTCTTCTTTTAGTATGTTCAATGTCTCCTTGAAGTCTTGAAACCACCTTCTTCTTGGTCTGCCGGTGATGCGTGAATTACCTAAATGTTTAAATTGCAAGAAAAAACATAAAGCACTTTTATATTCTATTCTATTGTACTCTATTCTCTTCTAGTCTATTCTACTCTATTCTAGTCTATTCTACTCTATTCTAGTCAAGTCTATTCTAGTCTAATCTACTCTATTCTACTCTATTCTAATCTATTCTACGCTATTCTAGTCTAGTCTAGTCTATTCTAGTCTATTATACTCTATTCAACTCTATTCTGCTCTATTCTGCTCTATTCTACTCTAATCTACGCTATTCTACTCTATTCTACTCTATTCTACTCTATTCTGCTCTATTCTACTCTATTCTACTCTAATCTACGCTATTCTACTCTATTCTAGTCTATTATACTCTATTCTACTCTATTCTGCTCTATTCTGCTCTATTCTACTCTAATCTACGCTATTCTACTCTATTCTACTCTATTCTACTCTATTCTGCTCTATTCTACTCTATTCTACTCTAATCTACGCTATTCTACTCTATTCTAGTCTATTCTACTCTATTCTACTCTATTCTGGTCTATTCTATTCTATTCTACTCTATTCTACTCATAGAATCAGTTTCATTGCAGTTCGGACATACCCGTTTCATCGCCCGTCCCTGCAGTTGCCCAAACCTATGAAGAATGATTGTTGATGTAAAGTGCTAGTTGTATTTCCCATTAAGCACGTCGGATCGACCAGACCCCTTTTTCAGTTTCAGACATATCGATCTCACAGCATATACATCACTGTCTCACCCAAACTGCTACTTTTCTCTTAAGGAATGAAGAACAAACTAGGCGATGTCCTCTGGTCAGATTCAGGCCACACTCATGGCCGGAGCTACCAGCAATCTAATTGACTATCATCATCATCATCATCATCATCATCAAGTACCGGGCCTGCTGGCGTAGGTGATGATGTCTATCCACAACTTTCGATCACGACAGTTATTTATCATTTCTGTTGTTGACCTTCTGCAAAGCCATTCTCTTAAGCTGTCTGCTATCTTTTCTTTTTGCTTCCCTCTATCTCTTCGTCCCTAAATTTTCCCAGTTGTTACAATATGTTCCAGCTGTTCTCTTCTCATTACGTGGCCAAAAAATGATGAAGGTTTCTTCACAATATTGGAAATTAGCTCTCTTTTTGCTTTGGCCTCTTTCAGAACATCTTCATTACTCTTCTTAGCTGTCCATTGTATTCTCAACATTCTTATGTAAAACCACATTTCTACAGATTCCATTAATTTTTTTGTCTGTTGTACAATTGTCCATGATTCACATCCATATGTTAAGACTGGCTCTACATAACATTTAAGAACTCTTTTTTCTTTTTTCTATTGTAAAAAATGGATTGTATAATATTTTCCTCATTTCTTGGAAAGCTGCTTTTGCCTGAGCCATTCTGCATCTCATCTCTTTTGTACATCTTCCGTCTGAGGTTAACAAAGTTCCCAAATATTTAAATTCATTTACCTGTTTTAATAATGTTCCACTTGTCTTTATTTTGCACTGAGGTGATGTCTTTTTCTTTGTTGTTACAATTACCTCTGTCTTTTTGCTATTAAGGCTGAGTCTTTCATTTTTGCTTTCTTTCACTATAATGTCCAACATTTCTTGTAACTCATTGTCACTCTTAGCGATTAATACTGTATCAACAGCATACCTTAGATTATTTATATTATGACCTCCAATTGTTATTCCAGGCATGCCCCTTATGGATCTTAAAATAATCTAACTTTAAATATTAAACAAATCTGGTGACAGCACACAACCTTGCCTAACACCCTGTTTTATTTGTTGAAACATTCCCAATTGGTTTCCATTTCTTAAGGCCGCTGTTTGTTGCCAGTTCATGTTCTTTATTATTCTTAGATCTTTGCTGTGTATGTTTATGCTTTCTAAAATGTTGATTATTTCTTGGTGCTTTACTTTGTCAATGCCTTGGTGTAATCTATGAAACATAGGTATAGATCTGTTTTCACCTCTATGGCTCTATGATTAGTAATATATATAATTAATTATTATTAATTATTTAATTTTAATTACTGTAATATATTTTTCCACCGAATAGTCCCAATTTTGTGCAGTTTATCTTTTCTAAACTTCAATTTAAACAAAACATCGCTCCATGTGGTTTCTCGGACGCCCGTGATGATTTTTTGGACTTCCGCCTTATTTTTACAAGATAGTCACTTTCTTGGACGTCCGCATGATTTTTACAAGAATCAAGTGTTTTCTCGGACATTTAGTGTCTGAGCAGTTGGAGATGAGGAGCAACTGACGACCTATCCGCCTTCGAGGGCCGGAGCAGGCAAAGCTCTTTAACACGAGTTTACGGTACCCTCGGTTATCCTCCTGATTTCCTGGGGATTCTCCCTGCGTACAATCAAGCCATGGCTCATATATTAATGTTCCTGTGCTAGCCATGGCTCATATCTTAGCGTGTGTGTGTGTGCTAGCCATGGCTCATATCTTAGCGTGTGGGTGTGTGCGCGCGTGTGCGTGCGTGCGTGCGCGTGTGCGTGTGCGTGCGTGCGTGCGCGTGTGCGTGCGTGCGTGCGCGTGTGCGTGCGTGCGCGCGTGTGTGTGCGCGTGTGTGTGTGCGCGTGTGTGTGTGTGTGTGCTTGCCATGAATCATATCTTGGTGTGTGCATGGCTAGTTAGTCACATCTCATATCTTTGTGTGTGCATGTCTATGTTCGTCATATCTCATATCTTTGTGTGCATGTCTATGTTAGTCATGTGTCCATATCTTTGTGTGTGCATATCTATGTCAGTCATATCTCATATCCTTGTGTGCATGTCTATGTTAGGCATGAATCATATCTTTGTGTGTGCATATCTATGTTAGTCATGTGTCATATCTTTGCGTGTATGTCTGTGTTAGTCATATCTCATATCTTGATGTGTGTCAGTGTTAGTCATGCCTCGTATCGCTGTGTGTATGTCTGTGTTAGTCACATCTCATATCTTTTTGTGTGCATGTCTGTGTTAGTCACCTCTAGTGACTCGGGCAGATGGTTCTCGTAAACCTGGGAGTGCCGACCATCTAAGGGCAGAATCCCCCTACAGAAAAGACAATCTGCTGCCTTGCAGGAAGATTGGGGACAATCAAAGGCTAATGAAAGCAAACCTGAATAAAATGCTGGCTGAAATCGGATGCACCGTGCCACTGGCGCAGAACACAGTGCAACGTTTTAACGAGTGTCCAATCAGAGTGGATCTGGCAGTCTCTAATTGTGATGTTCTGCCTGTGGGGGCGATCTACACACTTAACCTGACAGCGGACTTCATGTGAGAGTCTGGAATCCTACTCTGATTGAGTCCTGATCGCAGAGAGAGAGAGAGAGAGAGAGAGAGAGATGTAAGATGCACAACGGAAATAAAAAGCAGAATAGCTCAGGCCAAATTAGCATTTCAGGAAATGAAAAATTTATTATGCAACAAACCTATGTAAATAGAAGTGATAAAGAGAGTTGATCGGTGCTGTATAGAACCAATTCTGACCTATGGATGCGAATTATGGAGTGTAGACAAACAGATGAAAAGACGATTAGAGGCAACAGATATGGGATTTCTCAAAAGAATGTCGAAAGTTCCCTGGACAGATAAAAAGACCAATGAGGAAATTCTCAAAGAGGCCATCGCAAAAAAAGGAGCTCCTAAAAATTATCCGAATGAAACAATCGACATTTTTCGTGCACATCATGAGAAGAGAGAAGTTGGAATACTTGGTTACAACTGGCAAAATAAAAGGAAAGAGAGATCACGGACGACAAGGAGAGAAAATACTGGATAGCTTGGTGTCATGGCATAGCAAACAGACAACAATAGAACTGAAACGATGCACTGTAAATAGAAGATTGTGGAAGGACATGATCGCCTACGCCAACCAGTATAGCACATGATGATGATGATGAATCATCAATTGACCTGGTGGTCTAGACGAAAGACATCGGTCTCTAGATAGGTTGGACCATGGTTTGAAATCTCGTCACAAGCATTTTCGCTCAGAATTCATGGCTTTAACCCCCCCCCTTTTACGGTCTCTGTTTACTTATTAGATCAGCTGTATACAGCCGTCTCAGATAAAGGTGAAGAACAAGAGGTCGCACAGTTAGAAGTCCAGAACTGTAAGCAGAATGACTACTCGAGCAAAATTTAAAAACAAATTAAGTCTCAGAAGGAGACCATGTAAAATAATTAGAACCACAGTTGATAACTTCCAGGAAGTCATCAGCACAAAAGTTATGAAACGTAATTGAGAAGCAAGTTATCTTCACTTCAGCTATCTAGAATTAGAAGGTAATTAGATGTATAAGCGTTTCATTTTGTATCTTTATTATTGGGACTTTGTGGTATAGAGGTAAGACGGCAGTCTGTGGACACGAACTTAGCGAGTTCTATTTCCATCAATGTAGAAGGGATTTTTTTTTACTTTCAAGCTGTGATATTACCCCTCCCCTCGTCACTGATTAGTGAAGTCTTGATATTTAGCTGCCTTGGATAAGGCCGAAGAAGCAAGTGGTGGGGTGATACTAAACACTCCAAAGTATGGTGACAGCCTTACAAAGATGGAACACAACACATTAATAAAGTTTCTGCCTGTGGCCTTCTTCAGACTACAAAGAAAATTACAACAAACGGTGAAGCACAATTATGAAAGAAGGTCATGAGTGCACTCGCTCATGTTGAAGAATTATTGGCAGTTAAAAGTCGTAAAGAGTAGGCCCAAAATGACCGCTGCCCAGGCAAAATCATCGATCAAAAATATGACGTCAAAACTCGCGAGTATTGAAAAATATTAGAATATCTGCCTGTATGGTGATGGACTGGGATCTGCGATAGCTTAGTGATAATGAACTGGACTACAACGGACAAGAGAAAGGGTTCGATCCCAATCGACGGCTTCCGGTTCACCCAGCCTTTAATGGGTACCTGATTTTTTCTGGGAAAGTAAAGCGGCCCGGGCGTGATACCGACCACATTACCCCAAAAGTCATGTGCCGAAGGTCTGCAAAATGTATGGTCACTAATACCATGTTCCCTATACGCCACTTGGCGTGACAGGGGTACTTTACTTTTTTTTTTAATATGGCGAGGGACTAGAGAGATCACGGCTGACTGTGTATAAAGTAAGAAAATGTGATATTCACTTAAAAGTCAGTTCGTAACGACTTCGCAAGAGCAGGCGTGCACAAATAAAAAAAATTGCATATAATCAGATTGCGTGTACCTTTCAGAATATTGCACCCATCTCAGACAGTCTCTCTCTCTCTCTCTGTTATCTAGACATATCTCCCCCAGAGCGTTGCACTCATCACAGCCTTTTTGAAAGAATATCTGTATCCTGCCAGGATCTCACTTTTTTCTGTTATCATGATCAAGTCTGGAGCCGCGATAGCTCAGTGGTTAGTGAACTGGACTACACAGGAAAAGAGGTAGGGTTCGATCCCAACCGACGGCTTTCGGGTTCACCCAGCCTTAAATATGTACCGGATTTTTTTTCTGGGAAAGTAAAGCAGCACGGGCGTAATACCGACCACATCACCCCAAAAATCATGTGCTGAAGGTCTGTAAAATATATGGTCACTAACACCATATTTCCCTATACGCCACTTTATCGTGACGGGGGTTCTTTACTTACTTACTTTACTATGATCAAGTCTCCTTGACGTCTTCAAACAACATTCTTCTAGGTATGCCCCTGTTTCATCTCCCTGGAACTATGCTCAATTCGTTGATGAAATCTTCTCGTTGGTATCTGACATTGTCGCCCACGCAGGATATTTGGCTCGTACTGATGTTTGACCTTACTGACGACGTCCTAACCGACAATGCAAAATGGCTGCATGACTTCCGGTTTCTGCGGAGACTACCATAATCTCACGGAGCCGCGATAGCTCAGTGGTTAGTGAACTGGACTACAAACGACAAGAGGTAGTGTTCGATCCCAACCGACGGTTTCTGAGTTCACCCAGCCTTAAATGGGTACCGGATGTTTTTCTGCGAAAGTAAAGCGGCACGGGCGTAATACCGACCACATTACCCCAAAAATCATGTGCCGGCTGTCTGTAAAATTTATGGTCACTAACACCATATTCCCTAATGCCACTTCGCGTTACGGGAGTACTTTATATTTTTTTTTTAACTTACCATAATATCCCTTAAACAGCTACGGTTTTTTTTTTTTGTGTTTTAAATATATATGTGTATTCGGGGAAATTGAGGTCAGGAAGTGTTTCTTTTAAATATATGTGTGTGTTTGAGGAAATTGGGGTGAGGAAGTGTTTGTTTAAATATATGTGTGTATTCGGGGAAATTGAGGTCAGGAAGTGTTTCTTTTAAATATATGTGTGTGTTTGAGGAAATTGGGATGGGGAAGTGTTTGTTTTAAATATGTGTGTTTCAGGAAATTGAGGTGGGAAAGTGTTTGTTTTAAATATGTTTGTTTGATGAAATTGAGGTGGGGAAGTGTTTGTTTTAAATATGTGTGTTTCAGGAAATTGAGGTGGGGAAGTGTTTGTTTTAAATATATGGGTTGGGGAAATTGGGATGATGAAGTGTTTGTTTTAAATATATGTGTTTGAAGAAATTGGGATGGGGAAGTGTTTGTTTTAAATATATGTGTTTGAAGAAATTGGGATGGGGAAGTGTTTGTTTTAAATATGTGTCTTTGAAGAAATTGGGATGGGGAAGTGTTTGTTTTAATTATATGTGTTTGAAGAAATTGGGATGGGGAAGTGTTTGTTTTAAATATGTGTCTTTGAAGAAATTTGGATGGGGAAGTGTTTGTTTTAAATATATGTGTTTGAGGAAATTGGGATGGGGAAGTGTTTGTTTTAAATATATGTGTTTGAGGAAATTGGGATGGGGAAGTGTTTGTTTTAAATATTTGTGTTTGAGGAAATTGGGATGTGGAAGTGACTGTGCTTTCTCTTTTCGATGAAAGTCGGTTGGAATCTTCGCCTATGTTGTCGATTAGTGCTGCACGGTAGTCGACACTGTCAACGCCCTTTGGCAGAATACTGTATATAAGATGAGCGGGTGTAGGAAATTCACGACTGTTGTGATATTGATTCCAAAAGCAGAACTGAACAGAGGTAGGTCTTTTAACATGTTTTAATTTCTTTCTCATTATCCACGGTATTCTAAACATTATTCTTGAACATTTTAATTATAAGTCAAACTGGTTTGTTTCAGCGCTTTTCACCTGCGTGGAATCCTATATTTGACTCATCTGAGAGAATAACGTGGGTGGATGAATGTATGGTCGGCAATGTATTGATATTTTGATAGTTTGATCGCGGACCGATGGACGGACATACAGATAACTAGGCAGATATATAGACAAATAGACAGGCTGGTAGACACATTGCAGACAAACAGACTGTTTATTTGTAGTTACCTTCTTTTCTAAATTAATTTCAACGTCGTGATCTCACCCGTATATAAGATGAAATCGAAATATTTTGTTTTAAGTTTTCACATTTACCTTTGAATTAATTTTCACTGTAAACTTCTTTACTTTGATGACTCCGTTCATGGCTTGCTTCTGTCATTATTTAAACAACAACATTTCTGATCACTTTGACTGCATCCTCAAAACTGTTCACGGATGTTTACAATTCAGCCTTCTCGCACTTCCTTTATTACATAGAACAGATGAATTCATTCTTCCTCATTGGCTTTCGTTGAGGACATTTTTTAAACAAATTTGTTTCTTTTCTCTTTTGATGGTTTTGTTGAGGAAGTAGTTTTTGAATTTTGTTTTAATGTAAGAAGTTTAGGAAATTTGAGAAGTATGAAGTTCGGGTGTATTGTGAAGTAACATTTGGAGCTTTTATGGGTTAACCAGTTTTATTTATTTAATATTATTAATACATTTTTTGGGGGTGGGTGTGGGTGGGGGGAGGGCCGGGGGGGAGGGGGGAAGGGGGTTTGTAGAGTAGGTAGTTTGGGGAGTTTGAGAAGTAAGTAGTTTGGGGAGTTTGTGAAGTAAGTAGTTTGGGGAGTTAGAGAAATGAGTAGTTTGGGGAGTTTGTGAAGTAAGTAGTTTGGGGAGTTTGTGAAGTAAGTAGTCTAGGGATATTGTGAAATAAGCTGTCTCTGGAGTATGTGAAGTAAGTAGTTTTGGGAGTTTGTGAAGAAAGTAGTTTGAGGAGTTTGTGAAGTAAGTAGTTTGAGGAGTTTGAGAAGTAAGTAGTTTGGGGAGTTTGTGAAGTAAGTAGTTTGAGGAGTTTGTGAAGTAAGTAGTTTGAGGAGTTTGAGAAGTAAGTAGTCCGAGGAGTTTGTGAAGTGAGTAGTCTAGGGAGTTTGTGAAGTAAGTAGTTTGAGGAGTTTGTGAAGTAAGTAGTTTGAGGAGTTTGAGAAGTAAGTAGTTTGGGGAGTTTGTGAAGTAAGTAGTTTGAGGAGTTTGTGAAGTAAGTAGTTTGAGGAGTTTGAGAAGTAAGTAGTTCGAGGAGTTTGTGAAGTGAGTAGTCTAGGGAGTTTGTGAAGTAAGTAGTTTGGGGAGTTTGTGAAGTAAGTATTTCGAGGAGTTTGTGAAGAAAGTAGTTCATGGAATTTGTGAAGTAAGTAATTTGGGGACTTTGTGAAGAAAGCAGTTTGTGGAGTTGTGAAGTAAGTAGTTTGGGGAGTTTGTGAAGAAAGTAGTTCGAGAAGTTTGTGAAGTAAGTAGTTTGGGGAGTTTGTGAAGTAATCAACCTCTGGAGTTTGTGAAGTAAGTAGTTTAGGGAGTGTGAAGTAAGTAGTTCGTGGAGTTTGTGAAGTAACTAGTTTGGGGAGTTTGTGAAGAAAGTAGTTTGGGGAGTTTGTGAAGAATGTAGTTCGTGGAGTTTGTGAAGTAAGTAGTTTGGGGAGTTTGTGAAGTAAGTAGTCTAGGGATATTGTGAAATAAGCCGTCTCTGGAGTATGTGAAGTAAGTAGTTTTGGGAGTTTGTGAAGTAAGTAGTTTGTGGAGTTTGTGAAGTAATCAATCTCTGGAGTTTGTAAAGTAAATAGTTTGGGGAGTGTGAAGTACGTAATTCGTGGAATTTGTGAAGTAAGTAGTTCGTGGGGTTTGTGAAGTAAGTAGTTTGGGGAGTTTGTGAAGTTAGTAGTTTGGGGTGTTTGTGAAGTAAGTAGTTTGGGTAGTGTGAAGTAAGTAGTTTATGGGGTTTGTAAAGAAAGTAGTTTGGGGAGTGTGTGAAGTAAGCAACATCTGAAGTTTGTGAAGTAAGTAGTTTGGGGAGTGTGAAATAAGTAGTTCGTGGAGTTTGTGAAGTAAGTAGTTTGGGGAGTTTGTGCAGTAAATAGTTTGGGGATTGTGAAGAAAGTAGTGTGGGGGTTTGTGAAGTAAGTAGTTTGGGGAGTGTGAAGTAAGTACTTTGGGGAGTGTGAAGTAAGTAGTTCGTGGAGTTTGTGAAGTAAGTTGTTTGGGGAGTGTGAAGTAAATAGTTCGTCGAGTTTGTGAAGTAAGTAGTTCGTGGAGTTTGTGAAGTATAAGTAGTTCGTGGAGTGTATGAAGTAAGTAGTTTGGGGAGTGTGAAGTAAGTAGTTCGTGGAGTTTGTGAAGTACGTAGTTTGGGGAGTTTGTGAAGTAAGTAGTTTGTGGAGTGTGAAGTAAGTAGTTCGTGGAATTTGTGAAGTAAGTAGTTTGGGGAGTGTGTGAAGTAAGTAGTTTGGGGAGTTTGTGAAGTAAGTAGATTGGGGAGTTTGTGAAGGAAGTAGTTTGGGGAGTTTGTGAAGTAAGTAGTTTGGAGAGTTTGTGAAGTAAGTATTTCGTGTGGTTTGTGAAGTTAGTAGCGTAGGGAGTTTGTGCTGAAAGTAGTTTGGTGCGTTTTTGAAGTAAGTAGTTTGGGGAGTTTGTTAAGTAACTAGTTTGGGGAGTTTGTGAAGTAAGTAGTTTGGGGAGTTTGTTAAGTAAGTAGTTCGGGGAGTTTGTGAAGTAAGTAGTTCGGGGAGTTTGTGAAGTAAGTAGTACGGGGAGTTTGTGAAGTAAGTATTTTTTGGAGTTTGTTGAGTAAGTATTTTGTGGAGTTTGTGAGGTAATTATTTTGTGGAGTTATGAAGTAAGTAATGAGTGTTGTTTGTGGAATAAGTAGAATTTCTTTGAGTAAGTTGTTAGCGGGGCGGCGGGGAGAGGGTTTGTGGATTATATAGAGTGTCTGAGAAAGCGAAAGAGAGAGAGAGAGAGAGATAGAGAGAGAGAGAGAGAGAAGGAGAGAGAGAGAGGAAAACAAATCTTTAATGCGTTTTTTTTAATACTGAACTCTAACAATGTTATTTAGTACTAAAATGGTATTTGCTGTTCACAGTAAAATCTCAAGAATGATATAAAAAAATCCACTGCGGAAATTAGATTAGTTAGACGCATGACAGGAACCAGCCTAAGAAATAAGGTCAGAAGTGAGGGATTGAGAAGAAGATGTTATGATTAAATGCCATTTATTGAATAAATAAAGATACAAATAAAACAGATCAGATAAAATAGGTTGACCACGTGAAAGGAGGGAAAGATTGAAAACTACAAGACAACGAGCCTTAAATAAAACTAAGAGAACAGCAGACCAAAGTGTGGCCACGATACAAAATGGATTGATGGAATTTTAGAAACACCAGAAAACATTATAGCAGAAGAACCCACGAAAAGAGCAAAGGGCAACCAAATTATATCTCTCCTCGACGTTGTAAAGCCTTTGTAAAAGAAAGAAGAACAAGAGGAGGATTTTTTTTCAGTACAGGGAACAAGCTAGGTAACTCCTGCTAAAGTCACTTGGGTATGTTTAGAAAGGTAGTTAAGGTTAATTATAACTTCAATATGGCTTCCGGTCAATACGGCGGATTGGAGGCAAGAACCGTTAAAGATCTGTCTGAAAATTGTTCCTTGTTGCAGTTTCCTCATATTCCAAGTCCGGTTCGCTGTCGGAGCTAGTGAATTTAATGCTCTGTGCACGCCTTGAGCTTTGATTTTCATCCGGATCGTGTTTCGATATTCCGATAGCTTACGGTGAATGATGATATCGTATGACGAACGACAGTTAGATTTCTTTCACTTTTGGTGCTGCTTGGCCTAATGTCTTTTGGCGTGGGCTGTGGCTGCTATGATGGGAACTGCAGATACCTTTCTTTGTTTGAATCATTCAATAAGATGAGATATTAATTCGGATGATTCCACTGTCACGGGCGGTTGAGCAATTATTAATTTTAATTCGTCTGCAGTGACACCATTGCCTTCGACTACCTAGAACTACTATAAGTTCAATGATTTGGGAATCTCACAGGCTACCGAACCTGGCATTTATTTCACAGTTTTACCAATAAACACTCTCTCTTCCAGAATATACTCAGTCATGTTCCAGCTATCCTGTGTGAACTCACAGCTACTGTACGCTAACACTCGAAAGCAAAATAAACGTATAGTGTAAGTACTCTCAGCCAGGTGACAGAGATCTGTAGAGAGGTGCATCAGGCAGGCGTCTCACAAGAATTATGCACCAGACACACACACACACTACTTGCACATTTCTATTCATTTCTTTTACAAGCAACATTAATATCGGGAGCCGTGATAGCTCAGTGGGATAGTGAACTGGACTACAAAGGACAAGAGGTAGTTCGATCCCAACCGACTGCCTCCGGTTTCACCAAAACTTAAGTGGGTACCGGATTTTTTTCTGGGAAATTAAAGCGGCACGGGCGTAATACCGACCACATTACACCAAAAATCATGTTATTGAGTTATTGAGTTATTTGCGGGTCATCATCATTGCACTCCGAACATGTCCATAGGTGCTCAGATCCCCTCCTCAGCAATTCCCTCAGTGTCCAGCGACTGACGACTCCAGTTCCATGTTGGTTAATAAGACTTCTTACACGGCCACTAAGTTTCTCATTTCTAGCTGTGCCAAACTTAACTCCCATTTCCATCATCCGAAGAAGTGACGTAGATCTGTGTTTGCCGAAGTCCTGTGCTCTTCCCACATCTCGGAGGACATTGATGATGTCCGCTCGAACCATTGGTTGCCCGTCCTCAACGACAGCGCAGCTAGCCAACCTGTCCGCCCTTTCATTTCCCCGTACTCCCGCATGCCCAGGGACATAGACAAAGGTGACCTTACGTATTTTGGATTTCTGCAACGACTCTACCCATTGCATGCGTACAGAGCCCGCCTCCACTTTTTTTTATCATGCTCATCGAGTCACTCAGTATACATGCGTGGGTGTAGTCTTGTAAATCATGTGTTGATGGTCTGTAAAATTGATGGTCACCAACACCATATTCCCTTTACGCCACTTGACGTGACGGGGGCTCTTTACTACTTTTTATACTCTAATATCGTTGCCTTTATTGGTTTTAGAATGGTTTAGGAAATCCCTGTTTAGATAGCGAGTGAGACATCCTGTAGTGCTTTATCTACTTGACAAGCGTCATGAACAAATCACACAGAGACATTGGTATGTTTACAGCACTAGGAAAACTCCACAAACAAACAACAGAAAATACAGAACAATTGGCGGCCTGAACTAAGATCAACCCCGAACTTCTCGACACAGTGACTTGCCACTAAAGACCCACACTTAAGTTACCAGCGCTGTTCTATTTAAGGATGGCTTGTGTTCTCTGTATATTGTGTTTTTAATTGTTTGTGAATTGTTCCGATTGCTGAACAAATACATGTAAACAAAGTAATGGGCCCCGTTACATCAAGTGGTGTATAGGAAATGAATATAGTGTTAGTGACCATACATTTACTGACCTTCTACACATGATTTTTTTGATAATAATGTGGTTGGTATTAAACCTGTGCCGCTTTACTTTCTCAGGAAAAATCAGCTACCTATATAAGGCTGGGTGAACCCGGAAGCCATCGATCAGGATCGAACACGACCTCTTGTCCTTTGGAGCATAGTTTACTAACCACCGAGCTATCTTAGTTCCCAAAAATAGATATACCTTTTTGTAATTTACTGTTTCTCGTCTCAAAAGCTTATATATATATATATATATATATATATATATATTAAATATGCAATTATTTCTTGTTATTGTCGTAAGTAAGTAAATTACCCCAGTCACGCCAAGTGGCGTATAGGGAAATATGCTGTTAGTGACCCTATATTTTACAGACCTTCAGCACATGATTTTTGGGGTAATGTGGTCAGTATTACGTCCGTGCTGCTTTACTTTCCCAGAAAAATATCCGGTACCCATTTAAGGCTGGGTGAACCCGGAAGCCGTCGGTTGGGATCGAACCCTACCCCTTGTCCGTGGTAGTCCAGTTCACTAACCACTGAGTTATCGCGGCTCCCTTGTTATTGTCGTCGCTATTGTTATTTGCCCAAACGCTACCCTGTAAGCGGCATAGATATTACGTTTTTTTACAGCTCCAGAGTTTACTACAATTTTCTCATCAATAATTCCAAGACAACGTTATACCCACTAATTTGATAAGACCACCGTTAAGTCTATGACTGTTAAGAAAAAAATAAATCTTCTACATCTTCGTTTTCTGTCTCCTTCCGTTAACTCTTTCCGTACGTTTTGAAGCATAGTTCGCCATGTCTTTCGGCCACGTACGTTTCGCTGCATAGTGCGTCACCCCCAATTTGATTAGTGTGAACCGTCAACAAACCATATTCTTTTTCCGTGTCTTGTATCATCTTGGTATTGGTGAAATCTAATACCTTATTCAAGTATCTAAAATTTCATATATAATATGTTATATGTTAGATAAAAATAAATATGTAGATTGATTCTTAAAACCATGAACAATTTTGTCTCTGAAATCTCTTCCGTTGCGTTGATAAAAAGCTTCCGTACGGAAAGAGTTAAGTTGGCGTGGATGCTCCGTGTCGTTAGTTTATACCAAACAGCAATATATGCTTTTTGACCCGACACATCCGTCTCTGGCATGGATTTATTTTTAACTGCTTAATAATTTTGCCCGGGTAGCGACTGTTTTGGCCTACTCTTTCCGACTTTTAACTGCTAAGGGCTCTTTAGCGTGCACCGAGTGTACACAGGACTTTCCGTTTTTGGCAATTATCTGAGAGGCAGAACATCAGTTCTCACTACCTAGAGATCAGAGAGGGTTAAACCACGGAATGAATTTCAAAAATGCTCAGCGCCTGTGGCGTCCTTAAGAAAGGAAAGAAAATCTCATTCATTCCGATATGTCTTAAGTTTGTGACAGCTACAATTAACGATTAATTCATGTATATTATTTCAGTGGCAGTTTCCTCATGCAAAACTAGCCACTGGTTTACATTTATAATTGTATTCCATGTTTCCTCAGGTAAAACTAACAACTGATTTACGTTTATAATAATTGTATTCCATGTTTCCTCATGTAAAACTAACAACTGATTTACGTTTATAATAATTGTATTCCATGTTTCCTCACGTAAAACTAACAACTGATTTACGTTTATAATAATTGTATTCCATGTTTCCTCATGTAAAACTAACAACTGATTTACGTTTATAATAATTGTATTCCATGTTTCCTCATGTAAAACTAACAACTGATTTACGTTTACAATAATTGTATTCCCTGTTTCCTCAGGTAAAACTAACAACTGATTTACGTTTATAATAATTGTATTCCCTGTTTCCTCAGGTAAAACTAACAACTGATTTACGTTTATAATAATTGTATTCCCTGTTTCCTCATGTAAAACTAACAACTGATTAACCTTTATAATAATTGTATTCCATTTTTCCTCAGGTAAAACTAACAACTGATTTAAGTTTATAATAATTGTATTCCCTGTTTCCTCATGTAAAACTAACAACTGATTTACGTTTATATCTTCAGTTTGCGGAAGCGTGGCGAGAAGTTACTGCACAGCAAATACTTGGTCAGCCTCGTTATTATCTTGACCATTATTGACTGTTCCTTGGTCATCGCCGAGTTAATCCTTGATCTCTACAGCGTCAAAAGTGAGTAAACAAACTGTTCAACTGTTAATGATATGCAAATGTTTTTTTTTTTTTTTCATTTACCCAGAATTAAATTGATAAAATAATTAATTTTCCACATATTGCGTTATTTGCAAGTCATCATCATTGATTTTCGAACATGTCTTTTGGTGCTCAGATCCCCTCCTCAGCAAATTTCGCAGTGTCCAGCGACTGATGACTCCAGTTCTGTGTTGTTTAATAAGTCTTCTGATACGACCACTATGTTTCTCATTTTTGGCTGTGCCCATTTTAACTCCCATCTTCTCATCTGAAGAAGTGACGTGGACTCATTGTTGTCGAAGTCCTGTGTCCATCGCACATCTCGGAGGCTTTGATTGGGTCCACCCGATCTATTGGTCGACCTTCCTCAACAGTAGCACAGCAAGCCAACCTGCCGGCTCTTTTATTTCCCCGTACTCCCGCATGTCGTTGGACATATACAAAGGTGACTTTAAGTATTTTTGACTTCTGCAATGACTCTACCCATTGCACACGTACAGAGCGCGCCCTCGCTTTTCTCATCATGCTCATAGAATCACTCAGTATACAGGCGTGAGTGAAGTCTTGTGAATGTAATCATAAGAATACCCTGGGAACTGCCATCACCTCAATCTAATTTTTACATATGAAATATTTTATATGAACGATTACATATCCTTTAGGGAAGTAAGACAAGCATGGGCTTAATACCGACATTTTACAAATAGTTAAATAGCTGCCGAGATCGAGAATTGTGGAGAGACATGATCACCTACGCCAGTAGGCAGGGTACTTGATGATGATGATGATGATGATGATGATGAAAAGAGTATGTGAACAAACATGATATGGTCTATAGCCTTCGAGACACGACATGTTTCTTTGTTTTTCTTCTATTAAATAAACTGATCACATCAAAATAGAAACAATAACGTTCTGAAGAAAAGTACAGAGAGAACGAAAGCTTACTACCAACATCAAGGGGAGACAATCATCAGTTTTCTTCTTGTAATAGAAAGTTTAACATGAAGTTAGAAAGACGGTCATAGAGTGCTATTTCCAACCAGTGCTATTTTATCGTGATAATTCAAGGACCATTAGACAATCAAATGAAAAGACGATTAGAGGCCACAGAGATGGGATTTCTCAGAAGAATGTTGAAAGTTCCCTGGACAGCTAAAAAGACCAATGAGGAAGTTCTCAAAGAGGCCAACACAAAAAGGGAGCTCTTAAAAAACATCAGAAAGTAGCAATCAACATTTTTCGGGCACATCATGAGAAGAGGAAAGTTGGAATACTTGGTTACAACTGGCAAAATAAAAGGAAAGAGAGATCGCGGGCGACAAATAGAGAAAATACTGGATAGCTTGGTGTCATGGCATGGATAACAGTCAACAACAGAACTGATACGATGCACTGTAGACATAAGATTGTGGAGGGACATGATCACCTACGCCAACCGGTATGGCACATGATGAATGCAATGACAGTTAATTAAAAAATTACAACGCCAGATACAAATTAGCTGAAATGTGTTTTTTTTTCTGGAAGGATGCTAAATATATCGTGGACAGTCACAAAATCCAATGGGGAGGTACTACAGGGGTAGGTGAAGATAGGAAGATTGTTAAAGAGATTAGGAAAAGGTGGTCTAGATTTGGTGAGCATCGGTGGAGACAAGGCTGGTTGTGGTACTTAGAAAAAGGTGGTCTAGATTTGGTGAGCATCGGGGGAGACAAGGCTGGTTGTGGTACTTAGAAAAAGGTGGTCTAGATTTGGTGAGCATCGGTGGAGACAAGGCTGGTTGTGGTACTTAGAAAAAGGTGGTCTAGATTTGGTGAGCATCGGTGGAGACAAGGCTGGTTGTGGTACTTAGAAAAAGGTGGTCTAGATTTGGTGAGCATCGGTGGAGACAAGGCTGGTTGTGGTACTTAGAAAAAGGTGGTCTAGATTTGGTGAGCATCGGTGGAGACAAGGCTGGTTGTGGTACTTAGAAAAAGGTGGTCTAGATTTGGTGAGCATCGGTGGTGACAAGGCTGGTTGTGGTACTTAGAAAAAGGTGGTCTAGATTTGGTGAGCATCGGTGAAGACAAGGCTGGTTGTGGTACTTAGAAAAAGGTGGTCTAGATTTGGTGAGCATCGGTGAAGTCAAGGCTGGTTGTGGTACTTAGAGAAAGGTGGTCTAGATTTGGTGAGCATCGGTGGTGACAAGGTTGATTGTGGTACTTAGAGAAAGGTGGTCTAGATTTGGTGAGCATCGGTGAAGACAAGGCTGATTGTGGTACTTAGAAAAAGGTGGTCTAGAATTGGTGAGCATCGGTGGAGACAAGGTTGATTGTGGTACTTAGAAAAAGGTGGTCTAGATTTGGTGAGCATCGGTGAAGACAAGGCTGGTTGTGGTACTTAGAAAAAGGTGGTCTAGATTTGGTGAGCATCGGTGAAACAATGCTGGTTGTGGTACTTAGAGAAAGGGGATCTAGATTTGGTGAGCATCGGTGAAGACAAGGCTGATTGTGGTACTTAGAAAAAGGTGGTCTAGATTTGGTGAGCATCGGTGAAGACAAGGCTGATTGTGGTACTTAGAAAAAGGTGGTCTAGATTTGGTAAGCATCGGTGAAGACAAGGCTGGTTGTGGTACTTAGAAAAAGGTGGTCTAGATTTGGTGAGCATCGGTGAAGACAAGGCTGGTTGTGGTACTTAGAAAAAGGTGGTCTAGATTTGGTGAGCATCGGTGAAGACAAGGCTGGTTGTGGTACTTAGAAAAAGGTGGTCTAGATTTGGTGAGCATCGGTGGTGACAAGGTTGATTGTGGTACTTAGAAAAAGGTGGTCTAGATTTGGTGAGCATCGGTGGAGACAAGGCTGGTTGTGGTACTTAGAGATAGGGGATCTAGATTTGGTGAGCATCGGTGGAGACAAGGCTGGTTGGAATTCTTTGAAACAGCAGGAATCATATTTGGCTTGAGAGATAGAGGTCATTTCTGCAAAAGGGAATTATGTTGAATGGTTTGACGGCCTGGCACGATTAATGAACAACGGTGGAACTGTTACAAGCTTACAAGATAGAGGCTTATTGAGGAACATGATATTCGTTGTCTCTCTGTAAGGATCGAGAATGAATGCATGGAAGCGAAGAGCTGGAAGAATCTAAAAGAAGACGTAGAGGAAAACATAGAACATATATTGAAGAGCTTAAGAGAATGATTAGCTACGAGTGCAAGAGCTCATTTGAAATCCAATCGCAGCGTTAAAAAGTAGAGAAGAGGGCTAGTTATCCACGCCAACAAGCCTGGCGATTAAGTGTGCTGATGATGATGGTTGGGAGCCGCGATAGCTCAGTGGTTAATGAACTGGACTACAAAGGACAAGAGGTAGGGTTCGATCCCAACCGACGGCTCCGGTTCACCCAGCCTTTAATGAGTACAGGATTATTTTCTGGGAAGCAAAGCGGCACGGGCGTAATACCGACCACATTATCCCAAAAATCATGTGCCGAAGGTCTGTCAAATTTATGGTCACTAACACCATATTCCCTATACGCCACTTGGCGTGACGGGGGTACTTTACTTTGTTTTATTTATATCTTTCCCTTCTTCTTTCCTTCCTCATCTGCCTTTCAGCGTCGAGGGGAGATATAATTTGCGGTCTTTTGCTCTTCTGTTCGCCTCTGCTGCTGTTATGTTTCATAGTGCTCTAATATTCCATTGACTCATCTTTTTCGTGGTCGACCATTTATTTATATGATGATAGTTATTATTTCATATATATGGAACCTCAGATGTGCAACAAGCTGATAGTGACAACGTAAAACAGCTGAGTGCGAGAGTTCAGATCCTTGAAATGATACTTTCCATTACAGCCAACCATTACCCACATCAGTATGTTTCTGAAAATAGCAGCATCATGTGCCACACCGGTTGGCGTAGGTAATCGTGTCCTTCTACAATTCTCTGTCCAAAGTGCGTCATATCAATTCTGTTTTGACTGTTTACTGTGTCACGACACTAAACTATCTAGTATCATCTCCCATTGTCTTCCACAACCTCTCTTTCCCCGTATTTTTCCAATTACGACCAAGTATCGCACCTTTCCCACCTCTATATACATTTTTTATATTATAATTAAATAATGTTTTCACGTTTACCTCGATTCTGTGCTTCGTAATTTGATCTTATCATCACACGAGACAGTGAATTCAGTGACTTCATAAGAATAACACTCTGCAGCATAGATAACACCGCTGGCACGCATTCAGCAGGTTCCCTCTCTCACCGCAACTCGTGGAACCAGGCGAATTACCAGGCCGATACAGTTTGGGGTCAGCTGCGTTGCAGGAATTACTAAAAACCATAGCGGGCGGTTGTATATATGTATATATATATATATATATATATATATATATATATATATATATATATATATAATCATCATCATCATCATCAAGTATCGGGCCTAGTTGCGTAGGTAGGTGATCATGTCTCTCCACAACTTTTGATGTCGGCAGCTATTTATCATTTCTGTTGTTGACCTTCTGCCAAGCCATTCTCTTAAGCTGTCTGTTATTTTTTCTCTTTGTTTCCCTCTATCTCTTCGTCCCTCAATTTTTCCAGTTGTTACAATATATTCAAGTTGTGCTCTTCTCATTACATGGTAAAAAAAAATGATGATTGTTTCTTCCTAACATTGGAAATTAGCTCTATTTCTGCTTTGACCTCTCTCAGAACCTCTTCATTACTCTTCTTAGCTGTCCATGGTATTCTCAACATTCTTCTGTAAAACCACATTTCTACAGACATTTATACTAAATATATATATATAATCATATATGTGCATGGTTGTGTGTATTCGTGATGATACCACCTTTCATGTAAGTTTCGTTTTATCACTTCTCGGATTTGCTCTCTTAAACATACGACCACAATTCCATAGAGCTCAACGCATGGCTATGACGATTCTTTGATAGCCTGGACTCTGAACTAATTCAATAAACGTGTTGCCACTTGCCATTTTCAGTTTTCTGCTTCACGCTTCAATAATCTTTGAGAATGTGCCCTCTTTCCTCAGAACACTTTTTTTTTTTTTGGGGGGGGGGATTTAAAAAATATATTGTCATTGACACTTCTGTGGACGGTCATTTAAACTAATCAACGAGTATCTGAAGAACATCAATTATTGTATGTAAAGCCACAACTATGATAATTTCGAGAAGTTATTTAATCTATATTTCGTGTGCATTCAGTATCTAATTAATTTAATCTAATTTTGACTTGAGAGCGAGTGGTCGATTTGATAACTTGTCGGGCTCCAAATCAGGTGAACGTGGGATCGAATCCCTGTAAGGTCGACGTCTTTTTTCTTTCTATTGGGAGTGAAATAAAAACTCAGATCTCGTGGCGACTGCAATAGACAAGCAGTCGTTATTCTTTGATCCTATAGGTCCCCCCGTCAGACCGCAGTAATAGAAAAATGCTGTAAGGATAGTGTTACATTTCATGTAATTTATATTTTTGTTAACCTATTCAAGTTTAATATATATTCAACTTAATTTATATTCCATTTAATCTATATTTTATTTAATGAATATTAAATGTAATCACTTTATCATCTCTCTCTCTCTCTCTCTCTCTCTCTCTCTCTCTTTCTCTCTCTCTCTCTGCGATCAGGACTCAATCAGAGTAGGACTCCAGACTCTCGCACGAAGACAGCTGTCTGTTAGATCCACTCCGATTGAATACCTGTTAAAACGTTGCACTGTGTTCTGCGCCAGTGACCCAGTGCATCCGATATAGACTCCAGATGCATCAAAGCTTGTCAAATCATTGGACAGCTATCACCACTATTGTCCAACAAGGAAATAACTCTAGACGCAAAACCGACACTCTACAATACAATCTTCATCCATCCCAACGTTGTAATAACAATGATAGTCCTGGACCCTAGATGCAAGAACAATAAGAAAAATAAACCTCTACTGAGATGAAATGTCTTAGACGAATGACAGGAAACAGTCTGAGAGAGAAGATCAGAAATGAAGAACTGAGAAAACAGCTTCGAAAAGCCCCCGCTATAGAATATATAAATAAACAACAGATAAAATGGTGGTTTGGCCACGTGACAAGGCAGAGTGATCAAAACACAACACAACGAGCCCTCAATAAACGTTTTGGGAATGCCAGAGCCAAGAGTCGACCACGAAAAAGATGGATCGATGGAATATTAGAAGCACTAGGAAACAATAGCAGCAGCAGAGGCGAACAGAAGAGCAAAAGACCGCAAATTATATCTCCCCTCGACGCTGAAAGGCAGATGAGGAAGGAAAGAAAAGAAGAAAAAAGGTGAAGAGGAAGAGGAAGAATGCTCTCCTTCTCATTTGTTCTTTGAAATCACGATATCTGTGTCCTTAGGCCAGAAACAATTGACATCAGCTGAATATTGTGTGAGTACCTGGACTACTTTCTTGCTTCGATCTCTCTTCGCTTGGTCAGACCAATTAGTAGCACAGTGATATGAGTCAGAAATGTGATCAATTTTCTGTTATTAATCCGCCGCCGACTGCCAGCTACTGATTGCTCATCACAGTTATCTATCGTACAGATCAGCACATCGAGCCTTGATAAACAAATAAGATGATAATACAAAGCTGGACAAATTTCATTTATTCTCAAATCATTTAAAAGCTTCGTAACAACATGGAAGTTCCACTAGCACACATATAAAACATATCAAACAATAATCCAAATAACGTTGTGCGAGCACATGTTATATTAAATGTTGGAACTGTTAACTACTACTAATTTAGTTTAGTTTAGTTTAGTTTAGTTTAGTTTAGTTTAGTTTAGTTTAGTTTAGTTTAGTTTAGTTTAGTTTAGCGTGCTAAAAGTAATCTTGTAGGGGAAAATACAGGGTAAAAGAGGCAGAGACAGCCAAGACTAACAAGGACGAGTAACATCAAAAGATGGACAAATCAGCCTATGACAACCTGCACCATCAAAGCAAGAGACAAAGCAGAATGGCCCTTCATGGTAGTCAACCTTCGTTGCGGAGATGGCACTCGATGTTGATGAATTTAGTTTAGTTTAGTTTAGTTTAGTTTAGTTTAGTTTAGTTTAGTTTAGTTTAGTGTAGTAGACAGATAATTTACATTAAACAACCGACAATTCCATAGTGCTCAGATGACCTCCGGTACTGTCCCAGGTATGAAGCACAACCGCCGTACACTGGCGATAGCACTGAAGATGGTGTACAACTCCTAAGCACTGGCGAAACACGTGTGAACAAGTCTTTTGTAGTCTCCTCTAATAATGACATTTGTTTCTTGCTTGCGTTGGCCCGGTGACTAAAGGAGTACAACTCTTCCTCATTCGCCCTTAAAAAGACGTTGAGTAGGCTTGTCAACGTTGTATTGTGGTTTGCTGTACAACTGTGATATTTGCACTTTTCGGGCCAATACATTCGACCCCAGAACAATGACATTAGTAACAACTTACCACACCGTGTGCACAAACCCTGTTCTCGAATTCCAATGATTGTATAGAACGTCATTTCTCCTTTCTGAAGTTGAATTTCTCAGATTTTTGTCAATTAAAATGAGTAAACTAGAAGTAATAACATTCCTCTCATGTTTGCACTTGTTTATAGGCGCATAGGGATTATAATATGTGCGACCATATGTTTACATAGTAAACCACACATTTTATTATACGGGTAAGATAAAGTACGAGACTTGAATCAGCGTCCTAGTACGCGAGTTTTCACCCATATGTGCTCGGCCGCCTATCCAGAAGTGTAAGAAGACTTCTGGAGAGTGTCGCTTCAAGTATCGAAACTCACGATGCGAGGCGGCTTTCCTCACCTTCCAACAGTACTACCCTGGTACCCATTTCTGCCAGCGGCTTTTGGGAGCCGCGATAGCTCAGTGGTTAGTGAACTGGACTACAAGGGACAAGGGGTAGGGTTCGATTCCAACCGACGGCTTTCGGGTTCACCCAGCCTTAAATGGGTACCCGATTTTTTTTCTGGGACAGTAAAGCAGCACGGGCGTAATACCGACCACATTACCCCAAAAATCATGTGCTGAAGGTCTGTAAAATATAGGGTCACTAACACCATATTTCCCTATACGTCACTTGGCGTGACGGGGGCTCTTTACTTTTTACTTTTACGGGCACAATTCACACTCTTTCCAGTGGGAGTCGAACACGGATTTCCCGAACATCGGTAGCCCAGTCGGGTGGTTTTCCCAACAAGGCTACCGAGGCCATTAATGTAATATGATGTAAGTATCACGCCAGTTCGCCCTTCCGTTTCAGCATTGTCACTCGTACCCATTCTTATTGGTTGAGTGAACCCCAAAGCCGTATTGGTCCGAAATAAAAATTGAACATGGATTGTTCTGAACAGTAGCTGTTGTAAATTACCCACTCAACCACCGAGGCTTCAAAATTAGTAATAGATTATTTCAGAACAACAAACTATACGTACACGCGCGTGTATATGCTCGCCCGTGTGTTATCAACAGCATCATCATCATGCGCCATACAGGCTGGCGTAAGAGATCACACCCTTCCACAATTCTGTGTCCACAGAACATTATCACTGTTGTTGACTGTTTACCATGTCATGACACCAAGCTACTTAGTTTGTCACTCTTTGTCGTCCGCGATCTCACTTTCTCAGTATTTGACTCATTGCAACCAAATATATATATAGTCTTAACATATGGATGCGAATCATGGACAGTAGGACAACAGACAAGAAAATCACTGGAGTCTGTAGAAATGTGGTTTTACAGAAGAATGTTGAGAATACCATGGACAGCTAAGAAGAGTAATGAAGAGGTTCTGAGAGAGGTCAAAGCAAAAAGGGAGCTAATTTCCAATATTAGGAAGAGACAATCATCAATTTTTGGCCATGTAATGAGAAGAGAACAACTGGAATATATTGTAAGAACTGGAAAAATTGAGGGACGAAGAGATAGAGGGAAGCAAAGAGAACAAATACCAGACAGCTTAAGAGAATGTCTTGGCAGAAGGTCAACAACAGAAATGATAAATAGCTGCCGAGATCGAAAGTTGTGAAGAGACATGATCACCTACGCCAGTAGGCCCGGTACTTGATGATGATGATGATGATGAACCAAACATTCCAATTGTATACTGTTTCTTTCTGATTGTATTTTAGGCTCTCTCGTTTTCTGCTGTCCTTTGTGAGAATTTCTTCTTTATTCCTCTCATCTGTCCATCCTGTAGACTCTCACCATGTTATTGGAATATAGGGCTATTTGGGAAAACCATCCAACCAGGCTACCGACCTTCGAACAATCCGTTTTCTATTCCGGCTGGAAGCATTGTAGGTTGTACTCATGCTTGGAAAATAAAATACCGACCCAGCCGCTGGCAGAAATGGGTACCAGGGTAGTAATACTCTGGGAATGTGAGGAATGCCGCCTCGCATCGTGAGTTTCTATGCTTGAAGCGACACTGTCCAGAAGTCTCCAAACATTTCTGGATGGGCGGCCGAGCACATATGGGTGAAACCTGGCGTGCTAAAACATCGATTCAAGTCTCATACTTTACCCTTACCTTTATCAAAATAGTTGATAAAACTACTGTGTTGGATAATTTTAGAACATATCTAATTTAATAAACTGAACTAATGGTATTCTTTCATCCACTCAGTAAATAACATTCTATAAACATAGTTGTTTCTGGATACACATTAGCAGTTACGATTTATTCTTCATATCTCCCATTAAAATCACAGAAGCTCGCTTGCATGTTGTTAACCTTGTCAGATAGGCAGGTGTTTATGGTAAGAAAAAGGCATTTACTTTGAGCTCAGTTTACGAGATAAGCTTAACTAATAACACAGGATACATTAATTCATGAGAATGTAAACTATCAAGTAACCATGTTTACGAACGTAATCGAAGTTTCTGCATGAAAAATAGGAAACAAGAAATTCCAAGTGTTAGAAAAATAAGATAGAGAAAGAAAGCGAAATAGCAAGTAAAATAACAAGATTCAAAAGGAGAAAAAGATGACACAATTTTAAAAAATCAACAATAATCAGGACAAAAGGAAGCCGATGAGGTAAAAAAAAAAAATAAGACTCAGGTGGATAAAAAAAAAGTAGAAACAAACAATAATTATAAGGAGAAGGAGAAGATGATGAAGTAGAAAAAAAAAATCAATAATCGGGAGAAGAATAAAACGACGACCAAGTAGAGAAAAAAAATCAGGATGTTGAAAAGAAAGCAACAAAGTAGAAAAACAAACAAAGAGAAAAGAAGACCGTATAGCGAATGGCCGCTCAAAGTTTGTTGATAAACTGTGAGGTTTATTTCACTCTCTGACAGTGTCATTAATTACCATCAGCTTTGTGAAAAATCTGCAGCTAATGTTAAACAAGTGATATTAGTGAAGATCGTGTGAGGAATTATAGGTACTTTTACATTATTTTTTTCGTTCGCCAGCTTTTTACATCTCACGAAGTCCCTAGAAACTAGGAACTAAATTTTGCGTGTTAATCCAATTTTCCCAGGTAGCCGTGTGCACAAGGGTCCCTCACCGCGTAGGCAGATAACTCCAACTTCGGAGGTACTCATAATTTTTCCGTCGATGAGTAATTGATGCCTCGCTGCTGAGACTAGGGGTGGTTGCCGCAGGTAGAAATCATAAATAAAAATCCAAAATCAACCCGGATTTGAACCCACAACCTGTCTGTCTCGAGGCCGGCGCCTTACCTCGAGACCAACCAGTTGTAAATGTAATAAAGGGTAGTCAAGATTTGAAACGATCTTGATATTTGACGGATACGGTGTTTATCATGTCTTCCATTTATTCATATATTTCACACTCCTGTTCCTTCAGTCTGTTTATCAAATATAATAACGTTACGCTGTTTATCAAATATAATAACGTTACGCTGTTTATCAAATATAATAACGTTACGCTGTTTATCTAATATAATAACGTTACGCTGTTTATCAAATATAATAACGTTACGAAGAAAAGATATTTATTATAAGATCGAGGTTGTAAAGTTCAAGGTAAGGGTATCTGGTAGAACTAATTCCGGGGAGGAGTAGAATGCAGGCCTTGTACTTCGTTTGGATTTATCATTTAGGTGAGGAGTCCTCGGTAACCTAGTTGGGAAACCACAAAAATGGGCTACCGACATTTCGGACAACCCTTGTTCGATTCCTGCTGGAAACAGTGTGAATTGTACTCGTGATTGAAAAAAAAGACTCCCGCGTTCGACCCAACCGATGGCAGAAATGGGTACCAGGGTAGTACTCTGGGAAGGTGAGGAATGCCACATCGCATCATGAGTTTCGATGTTTGAAGCGATACTGTCCAGAAGTTTCCGAACACTTCTAGATAGACGACAGAGAACATATGGGTGAAAACTCGCGTGCGAAGACGCTGATTCAAGTCTCGTACTTTACCCTTACCTTTCGGGGGAGCATGTCCAAATACTCACTCCGTGGATGTCTTTCCATCCTTGATCAAAAGCAAGGTACCAGTTGTGTTACAAACATGGGCCAACTAGTTGTTTTTGACCTCAGTGTCCGACATGGACAATTATCCAAATGTTGATTACTGGATCCGCCTCATGGAAAGGTTTTCAAATCTTCGTTTCAGCTGTGAAAAACATGTACTTTTCTCTTCGAATGTTCAGATGTCTCAAAAAGCAGGTGCTGTAGATATTATCTGATGTATAATGCTCCAAACATTGATATTCTAACCACAACCTTTTGTTCCAGGTTGTTTTCACTATTTCCACATAACCGAAGCTATCATCATCAAGTACCGGGCCTGCTGGCGTAGGTGATCATGTCTCTCCACAACTTTCGATCTCGGCAGCTATTTATCATTTCTGTTGTTGACCTTCTGCCAAGCCATTCTCTTAAGCTGTCTGGTATTTTTTTCTCTTTGCTTCCCTCTATCTCTTTTCTTTTGTCCCTCGATTTTTCCAGTTGTTACAATATATTCCAGTTGTTCTCTTCTCATTACATGGCCAAAAAATGATGATTGTTTCTTCCTAATATTGGAAATTAGCTCTCTTTTTGCTTTGACCTCTCTCAGAACATCTTCATTACTCTTCTTAGCTGCCCATGGTACGCTCAACATTCTTCTGTAAAACCACATTTCTACAGACTCCAGTGATTTTCTTGTCTGTTGTCCTACTGTCCATGATTCGCATCCATATGTTAAGACTGGCTCTACGTAACATTTAAGAACTCTTTTTCTTGTTTCTATTGTCAAAAATGGATTGCATAGTATCTTCCTCATTTTTTTGGAAAGCTGCTTTTGCCTGAGCCATTTTGCATCTCACCTCTTTTGTACATCTTCCGTCTGAGGTTAACAAAGTTCCCAAATATTTAAATTCAAATACTTGTTTTAATATTCTTCCACTTGTCTTTGTTTTTCTCTGAGGTGATGTCTTTTTTGTTGTTGTTAACATTACCTCTGTCTTTTTGCTATTAAGGCTGAGTCCTTTATTTTTGCTTTCTTTCACTATAATGTCCAACATTTCTTGTAACTCATTTTCACTCTTAGCGATTAAGACTGCATCATCAGCATACCTTAGATTATTTACATTATGACCTCCAATTATTATTCCAGGCATGCCCCTTATGGATCTTATAATACTCTCACTATAAATATTTAACAAATCTGGTGACAGCACACAACCTTGTCTAACACCCTGTTTTATTTGTTGAAACAATCCCAATTGGTTTCCAGTTCTTATGGCTGCTGTTTGTTGCCAGTACATGTTGTTTATTATTCTTAGATCTTTGCTGTCTACGTTTATACGTTATTTTGTCAGGTCGGGTAATTTTACCTGCTACTGTATGCAGTAAACAGTACAACCTGTGGCTGCCCTGCTGCCTTGCAGGTAAGCTTGGGAGAGTAAAAGGCTAAGGGAGGGTACCCCGAATTAAAACAACCCCACTGCCTTGTGGGTGAGACTTTTTAGTCAAAGGCTAGCGGAGCCAAACGTAAACAAGCCGACGGAAGGCAACAAAGAACCACCGTCGTAACTTCTTTGTACAATCATGAATCGCCACAACAATAAGCAAAGCTATATGATCATATAAAGCTGCATGGATTTCCAATACGTACAATTTTGACAATCTTGTGTACCCCAGTTACCTGTTCATCATCTCTGTTACAGGTGCACTGAGACCAGCAAATCCTCTCTTCATTGCAAGCCATCCATGCTTGACCTTGACATCACATCCATAAAAGAGTGTTAATGTTTAAACATTCTATAAAGTCATATCCCCAACGCGGAGAATCGGTTCTTTTAACTTTAGAAGGGAATTCCCAAATAAATTCAATGCTACCGTAAAGCTGGTAGCATGGAGCTAGTAGTGGGGCGTAACGTACACTCCTATAAGGTATGGTGACAGCTTTACAGAAAAGGATCACAACAAAATACTGACGTTTCGGCCTACATGCGGCATTCTTTAGAAAACGAGAACAACAACAACAAACGATAGAAAACAGATAAATCTTGCTACATTTACGATGATAGGCACAGACTTTTGAGAAGCATTATTTTGAAAGTTCCCTACTACTATTTTCCTATACTGTTGTGTAGCTGAATTCCACTTGAGAGAAACAGCAATTGATCTGGTCTTCACTCCTAAACTACACGTCCTTGCTGAGAAATCCCCACAGTGTTCTCGGTTCTGCAATGCTTCTATCCTTACATAAACCGTCATTTCCTTTCAGAAAGGTACACGTTAAATGCATAATACCTTAAAGGTCCTATTCATAAAACCGCGTCTTAAGACCATCGTTCTCATTCAGGACCATCAAGCTTTATACGCCTCAGGACTCACTGATAAATATTAAGTTCAATGTTTCCACCGATAAAAGAGCGCCTTTTTCTCTTCCAGGCGTTTAGTTTTCCAATTTCACAGCTCATACTTGAACACGGACGAGCAATGTGACAATAAAAGGCGGACGTATTGATCTCCCTTGGCTTTATAGCTTTGCTCAGAATGAACAAGGGAAGAAAAGATTGAACGGGTCAGGGTGAGACTGGAATTGTAAGAAAAGATAACTTTTAAACATTTTATTCATTCGGTGAATGTCAGTTATTTAATCTTTAGCCATATTTTATCTTTTTTTTTTTTTAGATCACACCTTGTCTACGAATCTTTGCTAGCGCACAGATCAAAATTAATCTTTGCTCGTATTTTGTTAAATTGGAGCTAATTTATTTGTCCCGTATTTTGTATACCAGAACATTTATTCTATTATCGTACGTAATTGACGTATTAAACTTGATTGTACTGTTCTACATACTATGAAAGTATGGACGTATATCGTCAGCCACAACAATAACAACAAATATAAGTAAATGAAATACTGTTTCCAGACAACCAAGTTCTGATACATGAAACAACTGAGGACCTTGCAAGAACATATCAACAGGCAAAACAACACTTGTAAACAATACAACACGAAGATCAACATAAACAAAACCGAAGTAATGGCAATAGCGAGAAAGAAAGAAAAACTAAACATCATAATAGATAATACAACTCTGAAGCAAGTGGACAGTTTTAAATATCTGGGTAGCACGTTAACACAAGACAATAACCAAGAGACAGAGATAGATATAAGGTGTAACAAAGCAAGCCAAGTTATAGGCCAAGTATCAACACTATTGAAAAACAAAGCAATAACTACGGAAGCAAAAAGGGCAACATACAAATCAATGTTTCTACCAACTCTGTGCTATCTGTGCCAGAATTGGACGCTGGACTCAACAATAAGAAAGATAACGACCACCGAAATGAAATGTGTCAGAAGAATGACAGGAAACAGTTTAAGGGACAGAGTAAGAAACGCCGACCTGAGGAAGAAACTCGAAATTGAACCAGCCATCGAATACATAAAGAAACAACATATAAATTGGTTCGGCCACATAACAAGACAAAAAGAACTAACAATGACTCAAAGAGCCATAAACAAACGCTACGAAAACGCCAAATTAAGAGGAAGACCGAGAAAGTGATGGATAAAGGGAATACTAGAGTCACTAGGAGGGATAACACCAGAAGAGGCAAACAGAAGAGCAAAGAATCGCAGGTTGTATCTCCCCTCGACGCCAACGGCAATGGAGGAAGGATAGAAGACGAAGAAGACAGCAATAACATCTTTGCTTCTTGCGCAATTTGTAGTAGTGAAAGTGTCTGTTTCATTGAAAACGTAAATCTGTACTGCCGGGATCAATAACAACCTGATTCAAATTGATTGTAAAGACGGACAAGATTATATAACTTTGTTTGCCTTTCTTGCTTGCCAGCGTCGGCGGGGCGGATGGTTTATTTTATTGTGTTCTTTAGTTGGCATCCTGCACTATTACGTTTAAGAGTCTCTAGTATTATGCACATCCGCCTATTTTGGAGGTCGCCCTCTTGGTCTTAGTAGGGTTTACTAATAGATGAGTAGATCGTTTGCTTGTTGCTATTGTCTTGGTAGGATTACTTGATGGATGGGTAGATCGTTGTTTGTTGCTATTGTCTTGATAGGATTACTTGATAGATGAGTAGATCGTTTGTTTGTTGCTATTGTCTTGATAGGATTACTTGATAGATGAGTAGATCGTTGTTTGTTGATATTGTCTTGATAGGATTACTTGATAGATGGGTAGATCGTTGTTTGTTGCTATTGTCTTGGTAGGATTACTTGATGGATGGGTAGATCGTTGTTTGTTGCTATATTGTCTTGATAGGATTACTTGATGGATGGGTAGATCGTTGTTTGTTGCTATTGTCTTGGTAGGATTACTTGATGGATGGGTAGATCGTTGTTTGTTGCTATTGTCTTGATAGGATTACTTGATGGATGGGTAGATCGTTGTTTGTTGCTATTGTCTTGGTAGGATTACTTGATAGATGGGTAGATCGTTGTTTGTTGCTATTGTCTTGGTAAAATTACTAGATAGATGGGTAGATCGTTGTTTGTTGCTATTGTCTTGGTAGGATTACTTGATAGATGGGTAGATCGTTGTTTGTTGCTATTGTCTTGGTAAAATTACTTGATAGATGGGTAGATCGTTGTTTGTTGCTATTGTCTTGGTAGGATTACTTGATAGATGGGTAGATCGTTGTTTGTTGCTATTGTCTTGATAGGATTACTTGATGGATGGGTAGATCGTTGTTTGTTGCTATTGTCTTGATATGATTACTTGATGGATGGGTAGATCGTTGTTTGTTGCTATTGTCTTGATAGGATTACTTGATAAATGGGTAGATCGTTGTTTGTTGCTATTGTCTTGGTAAGATTACTTGATAGATGGGTAGATCGTTGTTTGTTGCTATTGTCTTGGTAAAATTACTTGATAGATGGGTAGATCGTTGTTTGTTGCTATTGTCTTGGTAGGATTACTTGATAGATGGGTAGATCATTGTTTGTTGCTATTGCCTTGATAGGATTACTTGATAGATGGGTAGATCATTGTTTGTTGCTACTGTCTTGGTAGGATTACTTGATGGATGTGTAGATCGTTGTTTGTTGCTATTGTCTTGATAGGATTACTTGATAGATGAGTAGATCGTTTGTTTGTTGCTATTGTCTTGGTAGGATTACTTGATGGATGGGTAGATCGTTGTTTGTTGCTATTGTCTTGATAGGATTACTTGATAGATGGGTAGATCGTTGTTTGTTGCCATTTTCATGATAGGATTACTTGATGGATGGGTAGATCGTTGTTTGTTGCTATTGTCTTGGTAGGATTACTTGATAGATGGGTAGATCGTTGTTAGTTGCTATTGTCTTGATAGGATTACTTGATGGATGGGTAGATGGTTGTTTGTTTCTATTGTCTTGGTAGGATTACTTGATAGATGGGTAGATCGTTGTTTGTTGCTATTGTCTTGGTAGGATTACTTGATGGATGGGTAGATCGTTGTTTGTTGCTATTGTTTTGATAGGATTACTTGATGGATGGGTAGATCGTTGTTTGTTGCTATTGTCTTGGTAGGATTACTTGATGGATGGGTAGATCGTTGTTTGTTGCTATTGTCTTGATAGGATTACTTGATAGATGGGTAGATCGTTGTTTGTTGCTATTGTCTTGGTAGGATTACTTGATAGATGGGTAGATCGTTGTTTGTTGCTATTGTCTTGGTAAAATTACTTGATAGATGGGTAGATCGTTGTTTGTTGCTATTGTCTTGGTAGGATTACTTAATAGATGGGTAGATCGTTGTTTGTTGCTATTGTCTTTGTAAAATTACTTGATAGATGGGTAGATCGTTGTTTGTTGCTATTGTCTTGGTAGGATTACTTGATAGATGGGTAGATCGTTGTTTGTTGCTATTGTCTTGATAGGATTACTTGATGGATGGGTAGATCGTTGTTTGTTGCTATTGTCTTGGTAGGATTACTTGATAGATGGGTAGATCATTGTTTGTTGCTATTGTCTTGATAGGATTACTTGATAGATGGGTAGATCATTGTTTGTTGCTACTGTCTTGGTAGGATTACTTGATGGATGTGTAGATCGTTGTTTGTTGCTATTGTCTTGATAGGATTACTTGATAGATGAGTAGATCGTTTGTTTGTTGCTATTGTCTTGGTAGGATTACTTGATGGATGGGTAGATCGTTGTTTGTTGCTATTGTCTTGATAGGATTACTTGATAGATGGGTAGATCGTTGTTTGTTGCCATTTTCATGATAGGATTACTTGATGGATGGGTAGATCGTTGTTTGTTGCTATTGTCTTGGTAGGATTACTTGATAGATGGGTAGATCGTTGTTAGTTGCTATTGTCTTGATAGGATTACTTGATGGATGGGTAGATGGTTGTTTGTTTCTATTGTCTTGGTAGGATTACTTGATAGATGGGTAGATCGTTGTTTGTTGCTATTGTCTTGGTAGAATTACTTGATAGATGGGTAGATCGTTGTTTGTTGCTATTGTCTTGGTAGGATTACTTGATAGATGGGTAGATCGTTGTTTGTTGCCATTTTCATGATAGGATTACTTGATGGATGGGTAGATCGTTGTTTGTTGCTATTGTCTTGGTAGGATTACTTGGTGGATGGGTAGATCGTTGTTTGTTGCTATTGTCTTGATAGGATTACTTGATAGATGGGTAGCTCGTTGTTTGTTGCTATTGCCTTGATAGGATTACTTGATGGATGGGTAGATCGTTGTTTGTTGCTATTGTCTTGATAGGATTACTTAATGGATGGGTAGATCGTTGTTTGTTGCTATTGTCTTGTTAAGATTACTTGATAGATAGGTAGATCGTTGTTTGTTGCTATTGTCTTGGTAGAATTACTTGATAGATGGGTAGATCGTTGTTTGTTGCTATTGTCTTGTTAGGATTACTTGATAGATAGGTAGATCGTTGTTTGTTACTATTGCCTTGATAGGATTACTTGATGGATGGGTAGATCGTTGTTTGTTGCTATTGTCTTGATAGGATTACTTAATGGATGGGTAGATCGTTGTTTGTTGCTATTGTCTTGGTAAGATTACTTGATAGATGGGTAGATCGTTGTTTGTTGCTATTGTCTTGATAGGATTATTTGATGGATGGGTAGATCGTTGTTTGTTGCCATTGTCTTGATAGGATTAAATGATGGATGGGCACATTGTATTTTTTTAATTGTCTTGATAGAATTACTTGATAGATGGGTAGAACACTGCTAGTTCTTTTTTCTTGCTATGACGTGCCCTAATGGGAAAATGTGCACATGAAGAAAAAAAAGATTGGCTAGAAATAGAATAATATAACTAAAATATTATTGACAAACGATTGAATGTTGATCTATGTTAAACATGTCAATGAACCGATTTACTCTAATTACCTTTGGTCTCACAGTAGTTGACATAGAAATATTTAGTCCAATCGGACATGAAATTTAACATGGATTACCTGAGTTCGGACGCTACACACTTAATGCCACTTTTACCGCGATGGACTAGCCCTCACTGAGGAATGACCATGCAGAAGAATGCCCAAGACTACAGAACACCATCTTCAGTCATGCAAAAGCTATGCTGAACTTCGACGTGAAACCTGCGCCAATGATACGGAAATGCAACGTCAAACCTGCACCAACGACACGGAAATACAACTTCAAACCTGCACCAACAACACGGAAATGCAACGTCAAACCTGCGCCAACAACACGGGAATGCAACGTCAAACTTGCGCAAATGATACGGAAATGCAACGTCAACTTGCACCAACGATACGGAAATGCAACGTCAAACTTGCGCCAATGATACGGAAATGCAACGTCAACTTGCACCAACGATACGGAAATGCAACGTCAACTTGCACCAACGATACGGAAATGCAACGTCAACTTGCACCAACGATACGGAAATGCAACGTCAACTTGCACCAACGATACGGAAATGCAACGTCAAACTTGCGCCAATGATACGGAAATGCAACGTCAACTTGCACCAACAATACGGAAATACAACGTCAACTTGCACCAACAATACGGAAATACAACGTCAACTTGCACCAACAATACGGAAATGCAACGTCAACTTGCACCAACGATACGGAAATGCAACGTCAACTTGCACCAACAATACGGAAATACAACGTCAACTTGCACCAACGATACGGAAATGCAACGTCAAACCTGCGCCAACAACACGGGAATGCAACGTCAAACTTGCACCAACAATACGGAAATACAACGTCAACTTGCACCAACAATACGGAAATACAACGTCAACTTGCACCAACAATACGGAAATACAACGTCAACTTGCACCAACAATACGGAAATGCAACGTCAACTTGCACCAACGATACGGAAATGCAACGTCAACTTGCACCAACAATACGGAAATACAACGTCAACTTGCACCAACGATACGGAAATGCAACGTCAACTTGCACCAACAATACGGAAATGCAACGTCAACTTGCACCAACGATACGGAAATACAACGTCAACTTGCACCAACAATACGGAAATGCAACGTCAACTTGCACCAACGATACGGAAATGCAACGTCAACTTGCACCAACAATACGGAAATGCAACGTCAACTTGCACCAACGATACGGAAATGCAACGTCAAACCTGCGCCAACAACACGGGAATGCAACGTCAAACCTGCGCCAACAACACGGAAATGCAACGTCAACTTGCACCAACAATACGGAAATGCAACGTCAACTTGCACCAACAATACGGAAATGCAACGTCAACTTGCACCAACAATACGGAAATACAACGTCAACTTGCACCAACAATACGGAAATGCAACGTCAACTTGCACCAACGATACGGAAATGCAACGTCAAACCTGCGCCAACAACACGGGAATGCAACGTCAAACCTGCGCCAACAACACGGAAATGCAACGTCAACTTGCACCAACAATACGGAAATGCAACGTCAACTTGCACCAACGATACGGAAATGCAACGTCAAACCTGCGCCAACAACACGGGAATGCAACGTCAAACTTGCGCAAATGATACGGAAATGCAACGTCAACTTGCACCAACGATACGGAAATGCAACGTCAACTTGCACCAACGATACGGAAATGCAACGTCAAACTTGCGCAAATGATACGGAAATGCAACGTCAACTTGCACCAACAATACGGAAATGCAACGTCAACTTGCACCAACGATACGGAAATGCAACGTCAGACCTGCGCCAATGATACGGAAGTGCAACGTCAACTTGCACCAACGATACGGAAATGCAACGTCAGACCTGCGCCAATGATACGGAAATGCAACGTCAACTTGCACCAACGATACGGAAATGCAACGTCAACTTGCACCAACAATACGGAAATGCAACGTCAACTTGCACCAACGATACGGAAATGCAACGTCAGACCTGCGCCAATGATACGGAAGTGCAACGTCAAACCTGCGCCAACAACAGGAATGGCAACATTTGTGGGGGCATTACGTAGGCTGCGAACATCGTCCTTTCGTCATGGTAAAGACAACATTACCAAACAAGATTCTTAAACGCGGAGAGAGGGGTGAAGTGGAAGGAATCACCTGTATTCAAGTACAGTTCGCTTTAAAATATATTTAACAGTTGAAATCTGAAAATATAAGCTGCATGATATTCCCCGTAGAAGGAAAACATGAGAAGCGTTTAAATTGGTAGAATAGTTACACTAATATTAGGTAGCCTGTAGTGAGGTACCACTAATATCTTCAGTAATATAGAAAAGACGATGGTCATATGTTGGACATGTGATGAGAAGAGATAATAACCGAATAGCAAAGGAGGCCCTCATATGGGAAACAACAGGTAAGAGAAAAAGAGGAAAAGCCATGGAGACATTGTGAAGAACATTGATGAGAGAGGCAAGAGCAGCAGGATTCGGCTCCCTCACTGAGATAGAGCTGCTTGCACAGAACAGAGACAAATGGCGAGATTTGATAAAATATATTTAAAAGAAAACTGCTAGAACAAAAATTCAGATATGAGAAGGTGTATCTTGGTCTACGCCCTATGGGCCGGCAACGGCTCGAAAGGTCAATAGATAGATAGTGAGGTGTGACGTACTCTATTACAAGCAATGGTTACAACTTTACTAAAAGGGAACACAACAAAATACTGACGTTTCGGCCTACATGCGACCTTCTTCAGAAAACAAGAACAACGACAAGAAACGATGAAACACACTTAAACAGTACTACATCTACGATGATTGGAACAGGTAAGTTGAGGAGAATTGGACAGAGAGATAAGAGATGAGATTCTCCTTAACGTAACTGTCTCAATCATATTAGATGTAGTAGTATTTGTTTTATTTCATGGGTTGTTGTTATGTAGGCCGCAACGTCAGTATCTTGTTGTGTTCAGTTATTGTAAAGCTGTCATACCTTGTAGGAGTGTACGTTACACTATGCTATTGGCATCTTGCTACCAGCTCTACCGCAGCACTTTAATTATTTGCCCGTTCCCTGAAATAATATTAACCAAATTGCTGAAAGTGAATGAACTATTCTCGCTAAAACAGCGTCTTCAGTACATAACATTGTGCTGGGATATTCCTGTAACTAGAATGTTCAAGACTCGATGTCAGAGCAGTTATTTAAAAAAAGTAGTAAAGTACTCCGTCACGCCAAGTGACGTATAGGGAATCGTATAGGGAATATGGTGTTAGTGACCAGGCACGCCAAGTGACGTATAGGGAATCGTATAGGGAATATGGTGTTAGTGACCATACATTTTACAAACCTTAGGCGCATGTTTTTTTTTGGGTAATGTGGTCGGTATTACGCCCGTGACACTTTACTTTCCCAGAAAAACATCCGGTACCCATTAAAGGCTGGGTGAACCGTAGCCGTCGGTTGGGAGCGAACCCTACCTCTTGTCCTTTTTAGTCCAGTTCACTAACCACTGAAGAGCACAATTATGGAGCAATTTTTAAAAAGTAACAAAAAATAGAATGTTTCAACCTTGCTGGATGGAACAAGAAAAAAGACAACCAATGTCTTTGAATAGAAATAGTTATAAACTATTACAACTTTACAAAATCACAAAATGTTCTATTCAAGTCTTTCAAGACATTTGAAGTTGACGCTTCGGTGTTTTTTTTTTAAGAGTTGCTTTTTTCAGCAAAGGCTAAAACATCCTATTTTTCGTATTATTGCTGGATACCTACTCCAGCTTTGCCGCGAATCCATAACTATTCCTACAGCAATGATTGTTTCGTATACAAGAATTTGATGTAGAAAAGACTTCTCCTTCAATTACTTTTAATTTACAGCAGACCGTCTGTATATTCAAAGATCTACATTGTTTTTTTTTTTATTGATTAGGTAGAACAACAACATTTATCCTCATTTTGGTATAAAGTATCTATGACCATTCCTTTCACAGGATATTCCAAATGTAAGCCACAATTGTTGGTATCAACACATGCTTATTTCATCTCTTACTTCATAAATGGTATCACAAATGAAAGAGTCGCAAAAAATACAATAAACAATCGGAGTACATGGTGATCTTTTCACTCTTGTGAAGAAACGCAAGATGGAATGTTTGGCTGCGGAATCTTGATCGAGGAGGAGAATGGGTAAGAAGTGGGGGAGACTGATGTGCCTTGAGCTAGGAAGTGGGGGAGACTGATGTGGCTTGGGCTAGGAAGTGGGGGAGACTGATGTGTCTTGGGCTAGGAAGTGGGGGAGACTGATGTGTCTTGGGCTAGGAAGTGGGCGAGACTGATGTGTCTTGAGCTAGGAAGTGGGGGAGACTGATGTGTCTTGGGCTAGGAAGTGGGGGAGACTGATGAGTCTTGAAGTAGGAAGTGGGGAAGACTGATGTGTCTTGAGCTAGGAAGTGGGGGAGACTGATGTGTCTTGGTCTAGGAAGTGGGGGAGACTGATGAGTCTTGAAGTAGGAAGTGGGGAAGACTGATGTGTCTTGAGCTAGGAAGTGGGGGAGACTGATGTGTCTTGGGCTAGGAAGTGGGGGAGACTGATGAGTCTTGAAGTAGGAAGTGGGGAAGACTGATGTGTCTTGAGCTAGGAAGTGGGGGAGACTGATGCGCCTTGGGGTAGGAAGTAGTGGAGACTGATGCGCCTTGGGGTAGGAAGTGATGGAGACTGATGCGCCTTGGGGTAGGAAGTGGGGGAGACTGATGTGTCTTGAGGTAGGAAGTTGTGGAGACTGATGCGCCTTGGGGTAGGAAGTGGGGGAGACTGATGCGCCTTGGGGTAGGAAGTGGTGGAGACTGATGTTCCTTGGGGTAGGAAGTGGGGGAGACTGATGCGCCTTGGGGTAGGAAGTGGTGGAGACTGATGTGTCTTGAGCTAGGAAGTGGGGGAGACTGATGTGTCTTGAAGTAGGAAGTGGGGAAGACTGATGTGTCTTGAGGTAGGAAGTGGGGGAGACTGATGTGTCTTGGGCTAGGAAGTGGGGGAGACTGATGTGTCTTGGGGTAGGAAGTGGTGGAGACTGATGTATCTTGGGGTAGGAAGTGGTGGAGACTGATGTGTCTTGGGCTAGGAAGTGGGGGAGACTGATGTGGCTTGGGCTAGGAAGTGGGGGAGACTGATGTGTCTTGGGCTAGGAAGTGGGGGAGACTGATGTGTCTTGGGCTAGGAAGTGGGGGAGACTGATGTGTCTTGGGGTAGGAAGTGGTGGAGACTGATGTGTCTTGGGGTAGGAAGTGGTGGAGACTGATGTGTCTTGAGCTAGGAAGTGGGGGAGACTGATGTGTCTTGAGCTAGGAAGTGGGGGAGACTGATGTGTCTTGAGCTAGGAAGTGGGGGAGACTGATGTGTCTTGGGCTAGGAAGTGGGGGAGACTGATGTGTCTTGGGCTAGGAAGTGGGGGAGACTGATGTGTCTTGAGCTAGGAAGTGGGGGAGACTGATGTGTCTTGGGCTAGGAAGTGGGGGAGACTGATGTGTCTTGGGCTAGGAAGTGGGGGAGACTGATGTGTCTTGGGCTAGGAAGTGGGGGAGACTGATGTGTCTTGAGCTAGGAAGTGGTGGAGACTGATGTGTCTTGAGGTAGGAAGTGGTGGAGACTGATGTGTCTTGAGCTAGGAAGTGGGGGAGACTGATGTGCCTTGGTCTAGGAAGTGGGGGAGACTGATGTGTCTTGAAGTAGGAAGTGGGGAAGACTGATGTGTCTTGAGGTAGGAAGTGGGGGAGACTGATGTGTCTTGGGCTAGGAAGTGGGGGAGACTGATGTGTGTTGAGCTAGGAAGTGGGGAGACTGATGTGTCTTGGGCTAGGAAGTGGGGGAGACTGATGAGTCTTGAAGTAGGAAGTGGGGAAGACTGATATGTCTTGAGCTAGGAAGTGGGGAGACTGATGTGTCTTGGGCTAGGAAGTGGTGGAGACTGATGAGTCTTGAAGTAGGAAGTGGGGAAGACTGATGTGTCTTGAGCTAGGAAGTGGGGAGACTGATGTGTCTTGGGCTAGAAAGTGGGGGAGAATGATGTGTCTTGGGCTAGTAAGTGGGGGAGACTGATGAGTCTTGAAGTAGGAAGTGGGGAAGACTGATGTGTCTTGAGCTAGGAAGTGGTGGAGACTGATGTGTCTTGGGCTAGGAAGTGGGGGAGACTGATGAGTCTTGAAGTAGGAAGTGGGGAAGACTGATGTGTCTTGAGATAGGAAGTGGGGAGACTGATGTGTCTTGGGCTAGGAAGTGGGGGGGACTGATGAGTCTTTAAGTAGGAAGTGGGGAAGACTGATGTGTCTTGAGCTAGGAAGTGGTGGAGACTGATGAGTCTTGGGCTAGGAAGTGGGGAGACTGATGTGTCTTGGGCTAGGAAGTGGGGAGACTGATGTGTCTTGGGCTAGGAAGTGGGGGAGACTGATGAGTCTTGAAGTAGGAAGTGGGGAAGACTGATGTATCTTGAGCTAGGAAGTGGTGGAGACTGATGCGCCTTGGGGTAGGAAGTGGTGGAGACTGATGAGTCTTGAAGTAGGAAGTTGGGAAGACTGATGTGTCTTGAGCTAGGAAGTGGTGGAGACTGATGCGCCTTGGGGTAGGAAGTGGTGGAGACTGATGAGTCTTGAGGTAGAAAGTGGTGGAGAAGGATGAGTCTTGTGGTAGAAAATGGTGGAGACTGATGAGTCTTGAGGTAGAAAGTGGTGGAGACTGTTGAGTCTTGAGGTAAAAATTGGTGGAGACAGATGAGTCTTATGGTATAAAATGGTGGAGACTGATGAGTCTTGAAGAAGAAATTGGTGGAGACTGATGAGTCTTGAGGTAGAAATTGGTACATATATTGAGAGACTGATGAGTCTTGAGGTAGAAATTGGCACATATATTGAGAGACTGATGAGTCTTGAAGTAGAAATTGGTACATATATTGAGAGATTGATGAGTCTTGAGGTAGAAAGTGGTGGAGAAGGATGAGTCTTGTGGTAGAAAATGGTGGAGACTGATGAGTCTTGAGGTAGAAAGTGGTGGAGACTGATGAATCTTGAGGTAAAAATTGGTGGAGACAGATGAGTCTTATGGTATAAAATGGTGGAGACTGATGAGTCTTGAAGAAGAAATTGGTGGAGACTGATGAGTCTTGAGGTAGAAATTGGTACATATATTGAGAGACTGATGAGTCTTGAGGTAGAAATTGGTACATATATTGCGAGACTGATGAGTCTTGAAGTAGAAATTGGTACATATATTGAGAGATTGATGAGTCTTGAGGTAGAAATTGGTACATATGTTGAGAGATTGATGAGTCTTGAGGTAGAAATTGGTACATATATTGAGAGATTGATGAGTCTTGAGGTAGAAAGTGCGGTAGAAAAATAAATTAAGAGACCGGGGGCCTCGGTAGCCTAGTTGGGAGAACCACACTACTAGACTACCGACGTTCGGACAACCCGTGTTCGATTCCCGCTGGGAGCAGTATGTATTGTATTTATGGTTGGGAAAAAAAACACCCCCACTGTCAGCCCTGCCGTTGGCTGGAATGGGTACTAGGGTATTACCCTGGGAAGGTGAGAAATGTTGCCTCGCATCTGAGTTTCGATGCTTGAAGCGACACAATGCAGAAATCTCCGAACATTTCTGGATAGGCGGCCGAGCACATATGGGTGTAAACTCGCGTGCTAAGACGCCGGTTCAAGTCTCGTACTTTACCTTTACCTTTACCTTTACCTATACCTTTACCATTACCTTTACCTATACCTTTACCTTTACCTTTACCATTACCATTACCTTTACATTTACCTTTACCTTTACCTTTACCTTTACCTTTACCTTTACCTTTACCTTACATATATTAAGAGACCGATGAGTCTTGAGGTAGAAAGCGGCTGTGGTCGATCTCGTCGAGAAGCGGAAAGCAGAGGTATCTACGATCAACACCTTACAGGAACAGCTTGCATACAGATTGAGAAATAGTAGACGTGAGCGGTGGAACGGATATGGGGACGCCTCGACAGCCTTGAAACTGATTCCATGAATAGAATACAAATGGTCGTGTTGTCTAGCAAATATTTTCTGCTAGGAACTGTTAATTGAACGAGAAGGAGACGTAGACAGAGACAGAGAGAGAGAGAGAGAGAGAGAGAGAGAGAGAGAGATGGGGAGATAGCATCAAAGAATGGATAGACGTCGACTTTGCAAAGCACAGAAGAATGACCGGATAGAGAAAATTGAAAGCGTTAAATAAAACTATCAGTTATGCCCCGATGACTCCCATGGTTATGGGATGGAAAAGAACACGAGAAGTGGAAGAAGACGAAGAAGAACACGAAGTATAAGGCATATCCCAGATATATATAAAAATAAGTAAAGAGCCGTGTCACGCCAAGTGGTGTATAGAGAATATGGTGTTAGTGACCATACATTTTACAGACCTTCAGTACATGATTTTCGGGGTAATGAGGTCGGTATTACGCCCGTGCCGCTTTACTTTCCCAGAAAAAAATCTGGTACCCATTTAAGACTGGGTGAACCCGGAAGCCGTCGGTTGGGATAGAATCCTACCCCTTGTCCTTTGTAGTCCAGTTCACGAACCACTGAGCTATCGCGGCTCCCCATATCCCTGATATATAACTAATAAAATCCAAATTACAAAAAAAAATAAAAAATAAAAAATAAAAAAAACCACTAAGCAAAAATAAAATTAAAAAAAATATTACTTTTTAATTTGTGCTACTGATCGAGTCACGTGCAAGAACTATCTGTGGGCGGCTCAATCCGTCGAGGACAGTAAAACAATTTCCGATACGAAAGAGTTCTCATACAGGCATGAAGACAAATGAGCTCAGTGATTCTCAATTGACTTTCTGGCAGCGTGGGAGTTGACGAATCCGTCCCTGTAATGAGAACGTGAAGTTCGATGTTTTTAGTGCGGTCATGCTGTACAATAGATCAGGGATTGTCGGCTTGATGTCTTTTCCAAAATGTAACATAGTCTTTCCGGGTGCTCGATGTGGTATCTTCCCATATTTTCCCAATTACGTATGTCACCAATCATTAGTAGTTTAATCACTCAAGTAATATTTTTAATTATAATTTGACAACCGACATTATTTCTGAATTTTAATCGACAAAAGGTGTGTAGAATATTTTAATTAAGTAACAAATTATGTCTATTTATAACTGAAAACAATTATTTCATGTTTATTACAAATTGCACAAGTGTGCATGTGTGTGTGGCTATACATACTCGCGTTAAACCCACTACGATACTCAATTTAAGTATTTTAGATCCACGTTGATAACAGTTACATGTTGTTCTTCCTCTGCTACCTTTCAGCTCCCTGTGGAGCATAGGTCTTTAACAAACACTTTCAGCTCCCTGTGGAGCATAGGTCTTCAACAAACACTTTCAGCTCCCTGTGAAGCATAGGTCTTCAACAAACACTTTCAGCTCCCTGTGGAGCATAGGTCTTCAACAAACACTTTCAGCTCCCTGTGGAGCATAGGTCTTCAACAAACACTTTCAGCTCCCTGTGAAGCATAGATCTTCAACAAACACTATCAGCTCCCTGTGGAGCATAGATCTTCAACAAACACTTTCAGCTCCCTGTGAAGCATAGGTCTTCAATAAACACTTTCAGCTCCCTGTGGAGCATAGGTCATCAACAAACACTTTCAGCTCCCTGTGGAGCATAGGTCTTCAACAAACACTTTCAGCTCCCTGTGGAGCATAGGTCTTCAACAAACACTTTCAGCTCCATGTGGAGCATAGGTCTTCAACAAACACTTTCAGCTCCCTGTGGAGCATAGGTTTTCAACAAACACTTTCAGCTCCCTGTGGAACATAGGTCATCAACAAACACTTTCAGCTCCCTGTGGAGCATAAGACTTCAACAAACACTTTCAGCTCCCTGTGGAGCATAGGTCTTCCACAAACACATTCAGCTCCCTGTGGAGCATAGGTCTTCAACAAACACTTTCAGCTCCCCGTGGAGCACAGGTCTTCAACAAACACTTTCAGCTCCCTGTGGAGCATAGGTCTTCAACAAACACTTTCAGCTCCCTGTGAAGCATAGGTCTTCAACAAACACTTTCAGCTCCCTGTGAAGCATAGGTCTTCAACAAACACATTCAGCTCCCTGTGAAGCATAGGTCTTCAACAAACACTTTCAGCTCCCTGTGAAGCATAGGTCTTCAACAAACACTTTCAGCTCCCTGTGAAGCATAGGTCTTCAACAAACACTTTCAGCTCCCTGTGAAGCATAGGTCTTCAACAAACACTTTCAGCTCCCTGTGGAGCATAGGTCTTCAACAAACACTTTCAGCTCCCTGTGAAGCATAGGTCTTCAACAAACACTTTCAGCTCCCTGTGAAGCATAGGTCTTCAACAAACACTTTCAGCTCCCTGTGGAGCATAGGTCTTCAACAAACACTTTCAGCTCCCTGTGAAGCATAGGTCTTCAACAAACACTTTCAGCTCCCTGTGAAGCATAGGTCTTCAACAAACACTTTCAGCTCCCTGTGAAGCATAGGTCTTCAACAAACACTTTCAGCTCCCTGTGGAGCATAGGTCTTCAACAAATACTTTCAGCTCCCTGTGGAGCATAGATCTTCAACAAACACTTTCAGCTCCCTGTGGAGCATAGGTCTTCAACAAACACTTTCCAAGCAGTTCTGTTTCTTGCCATTCTTTTCTTTGGCTTGTCCATGTTTGTGAAGTTTTTCGGCTTTTTTTTTTTTTACAGTACGGGATAGCCAGTCCCATGCCCAACCCTCCTTTGTCGATTCTTACGTACATCCCTGGTAGCAAACAGCGCCACTAATCTTTACTCCCCTTTCGTGCCCCGGCATCGCACATGCGAAATACATGTTAAATATCTGTTAATTGCAATGGAATACCCAAACATTTAGCACACAAATTATCATGCCATGCAAACCCATGAAATTGTTCTCGATGAAATGAGTTATGAATGGATAGTATACTTGCGTACTGAATTTATAAAACACAAACGAAATAAATGTAAAAACATATTTTGAAAAAAATATTCTCTACTGGCCACCTTTGAGAAGAAGCTGCATTAGACAGGAGAAAAAATACTCTATACAAAGTGTAATGTATTGTATCCAGCACTGAAGGGAAACAAATAAAGTAAGCACTGTAAAACAATAAGAAAATATAAGTAATATAAAGAGTTCGAATTGTCTGCGTCTAGCAATAAGGGGTAAAAGGACATCAATTTCAGTTTAACGCGATAAGGTAACCATTTTATTATTGCAATCAACTGTTTCAGTACTGGTGATACAAGTAACTCATTTGTTTTACGACCATTTATACCACTTATCTAGGTAATCATTACTTTTCAGTCGACCTTTACTCAGTTTACCTTTATTCATTCGGAGTTTATTCATTAGACGTTTATTCAGTCGACCATTATTTAGGCGACGTTTATTCAATCGACCTTTATTCAGTCGACCTTTACTCAGTCGACCTCTATTTAGTCGACGTTTATTCAGACGACGTTTATTGAGTCGACTTTTATTCAGTCGACCTCTATTTAGTTAACTTTTATTCAGTCGACCTTTATTCAGTCGACCTTTATTCAGTCGACCTCTATTTATTCGACGTTTATTCAGTCGACATTTATTCGATCGACTTTTATTCAGTCGAGCTTTATTCAGTCGACGTTTATTCAGTGTCTGCTTTCTACTTAATTGGGTCAATGTTAAATTCCCAGGATAGAACAACGAATTGTATTTTTCTATTTGGATTATACGATTTCGAAACTCACGCAGTCTGAGAGTAGGAACAATATAGATCTCCATCTGATACATGAAGACGGTCCCTTATGTTATCCCGACAATATCACCAATGAAAGTGTCGATGGGCAGACACACATTATGACCCAAGCACAATTTTACTCATGTTTGCCTGCAACGTAATTTCTAACAATTTTTGTATGATAGGTTATTGCAGTATCATGGATATATTCTTATCAAAAGCAGCGTGTATAGTTTAACATAGAGTCGTTGAGTGATTTTAAGACGTTGCTGTTATGTACGTCATTATTTCTTACCACTGGCGCCACCTCGTCCAGTCTACCAGCTCTCTCGCTGACATGAACTCTCGCGTGACCTAATCAGTATAACGAGAAGTCTTTCAATGTTTGAAGCTTCTATAAATGCCATCCACTCATGTCATTTATAAAGATCGATTCGAAAACTGTGGAACATTGATTTAATGTCGGATTCTATATTTCTTCACTTCAATAATTCATTTTTTTCCCCCTTCAAAATACAAGTTATAGATCGCACAATATTTCGTGAATAAATATGCAAAGTTAGACAGAACAAGGGAAACTACTCTGAGGTATCGTTGTTATCTTAGGGGTGAAGTGTGGTGGATTGTTGTGACTTGCAATGAAAGCGTGTTTCCTGTTATGTCATTGTTTGTTTGACGAGGGGAACAGGGTTGCGTTTATGATTTTGTATGACGGAAACGTGAGCTCTGAAGACTGTGTTGTTTGATTTTTATTCTCTTTGTCGCCAAAATGCCAGGCTTTGCTAATAATGATCCTGACCCGCTTCCTTTCAATCGTACTTAGATGTTGCTGCATTCTCGAATATAAACATGTGTGTGTGTGAAAAACATTAACTTATGCTGTTTAAGGTCTGCATGTGTATGTTCTGCTGTTGTATGTTGTGCCTGTTGTATGCCGAATATTTGCATAAAGCTTAAGAGAGTGGCTTGGCAGAAGGTCAACAACAGAAATGATAAAGAACTGTCGAGATCGAAAGTTGTGGAGAGACATGATCACCTACGCCGTAGGCCCGGTACTTGATGATGATGGTTGCATAAAGTAACACTGGACAAAGGTAACACAGAGGCGATGGTGATGGTTGCATAAAGTAACACTGGACAAAGGTAAGACAGAGGCGATGATGATGGTTGCATAAAGTAACACTGGACAAAGGTAAGACAGAGGCGATGATGATGGTTGCATAAAGTAACACTGGACAAAGGTAAGACAGGGGCGATGATGATGGTTGCATAAAGTAACACTGGACAAAGGTAAGACAGAGGCGATGATGATGGTTGCATAAAGTAACACTGGACAAAGGTAAGACAGAGGCGATGATGATGGTTGCATAAAGTAACACTGGACAAAGGTAACACAGAGGCGATGGTGATGGTTGCATAAAGTAACACTGGACAAAGGTAAGACAGAGGCGATGATGATGGTTGCATAAAGTAACACTGGACAAAGGTAAGACAGAGGCGATGATGATGGTTGCATAAAGTAACACTGGACAAAGGTAAGACCGAGGCGATGGTGATGGTTGCATAAAGTAACACTGGACAAAGGTAAGACAGAGGCGATGATGATGGTTGCATAAAGTAACACTGGACAAAGGTAAGACAGAGGCGATGGTGATCAATAGGACACACACTGCGGAAACCAACTAAGAAGATTACATGACAAGCCCATTTTTGGAACCACCAGGGGAGGATACAAAAAAGGAGGGCGAAGATATACTTGGACAAGAGGGGAGAAACCAGAGATGAAGAGGATGATGGGAGAAGCTTGAATTATCTTACAAGAATTGCAAGAAACAGAACGGCTTGGAAAGTGTTTATTGAAAACATATGCCCCACAGAATCTGAGGAGAAGAAAATATAATATTCCTATATTTGTATACCTTGCTGTGTGTATGTGTATCATGAGAATGCCTGTTATTTGATTGTCAACTATAACAAATATGTTATTGTTTGTCTAGCAGTGCATTTAATGCATGTTTGTAGACTTTATACACAGCTGCTTTAGCATTTATACAGCATGGTTTATTATTGATACGTGTATACTATACGTTTTTATTTGTTGCGCGTCTAAAATGTACACCATTATCGTCGCTTGCCCATAGTTTGGTTGTTTTGTAACATGTTCATTGTATGTCTTCTATCGCAGCTCTTCACTAATGTAAAGGTAGCCACATAATATGTTGTCTCCATTTTCTTGTTCATAACCGGGGAAAGAAGTTAGTAGACAGAACGGTTTGTGATATCTTGCTGGGGAACAGTAAATTCCCTTGTATTTATACTATATTTATTATATTTATACTACATTTATACTATATTTACTATATGTATACTATATTTATACTACATTTATACTATATTTACTATATTTATACTACATTTATACAATATTTACTATATTTATACTACATTTATACTATATTTACTATATTTATACTACATTTATACTATATTTACTATATTTATACTGCATTTTCTCTTGTACTTGATAATGAAGATTGCAAGGTCCGTACTCCATCCTTCATTGATAAATCCAAATAGACCACACACACTTTATGTTTCAACTCTTCTTTGCCAGAATGATCTCCGTCTGACTCTCTTTCACATTCATCTTCAGAGTTCAGCGTGCTCTCGTCTTGTGACTGTTTCTAGATCTCTTCTGATCACATGATCCACCCAGACTCAACGTTTGCCTCTTCTCAATATGAACATATCAATGTCAACATATCAATGTCATCCTATTAATGTCAACATATAAATGTGAACATATCAATGTGAACATATGTAGTAGGCATACCAGCTTGAGATAGTTCAGGCTCGCAGTTGGACAAGTAATTAAAAACAACGAAAGCTCAATAATTTAGGGACATAAACGCGATGACCTAGAAAAGATCATTATAGAGAACACACTAGCAGGTAGATAAGATAGAGGAAGACAAGGATGAAGGTGGTGCAGGATGTCACTGACAAGGTAGAAATAAATGCAGGATACACTGAACATGTTAGACAAACACATTTAAGACTAGTATCCGTGAGAACCTAGTTTCAACGGAGACAAGCGAGATGATAATGATGATGATGAGTAGTAGGATACAGGGATAAAGACAGAGCACTAGCTACAATCCCAGATCGTTGTGGCTTCATGTTTTTAACAAACAGGTTCAACTCGTTTAAATGCGCTTCTTCAACGTTTGCTTATTCACGTTAAATGTCAAATTATCTGCGGCTTGTTGTTATTTACACCCAGGCTGCAATATGTGCGTCCTTTAGTCCGACAATTACCACAACATCATAAAAAAAAGAGTAAAGTACCCCCGTCACGCCAAGTGGCGTATAGGGAAATATGGTGTTAGTGACCCTATATTTTACAGACCTTCAGCACATGGTTTTTGGGGTAATGTGGTCGGTATTACGCCCGTGCTGCTTTACTTTTCCCAGAAAAAAATCCGGTACCCATTTAAGGCTGGGTGAACCCGGAAGCCGTCGTTGGATCCGACCCTACCCCTTGTCATTTGCAGTCCAGTTCACTAACCACTGAGCTATCGCGGCTCAATACCACAACATCATATTACCATTATTTACCTTCAGTGTTTGTCTTGGGCGTCAAAATCCTTTGATCATTCTGAAATGTATATGTTAACTGCTGGACATCGTGTGGATCAAGTCATACGACTAGTTACATACGCATAGTTATGTGCACATCATCAACTGTACTTGTGTATATTCTTATTAGTGAATATTTGTCTCTGAATTTGTTCGCTAGTTACATATTTTACATGTGTATGTCAAAGATCAAAACAAACTATCCTTATATACATATATATATAGAGATCTTAAATGTTATGTAGAGCCAGTCTTAACATATGGATGCGAATCATGGACAATATGACAACAGACAAGAAAATCACTGGAGTCTGTAGAAATGTGGTTTTACAGAAGAATGTTGAGAGTACCATGGACAGCTAAGAAGAGTAATGAAGATGTTCTGAGAGAGATCAAAGCAAAAAGAGAGCTAATTTCCAATATTAGGAAGAAACAATCATTATTTTTTGACCATGTAATGAGAAGAGAACAACTGGAATATATTGTAGCGACTGGAAAAATTGAGGGACGAAGAGACAGAGGGAAGCAAAGAGAAAAAGTAACAGACAGCTTAAGAGAATGGCTTGGCAGAAGGTCAACAACAGAAATGATTAATAGCTGCCGAGATCGAAAGTTGTGGAGAGACATGATCACTTACGCCAGTAGGCCCGGTACTTGATGATGATGATGATGATATATAAATATATACATACAAATATTCTCATAGCTTAGCAGCGTTCCAAAAAATGTGGAAAATACTGAGCAATCCTTTTTTTGGCAATAGAAACGAGAAAGAGATTTCTTAACATGTATGTAGAGCCAGTTTTAATATATGAATGTGAATTATGGGCAATAGGACAACAGACAAGAAAATCACAGGAAGCTATAGAAATGTGGTTTTACAGAAGAATGTTGATAATATCATGGACAGCTAAGTAGAGTAATGAAAATGTTCTGAAAGAGGCCAAGGCAAGAAAAGAGCTAACATACAATATTAGGAAGAAACAATCATTATATTTTTCCTGTGTTATGAGAAGGGAACAGTTGGAATATATTGTAACAACTGGGATATTTGTGGGACGAAGAGATAGAGGGAAGCAGAGAGAACAGATACCGGACAGCTTAAGAGAATGACTTGACAGAAGGTCAACAACAGAAATGAATAATAACTGTCGAGATCAAAAGTTGTGGAGAGACATGATCACCTACGCCAGCTAGCACGGTACTTGATGATCATGACGATCATATTTATATATCAGTGGTTAGTCAACTGGACTCTAAAGGACAAGGGGTCGGCTTTGATCCTGATTCGAGTTTGATGTCAGGGTCACCTAGCCTTAAAGCGTACCGGATTTTTTCTGGGAAAGTAAAACGGCACAGGGGTAATACCGACCACATTATTCCAAAACTCATGTGCCGAAGATCTACAAAAATTATGGTCACTAACACCATATTCCCTATACGCCACTTGGCGTGACTGGAGCTCTTTACTTATATATATATATATATATATATATATATATATATATATATATATATATAATCATATATATCAACATTTTTTGGGCACATCATGAGAAGAGGAAAGTTGGAATACTTGGTTACAACCGGCAAAATAAAGGAAAGAGAGATCGCGGACGACAAAGAGAGAAAATACTGGATAGCTTGGTGTCATGGCATGAAAAACAGTCAACAAAAGAACTGATACGATGCACCGTAGATAGAAGATTATGGAGGGACATGATCACCTACGCCAACCGGTATGGCACATGATGATGATGATATATATCATCAGTACTACTATCGAGCATATAACGCACACTTACATTACTAGATTTGTACTACATTTTATAAAAAAGAAACGCACACTTACATTACTAGATTTGTACTACATTTTATAAAAAAGAAACGCACACTTACATTACTAGATTTGTACTACATTTTATAAAAAAGAAACGCACACTTACATTACTAGATTTGTACTACATTTTATAAAAAAGAAACGCACACTTACATTACTAGATTTGTACTACATTTTATAAAAAAGAAACGCACAATTACATTACTAGATTTGTACTACATTTTATAAAAAAGAAACGCACACTTACATTACTAGATTTGTACTACATTTTATAAAAAAGAAACGCACACTTACATTACTAGATTTGTACTACATTTTATAAAAAAGAAACGCACACTTACATTACTAGATTTGTACTACATTTTATAAAAAAGAAACGCACACTTACATTACTAGATTTGTACTACATTTTATAAAAAAGAAACGCACACTTACATTACTAGATTTGTACTACATTTTATAAAAAAGAAACGCACACTTACATTACTAGATTTGTACTACATTTTATAAAAAAGAAAAATATGTTTCAAAGTGTTCTGTAATAAACTCTTTACTTTGTTTCTCCACAGAGACTCTGCTATTTACGGAAGGGCAGACGTTTAAGTTCATCAAAAGCATTCGTGACAAGTATCCGGAACAGGTCAGGCCCAACGAAACAGTATCTTCATTCTATGACCGCATGGCATATTCAACTATCATATGGAATAATTCCCAAGACTTTGACCCTTACGACAATGCTGGTGCCAGTGATACGATTCCAACATCGACCAGCCCTTCAGGAATGCAATATCCAATTTTATCCAGAGTTATTACCGATAATAACGAACAACAACCAATATGGGATCGCCACCCTCAGAGAATTCACGTTGGAAAGCAAAATGTTTCAAGATACTACCCTCCAAGCCGTTTTCGACGTTCATACAAAAGCAATAATCAATTTAAACAAAGCAATAACATCGAAAACAACGAAAGTCGAATTAGGTCGAAAACACATCTTTTATTAATCAAAATTGTTCGACGTGTGAAACGATATTTAAACTCTGGTATCAAATATATCAATGATAATATTATCCACAATCAAAATGCAACATCTTATAGTATCGAAGACGACGATACTCCTTTTGAGAACGGGATTAATCGAAACAACGATTCCATTCGTCAAATTGACGACTTGATTTTTCTTCAGAAACAAATCTCTGAAATTCTTACTATGCAACTTAATGGATCGAAAGATTTTCAAATTGATAATTTACGTACTGCTGGTATTTTAGACAAATATGATGTTGATGAAAGTAATGTTGATTCTCAAAGTACTATTTACTCTGTTGATAGTGATGGTGATGGCCTTAGAGAAGACCGAAGTTATTCTCAAGATTTTTCAGGGGATTTTCCTCAAAATGGCGGCTGGGGGAAAGATCGCATTTTTGACGAGGAAAGTGAGTACAAAAGGAGTAGGAACAAGAGGGATAGCGATAACTATGAGGAGACTATGAGAAGAGAGTTGCAACATAGTGAGGAGATGGAGATAGCACACAAGCTACATTATGCAAGTTTATGCGTGAGCTCTGTTCTCGTGGTGGAGGTAAGTATCTCCGTCGTTACTTCGCGTCCGTTTTCTCTGCACTATCTGCTCTTCCTTGCTAATGTATGTGTCTCATAAAGTCAATGATGGTGTCGGTTGGGATCGAACTCTACCTCTTGTCCTTTGTAGTCCAGTTCACTAACCACTGAGCTATCGCGGCTCCCTCTATCTCCAAAGCTTGTATTTTATTCTGTAGTTTCGATGTAGATTGCCATGTTTCGCAGGCGTATAGCAACATTGATACAACAAGATTGCGCATCAGCCTGCTTTTATAGCCAGCCTCGACAATTTAGCGCCCACTACTTTAGTACAAATTATAAAATGTTTGCTTAATTTGTAAACGAGCACTAGAGTAAACAAAAGCAAACTCTTTACACAATTGAGTTATTGAGTTATTAGTGGGTCATCATCATTGCACTCTGAACATGTCCATAGGTGCTCAGATCCCCTCCTCAAAAAGTCTCGAAGTGTCCAGCGACAGATGACTCCAGTTTTGTGTTGGTTGTTTAGTCTTTTTACAAGCCCACTACGTTTCTCGTTTCTGGCTGTGCCCATCTTAACTCCCATCTCTTTCATCCGAAGGAGTGACGTAGACTCATGGTTATCGAAGTCCTGTGTCCTTCCAACTTCCCATAGGGAATTTTTCTTTCTGAAGATATTTGTTTCTTAAGAGATTTGTTTCTGAAGAAAAATCATTGCACATTTTAGAACATAAGTAAAAATGAACAACTTTTTACAAAGAGAATAATGAACATCTCTTATCTTTACAACATCATTGATTAATGCAGATAATGTCTTGTTTTATTGCTAACACAAAAAGATTACATCAGAGTGAATGGACTCCGTAGCACCTGCTCTATCTTTTACTAGATCATAACCAAGATAGGATGATAAATAATTTACAGACAATTGTAAAGTGGCAGCTTTAAATTATTCTCTGTTTATTTGTATATCCGTATCGTTAGCTTTACAACAGCATCATATGTGCATGCATATACTTTTATATTTCAAGAAAAGCTGATAATTTTATTTCAAGCAAGATAATTGAAACTTTATTTAGTAAGAAAAGTGCCCCCGTCACGCCAAGTGGCGCATAGGGAATATGGTGTTAGTGACTATAATTTTTATAGACATTCGGTACATGATTTTCACGGTAAAGTGGTCGGTATAACGCCCGGCCGCTTTACTTTCCCAGAAAAATATCCGGTACCCATTTAAGGCTGGGTGAACCCGGAAGTCGTCGATCAGTATCGAATCCGATCTTTAGTCCTTTGTAGTCTAGTTCGGTACTTTATGTACCCCTATTTAACTATCTAAATTGGACCTGGCAGAGAAATACTTTACTTTTTTTTTTTTTATTAATTTGAAGAATGGCTAAGCCTTGACTTTGCGGAATCCTAAAGGTTGTTTGAAGATAGAGAGAAAAATAGAGCAACGCTGAGGAAGTCAGTCATAGGTGTACTAGCGATCCCAATTATTGGATGAAGAAGAAGCGAAATACATCCTACTGGTATAGACTGACATGGATTCCCTTACGTGGTCAACTTGAACATGGGATCTCTGTATTATTATCCGTCATTAACAGTATTAGATGCACATCCCTACGTACCTATGATAATAAGTTTCATCATAAGTCAAAAAAAGGAAAAAACCCATAGAGCTGTAAAAGAGGTTTATACCGGGATGTTCTCGATTGTATAGCGAGTATCTCAACATCAATCTACATACAGAAAAAAGATGAAAATTATATCAAATAATGAAAATAATACCAAATGATGAAGATAATACTGAATGATGGAAATAATACCGGATGATGAAAATAATACCAAATGATGAAAATAATACCAAATGATGAAAATAATACCAAATGATGAAAATAATACCGAATGATGAAAATAGTACAAAATGATGAAAATAATACCAAATGATGAAAATAATACCGAATGATGAAAATAATACCAAATGATGAAAATAATACAAAAACTCTGAAGCTCATAAAAAGGACAATACTTAATAATAATAATAGCATAAAACTCTAACCAACAGAAGTATCAAAGAAACCGAAAGTAAAAATAACTGACACTTTATAGTTTAACATTATCCTTAGATCACGACGTTTTCAGGCTTTGCATCGTTATTTCATTTTACTTCTTTTCATCTATAATTTAGGATGGTAGATCGGCCATGTTAGCAATCTTTTGAGGAATGTTCCTTTTTTAAAATAAAAACTATAATTTCTTGAAATCCTTGTAGCTTTCGGCCTTTCCCTCACATGAGAAGAGGATTTAGAGAGTTTATCCTGAGCTTAAATGTGGGGTCAGACATTCCTGAGCAGTCTGTCATTGATGCCAGAACTAACGCGACATTATTTGATGAGAGGAAAAATAGTGAGATGCCGTGTATAGAATGGAGGTAGAGATAGCAGGATGAAAGGAGAAAGAACGGGCGGGATTGACAAAGAGAGAGGGGAAAAGGGAAAGAGGCAAGAATTGTATAAATAGTGAAAAAGAGAGACAAGGTAGATGAAACGACGAACGAACAGATATCATCATTATAAGATAACATGTCCTTAACAGAAAACATTGCATTCAACAAAGTCCATCTGAAAGAATCTCTTTCTCTAGCCAGGTCTCCCACTTCTTTTATTGTCATGTTTAAGGTCTCATCGATATCTTGAAACCATTTTCTTCTTGGTCTGCTTCTTGGTATGCGTTGTACAGAAACAGTGCCTTCCATTATTAATCTTTCCAGTGTTTCGTCATTTGATGTGTCCATAGTATTTTAATTTCCTCTGTTAAATAGTGTTTATAAACCAGTCCTTTTTAATATTTATGTCTTTTAATATATTGTTATTGTTCTTTTTTCATTAAGGAGATCATCATCATCATCAAGTACCGTGCCTAGTGGCGTAGGTGATCATGTCTCTCCACAATTTTCGATCTCGGCAGCTATTTATCATTTCTGTTGTTGACCTTCTGCCAAGCCATTCTTTTTAAGCTGTCTGTTATTTTTTTCTCTTTGCTTCCCTCTATCTCTTCGTCCCTCAATTTATCCAGTTGTTACAATATATTACAGTTGTTCTCTTCTCATTACATGGCCAAAAAATGATGATTGTCTCTTCCTAATATTGGAAATTAGCTCTCCTTTTGCTTTGGCCTCTTTCAGAACAGTTTCATTACTCTTCTTTGCTGTCCATAGTATTCTCAATATTCTTCTGTAAAACCACATTTCTACAGACGCCAGTGATTTTCTTGTCTGTTGTCCTATTGTCCATGATTCACATCCATATGTTAAGACTAACTATATATAACATTTAAGAACTCTTTTTGTTGTTTCTATTGTCGAAAATGGATTGCATAGTATCTTCCTCATTTTTGTTGCAGCAAAAGCTGCTTTTGCCTGAGCCATTCTGCAACTCATCTCTTTTGTACATCCTCCGTCTGAGGTTAACAAAGTTCCCAAATATTTAAATTCATTTACCTGTTTTAATATTGTTCCATTTGTCTTTATTTTGCGCTGAGGTGATATCTTTTTCTTTGTTGTTACCATTACCTCTGTCTTTTTGCTATTAAGGCTGAGTCCTTTATTTTTGCTCTCCTTCACTACAATGTCCAACATTTCTTGTAACTCATTTTCATTCTTAGCGAGTAAGACTGTATCATCAGCATACCTTAGATTATTTATATTATGACCTCCAATTGTTATTCCAGGCATGTCCCTTTTGGAACTAAAAATGATCTCACTATAGATATTAAACAAATCTGGTGACAGCACACAACCTTGTCTAACACCCTGTTTTATTTGTTGTTATTAGTCTCATCCCATGGAGGGGGGAGCATGACCCGTAGTCATCTGTGGTTCACTGATAATGACGCAAGCAGTCAAAATGAGCAACTTACACAAAAGATGATTCTGGGCATTTCGAACTCGGTTTTGATCAACGACCATAGGTCGGAGTTTACTAACATCGAATCATCCGGATGCTAGGTGCATTGAAAACTAGATTAGACTCTTAAGGTACATTTCATTTAGTTAGAGTGTGCATCGATTATAGGTATTCCACTATAATATTAACATACGTCACGGCTGGGGGGGGGGGGGGACAATTCACATTACGTAGAATAGGTTAATTGTATCAATCGATACTTCAGATCTTCATCGCCAAAACATCAATCAAAAACTTGATAAACGAGCACAGGTTTTTACTTTCTTCTAATTGGCAGAATTAGATAGAAGTTACTGCCACAATGGTTTTACTTTCTTCTAATTGGCAGAATTAGATAGAAGTTACTGCCACAATGGTTTTACTTTCTTCTAATTGGCAGAATTAGATAGAAGTTACTGCCACAATGGTTTTACTTTCTTCTAATTGGCAGAATTAGATAGAAGTTACTGCCACAATGGTTTTCCGCCCCATTTCTGCTTTGAGAAATGTCAGATGCACCTGTCTCCTTAATCATATTCTTCTAACTTTCAGCTCCCTGTGGAGCATAGGTCTTCAACAAACACTTTCCAAGCCGTTCTGTTCCTTGCAATTCTTTTAAGATCATTCCATGTTTTCCCCATATTCTTCATCTCTGTCTTTTTCAAGAATATTTTGGTCTTCCTCTTTGTCCTTTTCTTTGAGGATTCCAACAAAAGTCATGTTGTAATGCTGTCAGTTGGCTTCCGCAGTGTGTGCCCTATCCAGCGCCATAGTCTACGTTGTATCTCATTATCCACAGGTATTTGATTGCTCCTGGATGGCGGATTTACTTTTATTCTATTCTTTGACTTGTCCATGTCTCTGAAGTCTTTTCGGCTTATTTTTTACAGTGGAGGATAGCCAATCCCACGCCCAACCCTCTTACTTGAATGTTTTGTCTAAAGCTATGGAGGCCTCCCACAACCCCACCATCACCGACCAAAACCCCACCATCACCGAACAAAACCCCACCATCACCGATCATAACGGCACCATCACCGACCAAAACCACACCATCACTGATCAAAACGTCACCATCACCGACCACAACAACACCATCACCGACCAAAACCCCACCTTCACCGACCAAAACGCCATCATCAACGATCAAAACGTCACCATCACCGACCAAAACGTCACCATCATCGACCAAAACAAACGCACCATCACTGATCTAAACGTCACCATCACTGATCTAAACGTCATCATCACCGACCAAAACGCCACCATCAACGATCAAAATGTCACCATCACCGACCAAAACGTCACCATCATCGACAAAAACAAACGCACCATCACTGATCTAAACGTCACCATCACTGATCTAAACGTCATCATCACCGACCAAAACGCCACCATCAACGATCAAAATGTCACCATCACCGACCAAAACGTCACCATCATCGACCAAAACGCACCATCACTGATCTAAACGTCACCATCACCGACCAAAACCCCACCATCACCGACCAAAAAGTCACCATCACCGACCAAAACGCCACCATCACTGACCGAAAACCCACCATCACCGACCATAACCCAACTGTCACCGACCAAAACGCCACCATCACCGACCAAAATACCACCATCACCGACCAAAACGTCACCAGCATCGACCAAAACGTCACCATCACCGACCAAAACCCCACCATCACCGACCAAAAAGTCACCATCACCGACCAAAACGCCACCATCACTGACCGAAAACCCACCATCACCGACCATAACCCAACTGTCACCGACCAAAACGCCACCATCACCGACCAAAATACCACCATCACCGACCAAAACCCCACTGTCACCGACCAAAACGCAACCATCCCCGACCAAAACGTCACCATCACCGACCAAATCCCCACCATCACCGACCAAAACGTCACCATCACCGACCAAAACCCCAACATCACCGACCAAAACGTCACCATCACCGACCAAAAACCCACCATCACCGACCAAAACGTCAACATTGCCGACAAAAACGTAACCATAACCGATCAAAATGTAACCATAACCGATCAAAATGTCACCATCACCGATCAAAACGTCACCATAACCGACAAAAACGTCACCATCACCGACAAAAACGTCACCATCACCGACCAAAATGTCACCATCACCGACCAAAACGTCACCATCACCGATCAAAACGCCACCATCACCGACCAAAACGCCACCCTTTTACCTTATTCTCCAGAGCTGTGTCAATAAACACAATTAAACTATCGTGTTAATTGACAATTCGCCTAATGTCACGATATCTGATAACATCAATACAAACAATAAATTCCACATACCGCGCACATTTAAGTCTCACATTACTTAACTAGACGCGACTCTAACACTATTTGCTCTATTTTCATATGGTATGGATTTTCCACTGATCTATAATTGGAACACAATAGGCGGGAGGAAAATTGGCTAATTATATTGTCCGATATATGCAAACAAACCGTAATTACGCAAAGGCGGGAAAAGAGTAATTAGCCCCGTCCTGCACACCATCCTGTTTGGAGTGCTCAAACTAGGTTTTGGGCTTCTAAATATCATTCTCTCTATCTGAAACGCCTAAAAAAATGAAGTGTCCAAGGAAAGTTTTTGAAAGAAATAGAGAGGTACAAATCTAGAAGCATTTAATGACGCTGGCTGTCTTACTCACTACCACATCCAGAGTGATGGCCTCAATAATTAAAACACTAATGAAGATACTACAAAATGTAAACACGAGTACGTTCATTGTGTATGAGAAAGGCAACAAGGAAATGTATTTGCAGGGTGTGTGACTACTAATTGCTGTGACTCGCCAGTCTGACGCACGTCTCCGTACTTTTGCTAAGGGTGCCTGACTACTAATTGCTGTGACTCGCCGGTCTGACGCACGTCTCCGTACTTTTGCTAAGGGTGCCTGATTACTAATTGCTGTGACTCGCCGGTCTGACGCACGTCTCCGTACTTTTGCTAAGGGTGCCTGATTACTAATTGCTGTGACTCGCCGGTCTGACGCACGTCTCCCTACTTTTGCTAAGGGTGCCTACACATCACGTTTATTGTTTGTGAGTGTTAGTGTACAGTCCCTGTGAGGTCGCACAGGGTAGTTGGAAAATGTGTCGGTTTACTCTGGAAGAGCGAATGTTTACTAGTAAAACCAATTCATAAATATTCAGTAGCGCATGATGCTCATTATAGTAGATGAATACCGAATGAACCGAGAATGTAAAAATAAGATTCTTAAATGACAAGTAAATATTTTATTGAAAACCATCACTATTATATAGAGTAAGTAAGTAAAAAGTAAAGAACCCTGTCACGCCAAGTGGCGTATCGGGAATATTCGTTCGTTCGTTCGCTTTCGTCAGCTTTGAACTCTGACGAAGTCCCACCCACTCAATTTTGTGGGACTGAATTTTGCGAGTAAAGTCTGTTTTATCCCATTACAGGATGCCCAAAACCGACCAAAACGTCACCATCACCGACCAAATGGATCGGGAATATGAAGTTAGTGGCTATAATTTGTACACACCTTCGGCACATGATTTTTGGGGTGATGTGGTCAATATTACGCCCGTGCCCGTTTACTTTCTCAGAAAAAATCTGGTACCCATATAAGGATTATATAGAGCACTAATGATAATTGGTAAAGATGTCTCGTGGAATTTTTTAATTTTCGATCGCCAGCTTTCACCTAGGTCCCTAAAGACTAGAAACTGAAATGTGTGTGTTAATCCGTTTTTCCCTGACAGCCGTGTGCCCAGGGATCCTTCGCCGTACAGGCAGATAACTCCGTCTTTTAAAGTACTCATATTTTTTTTTCAGGGGATGAGTAATTGACGTTTGAAACCGCGCCTCGCTGCTGAAAACAGGGGTGGTTACCGCAGAAAGAAATCGCAAATAAAAATCCCAATTGCTGCAGTCAGATTTGAACTCACAACCTCTCCGTATCAATACTGGCATCTAGCCTCAAGACCAACCAGTCACCCCACGTAGAACTGTAAGATCCACAAAGCTAAGGTAGCACTCATTAACTTGAGAAAGATCATCACTCAAAACAATTAATATTAAATATTATATAAAATAAGAAATGAATAAGAAAAGATGTATTTGAAAGGCGCATAGCACATCATTTACAATATGTTACCAAACATGGACGATTAAATGGCAAAGACAGTAGAGGCAACGGAAATGTAATGCTCCGATTTCCTTGTGGAGAGAAAGAAACAGTGGGAAATGCCTCATACACGTATCTGACCATATCAACAAAAGGAGCGGAGAGTTACTATTTTGGGGGAGGATTAAAGAGCAGAGAGACGTTTTCACTTTAACAATGCATGAACAATAAGAGGCCATATGAGAAAATCAGAATAACCAAAAAAAAAAAAAAGGTTATATTATATATATATATATATATAAAGTTATATTTTAGAGGGTTGTCAATGTGATACAATAAACCAGAAATTAGTAGTAAAAGTAAAGTAAATGTTACCTCCACACTTTAAGACTAAAGGGATTTATGGTGAATTTTACCCATACCATGTCATCGACCGTGTAGTCTTTGTTCCCATATGCTATAAATGTCCATTTTTTAAAAAGATTAATGACACATTATATGGGGCATTTTCCTTCTTCCGAAATTGTTGAAACGAAGTTCGACTGGGTAAAGCACTATCTCCATATTCCGTGCCCAGGCAGAGTAGGCAAAGGGAAATGAAGAAGAAAGCACCAATGTTTAAACTTGGCACATGGAACGTAAGGACCATGTGCCCTGGACTTGTTAAAGCAAACACACTGAAAGAAGGGCAAATTAGATCAGCCCTCATAAGTAACGAACTAAATAGGCTACATGTCGATAGTGTTGCCCTTCAAGAAACAAGACTCTCAGACTGTGCTTCTGTAAAGGAAGAAAATTATACTTTTTTTCTAGCAAGAACAATGCCCTGCAAAGTCACGTCTACATGGAGTAGGCTTCGCTGTACCTAACAAACATATAAACTCATAACCACATCAAAAGGAGTGTCCGAACGCTCAATGATACTTCAGCTGCATACAAAGAGTGGATTAATAAACATCATTATTGCCTATGTACTACCAACGTTGGCTGCATCAGGCGAAGAGAAAGACAATTTCTACCAACAACTTTAAATGATCATAGACTCACTTTCCTCTGAATCAGTGGGCCTGTCGTGTTCATTCTGTGGCCGTGTCTGTGTCAAACTGGTAGAATTAGCCACGAGAGAAGCTGTTCGACAAAAACAAACCCTCAAAAACAAAAAAGATACACAATGGCCTCCACTAGATCGTCTGACAAGATGAAAAGGGCTATACATATGGGGCATTCGCAGTCACACTAGACCACACAATTTCTCATGATAAATCTCTGGTTTTCATATTTGAAGTGTGGGGGATCCCCTAATCTGTTAGTGAAAAAAAGAAGAAGAAGAAGATATCCATAACTGCACATTAAAACAGGCCATACACGAAGAATCTAATAGTAACACAAGACCAAGAAGAAAGAATAACGAATCCAGCCACGCTTCTAACGTGGAGTTTAGAAGATGTGGTCTTAGCTGTTTTATTATTGTCTTGGACAAAGGCTGTATGTGGTCAACAGTGCGCCTGGCATCTTTCTCTCCAACAATAAATCTTCGATATCATTTAGCATCATCATCTTTGTGTGCCGTCTCCGCATTAAAAGTTGGCTACCATGGAGCACCATTCTTCTCTGTCCCTTGCTTTGATGGTGCGGTTTCTAATAGGGTGACTTGTCCATCTTTTGATGTTAATCGTCCATGTTTGTCTTGGTTTCCTCTACCTCTTTTACCTTGTATTTTCCTCCAAGACTATTAGGATACGTTTCGTTTTTAATTGTCTTCTGCTTATCACTTATTCCAAAATAAACCATCAATTTGTGTCACGGTGACCACAAACAATGGCTTGTAACTGGTGTTATTTACCTAAGGTGCTAACTTGACGGAGATGATAATATTAATAGTTGTTCTAATACCAACAGCCAAGATAACATTGTTGCAGTTGATATTGCCTATTGTGATGAGCAGGAAAGATGGAAGATTGACTCTGACGACAACGACCGTCGACATCATATCATATCATATCATATCATATCATATCATATCATATCATATCATATCATATCATATCATATCATATCATATCATATCATATCATATCATTATATTATTATATTATATTATATTATATTATATTATATTATATTATATTATATTATATTATATTATATTATATTGCATTGCATTGCATTACATTACATTACATTACATTACATTACATTACATTATATTATATTATATTATATTACATTATATTACATTATATTACATTATATTATATTATATTATATTATATTATATTATATTATATTATATTATATTATATTATATTATATTATATTATATTATATTATATTATATTATATTATATTATATATATTATATCATATCATATCATATCATATCATATCATATCATATCATATCATATCATATCATATTATATTATATTATATCATTATATTATATTATTTATATTATTTTATATTATATTATATTATATTATATTATATTATATTATATTATATTATATTATATTATATTATATTATAATATATTATATTATATTATATTATATTATATTATATTATATTATATTATATTATATTATATTATATTATATTATATTATATTATATTATATATATATTTATATTATATTATATTATATTATATTATATTATATTATATTATATTATATTATATTATATTATATTATATTATATTATATTATATTATATTATATTATATTATATTATATTATATTATATTATATTATATTACAGTATATTATATTATATTATATTATATTATATTATATTATATTATATTATATTACAGTATATTACATTACAGTATATTACATTACATTACATTACAGTACTACATTGTATTGTATTGTATTGTATTGCATTGCATAGTATTATATTATATTATATTATATTATATTATATTATATTATATTATATTATATTATATTATATTATATTATATTATATTATATTATATTATATTATATTATATTATATTATATTATATTATATTATATTATATTATATTATATTATATTATATTATATTATATTATATTATATTATATTATATTATATTATATTATATTATGTTATGTTATATTGTATTGTATTGTATTATATTAATAGTTTCATTTGTTTCGATAACTTTTCTAAAAATATTTAAAAGACCCACGAGCATTAGTTCACGAACCTAATAATGAATCCTCCATTCCGCTTTCACACATTTCTGATATTAAAACTACGTTTATTGTATTGCCCTAACTACTAGTAGTCATTACGGGCAAATTAAAAAGTGAACCATACACTAGAGCTGAGAGTAAAGAAGAGGTCTAGCTTAGTTCATCAACTTGTCAGTAGGGGTTTGGTAGAATCAACAACGCGTGTTGATTAATCTTTTGTGAGGGTCGCCGAGTGGAATATTATTTCCAGAAATTGGAAAAAAAAAAAAGTAACATGACACGATTTTACAAACGTGAAAGTGTGAAACTGAAATAACTAGTTAGTTTTGATTAACTAAAATTGTTGAAATTTTATTTGAAGTAGACTGCATTCAGTTTTATAGCTTATATGGGAACATTGGCTTTCATAAAGTCAATACTAAAATGCATCCGATGAATCATCATCATCATCAAGTACCGGGCCTACCGGCGTAGGTGATCATGTCTCTCCACAACTTTCGATCTCGACAGTTATTTATCATTTCTGTTGTTGACCTTCTGCCTCGACAGTTATTTATCATTTCTGTTGTTGACCTTCTGCCAAGCCATTCTCTTAAGCTGTCTGGTATATTTTCTCTTTGCTTCTCTTTATCTTTTCGTCCCTCAATTTTTCCAGTTGTTACAATATATTCCAGCTGTTCTCTTCTCATTACATGACAAAAAAATGATGATTCTTTCTTTCTAATATTGAAAATGAGCTCTTGTGGCGATTCATGATTGTACAAAGAAGTTACGACGGTTATTTTCTGTTGCCTTTTCGGTTTGTTTCCGATAGGCTCCGCTAGCCTTTTACCAAAAAGTCACACCTACCAGGCAGTAGGGTTGTTTTACTTCGGGGTACCATCCCTTAGCCTTCTCTCCCGAGCTTATCTGCAAGGCAGCAGGGCAGCCACAGGTTGTACTGTTTACTGCATACAGTAGCAGGTAAAATTACCTGACCTGACCCTTACGATGAATAAAATGGAATAAATAGAGCAAATGTGATTTTGACAAAAAAACTGCTGACAAATGGTGCATTCCCCAAAAGGTGAAGACAAAAATCTCCCACAAAAAGACGAATCTTGCTGGAAGTAGAAACTAGAGTATGCTTTTGTTGTGTAGAGAAAATCGTGCACATCTGCTTGTCACGGCAACTTTAATTGATTTGCTCATTTGTGTCTTTCAATGAAATTAAAATATATATTCTTCTTCTATTATATATAACAAGTTTCTAGAAGAATGTCTTAAAAAAAAGAAAAAAAAAACTTGTGTGGTTAAAAACTGAACATTGCGCGTCGGCAGCTCTCAGATGTGCCAATCCTTGACCCTTTGCTTATAAGCTTTAAGTTCTCAATTATAATTCACACATGAATATTGATTTTAGTTTAAAAACATGTCATTTTGTATGTTGTGTCACAAAATAAAACCACTTCCACAAAATATCAGTTTCAAGATTGAGTGGCATGTACTAAGCTTGGATCAGATTCATCAAATAAATACTGTTAAATTTCCAAGATTAGAACTAAATCCACTTTGAAATAAAACAAACAGTTGTGCTCATGATGGCTAATTCTGGACGAGTGGGGGCGCTAGGGAAGAGACATTAACGAAGTTACAAAAACGTTTATTTTTAGAAGAATATTGAGGATATTATATAGGAAGGTGATAATATTAGCGAGGTAGAAGTAAAAGTATCAGCATCATCACGAGGAAACAAATCTTGATTGACTCGGTCATGAATACGGCAAAGATGCAACATATTGTTCATCATCATCATCATCGAGTGCCGTCTCCGCAACGAAGGTTGGCTACCATGGAGTGCCATTCTGCTCTGTCTCTGGCTTTGATGGTGCAGATTGTCATAGTCTGATTTGTCCATCTTTTGATGTTACTCGTCCATGTTAGTCTTGGTCTGCCTCTGCCTCTTTAACCTTGTAATTTTCCCTCCAGGATTACTTTTAGTAGGCTGTTGTGTCTTTTAACATGGCCCACAAATCACATTTGTCTTGTTTGAATTGTGTTTAGTAGTTCTCTTTTCATTTTTAGTTGTTTTAAGACTTCATCATTTGTTTTCTTTTCTTTCCATCCAATTCTTCCTTTTTCTTCTATATATCCACACTTCAAAGGCTTCAATTTTCTGTTCTATTTTTTTGTCTAGTGTCCATGTTTCCATTTTAGTTTTGACATTTTTAGTTTTAGACCTGGTGTTATTTGTTTTGATGTTAGTTATTTTTCATGGCATAAATTTACTTTATGCCATTCCTATTCTTATGTTTATTTCAGTTGTACATTTTCCATCACTGGTTATAGTATGTCCAAGGTAGTTGTAGTTCTGAACTGTCTCCAGGTCTATTCCTTCAATTTTGATATCCACTTGTGGGTTTTGAGTATTTTCTTTCTTTATGATCATAGTATTAGTGTTTTTGAAATTCAAATCTAGTCCATATATTTTGCCAGTATATAATCATAAATAAACATGACAAACATATTGTTACATTTGGACAAACCAAGGGAAGAGAATATGAAATGAAACAGATTTGAAGAAAATGGTACCGCCAGTAATGCGCAAAAAATTTGTAGCCAATTATAGAAGTAGTAATTAGTGGAGATCAATGTCTTTGCCGGTGCTACGGAGCTCGTGCACCTGAGCTGATGCCATGACCGGTGTGCTGTGACTGGTGTGTTGTGAGCGAGTTTCGTACTGAAGAACGTGTTGAAGAAAAAACTGACAGCTTTGGGTTTTTTCGTTGTGCAATGTAGATAATCTGTCGATTAAACTAAACTATGTGGAGAGACGAACAATCTTCGCACTAGATGATAATGAGTAAACACATTTTTCAAAGTATTTGTTCCCTTCATTAGGCTGGAGGTAAATGAACATTTTAATCTACTTATTCACTGAGGAAGATGTATCCTGATGAGGTAGTTGATAGAGCCCCTTCATGTGTTCATTGATCCGTCTGGAGACGAGCGAGGCTGAGGCCGTTAACAGGCGCCGACATTCTTTGTAAGTTGATGTATGATCAATGTTCTTAAGTTAAAGCGTACATACATTGGCACACTTACGAACACTCACATACACATACGTGGTGAAGTTGATTTTTCCAGTCAGATATTTCCAATCAGTGGCGTGTCCAGAAATTTCAGCTGACTGAAGAGGACAGAACAAACGTAGGCTAAACGAGCTAGAAAAGGAGTAGCTATACCAATCGTATGATAGAATGACTGCATTTTAGACAAAAGATTAAACACAAGTTATGATAAAAGGGCTTAATATAGCGAGCTGGAAAAGTCTTCTGCTCTGAAAAATCTAGAATCAATTACAAGATCTGTGATTTTGGAGAGAATAGAAAATCTGAAAACAAAATCAAAATCTGTGATTTCGGAGGGAATAGAAAATCTAGAAACAATTACATAATCTGTGATTCCGGAAGGAATAGAAAATTTATAAACAATTACATAATCTGTGACTCCGGAGGGAATGGAAATTCTAAAAACAATTACATAATATGTAATTCCGGAGGGAATTTGAAAGTGAGACCAAAGACAAACTGGCGCGGAAAGTGGCATATATTCGTAGTGCCTCCATAAGGACGACCACGGACGAACAAATTGGAGAAGTTTGCATTATAGCATAAATGACAACCTGACGTAGTGTGTAAGTCATCGTCTCACAATTAATTGTTATTGATATGTCTTCCAGAAAGATAAAACATATGCTTGTTCCATTCATTTAAAGTGATAAGAGGATGGATTTTCTTTTCATTTAAAAGGAACATTTTTTCTTGTTAAAAATTGAATTTCGCATCTCGCGAAACTGTCAACTTTGCCAATCTTTGGTCTTTTTATTACGAACTTTAACTACTGAAATACAATTCACATATCAATATTTGATCTAAAAATAATTAAGTTGTTAGTGAGATATTACAAATTGAAATCTCTTACACACAATATTTATTTATGAATTATTAGGATGTACTAGGTTCCGGACAGCTTCATCCATAAACACACATTGTTCCACGGCTTCCGGGTTCACCCAGCCTTAAATGGGTACGGGATTTTTTTCTGGGAAAGTAAAGTAAAGCAGCCCGGGCGTAATACCGACCACATTACACTAAAATCATGTGCTGAAGGTATGTAAAATATAGGGTCACTAACACCATATTTCCCTATACGCCACTTGGCGTGACGGGGGTACTTTACTTTTTTTAATTACTTTTGTCAAAGTATAAATCAAAGTAAAGATTGTATATTGCACAAAATGGAAAGCCAGTTTAATGGAACATAATAACTCTTTAGCTATTAGCTTGCTTTCTAGTTTCTCCGTCATTAAGCAGTTAAAGAGACTTAGATTTTGATATTTATCGATACCTCATCAAGGCCAGCTCCTTGTCGTGGGGATGGGGCTTAGCAGTCACCAGGGACTGAAAACTAAGACTGGCCAGGCCTTCCTACAACCGAGCAAGACCACAGTCTGCTCTAGCAAGTTCAAGTGCTGAAGTCGGAGGCAACCAGCCACAAGGCGCACAGCAATCAGGATGCCACGCACTCAACGCAAATGGAAGTATGTCTATAGCCGCAAATCGATATGGCACTCGCCCTGTGATGGACACTCAGGCAGGTGCAGCGCCGGGCCCTCAGCCTCGAAAGGGCCCAGCCTCTATTACTGGATGTCCTTCTCAACCGCTCTGTGGAGTCAGGGGGCGAGAGAATAGGGCTACTGGCCAATCCAAAATAAGACCACTCAAAATAATGCACTGGAATGCTGAAGGCATCAACAGCAAAAGAGATGGGTACAGTAAAAAGAAAGAATTAGAAAATATCCTGCATAAAGAACAAATAAGCATATGCTGTTTGCAGGAAACCCATCTAAACAACGACATAGCCTTGAAGATTAGGGGATACCAGTGCTACCGATCTGACAGAAAAAAATAGACAAAAGGGCGGAATACTGACTCTTGTAAGTAACAACATTAATGCATGTCAGATTGAAGTGTATGGGGATGGGGAGAAATATCAAATACTGCACCTCAGGACAGGAAATACAGACTTGCATCTACTTAACTACTACTGTCCGAGTGGCCGCCCACTAGCACTAGACACAATTACATTAAAAGAAAGAATAATTGTATGTGGAGACTTTAACAGCCATTTACAGAGCTGGGGCTACGAACATATGAACAAGAGAGGTGAAGAGCTTGAAAATTGGCAGGATGACAATGGGCTTATACTATTAAACCAGGTAACAGATCCATCAACATTCTACTCCAGATCATGGCATACCACATCTACACCAGACCTTGCCTTCCATTCACCAGACCTGGATTGGAATATCACACGTATTGTCGGGGAACAACTTGGAGGCAGCGACCACCGACCAGTCTTTTTAGTGGTACAAGATAAGGCCGTCAGAGAGAGCAGCACTCTCTCCAGATGGAACTACAAAAAGGCAGACTGGAAAATGTATCAACACTACACCAGTGTACTGATTAAAGATATAAATACAGATAGAGACATCAACAAAATAGTTGATGAATTCAGTAGACTAATAATACAAGCTGCCAGTGAAACAATACCTAGAGGGGCACGGAAACACTACAAAACATACTGGAGTAGTGAACTAGAGCAACTGCACAATGACATGGAAACATCTCGAAAGCAAGCAGAAAATAACCCTTGCCAAGAACACCATAACAACTACCAGCATGCTAAAGCCAAATTTCAATGGGCTAAACTACAAGCCAGACGGAGAAGCTGGAAAGAGAAAACAGAGTCCTTGAATCTTGAACGAGACACAAGAAAAGTGTGGAAGCTTGTAAAACAGCTGAATGATGAGGGTACAGAAAGGAACACCAAAATTACACTGAAGAAGGATGGAAACATTCTAACAGGTAAACATGCAGCAAATTACTTTGCAGACTCTTTTGCAAATGACAATAATATTGCAATTAGCCTAGAAAAACGACAAGAGACCCGTTTAAAACAACAAAATGCAAGACAAGAAGAGACCACACATGAAGTCATGGAAATACCCATTACACAAAGAGAGCTAGAGCTGGCAATATCCAAATTAAAAATGAAAAAGTCACCAGGCAGTGATGGAGTGTCCAATGAAATGATTAAGAACTTGGGAACTGCAGCTAAAGCAAAACTACTGCAGATCTACAACATTTGCTGGATCACAGGTAGAGTGCCACAGGCATGGAGAGAAGCAATTATGATACCATTACTAAAGCCAGGAAAAGATGGTTCATTGACATCCAGCTATAGACCAATCAGCCTTACAAGCTGTTTGTATAAAATAATGGAACGTATAATCAATCTCAGACTGCAGTGGTACCTGGAAATTGAAAATCTCCTCGTCCCACAACAAGCAGGCTTTAGACAGTGTTACTCTACCGAAGATCAAGCAACCTATCTTTCCCAGGAAATTAAAGATGCGTTTCAAGAAAAGAAACTGGTACTAGCAGCATGGATAGACCTAAAGAAAGCATTTGATAAGGTATGGAAGGAAGGGCTTTTGAAGAAACTGAGAAATTATGGAGTAAATGGCAGGATGTACAAATGGGTCATAGCATACCTGCATAACAGGAGAGCCAGAGTGCAACTGGATGGTCTTAAGAGTAAGAAGGTCTTACTGCGCCAGGGCGTTCCACAAGGAGGGGTACTATCTCCAACACTTTTTCTGATCTACATCAATGACCTAGTTACTGAACTACCACATGGCATCAAAGTGGCAATGAATGCAGATGACTTGGTAATGTGATGCACAGAGCAGTATGCAACAGTGGCCTCCAAACTGCTACAAAGAGCTATGAATGCACTGAATTCATGAACAAATAGATGGTGTATCAGCATCAATACAGACAAATGCAGTACTACACTTTTCACGCTCTCCCCAAAACAAAAAGCAGGAGCCATCTACATAAACAATGAGCCTGTGAAAGAAGACATACAAGCTACATATCTCGGAGTTACATTTGATAACAAACTATCTTGGAAACAGCAGATAAATAAGGCAACCCAAAAAGCAAGGAGGAAATTGGCTATTCTAAGAAAGTTGTGTGGAACCACATGGGGTGCGAGTGGGAAAATACTCAGTAAAGTTTACCAACAGAGTATACGCCCACATTTAGAATATGGATCATCCGCATGGTGCTCAGCATCAAACACCACATTGCAAGAACTGGATAAAGTACAAAACCAGGCACTTAGGGTCATCACAGGAGCAATGAAACCAACATCAATATTGGAGATGGAGAAATTGTGGAGGATACCAGCACTGAAAGAACGAAGAGACACAAAGGTGCTGATACAGGCAGAACAATTTGCATGCATGCCGAGACATCCAATGAAGGACAGATTCCAAAATCTTGCATTGGGACGACTTAAGAGAAGCAGTTTTATCCACCAAGCCAAGCGTATTAGTAGACAAACACCAGACATGCCAAGAGTTGTTAAACCCCTTCTGCCAATACCAGAACAGACTCCCTGGACAGATGAATCAGGATTATCAGTTCAAATACGGACAGAAGTGAAAGGAATAGTTGACAAAGAGGAACAAAATAGTCTACAGCGAAAAACAATAACTCTCAGTTTCCTGGATGAAGAATACCCACAAGACCTATGGATCCGTGTGTACACAGATGGATTAGCACAGAATGCAGTAAAGAATGGGGGAGCAGGTGCATATATAGAGTACCCAAATAACACTAGGGATATGAATAAAATAGCAACAGGGAAATATTGTCACAATTATGATGCAGAAATACAAGCAATAAAGTTGGCAATAGAAAAACTGCTGAACAGTAATCTTAGCCCACAGCCTGTAGTGTTTTTGACAGATGCAAGATCAGTACTCTTGCACTACAATCCAGAAAATTACCACATCTGCAGACCTTATTGATTGAACTCTGCAAGCACCACAGGGTTGCCCTGCAGTGGATCCCATCTCACTGTGGAATACCAGGAAATGAGAAAGCAGATCAGTTAGCAAAGGAAGGTTCAACAGGCACACAACTAGATACACCAGTTACATACCATCATAAGAAACAGATAATCAAATCAATCAGAGGACCACAAGCCCCAAATCATGATGCTTTTCATAATATGAATGGATATGAACAAGTTATCATTATACGCCTAAGAACAGGACACAATCTACTCCATAGTCACATGTATACAAAATTCAAGATCGGCACATCAACTACATGTACATGTGGACAGGCACCCCAGACTTCTGAACACATACTTCAAGACTGCACTGAAAATAGTAGACTGAGGAAAATCCATATGCCCATAGATACAACACTACAGACAAAACTATATGGGCCACTGCAAGAATTACAAAAGACAGTAAAATTCATACAGGAAACGACATTGCTGATATAGAGAATACTTCGAGCGAACGAACGATAGATAGATAGATATTCATCGATATTAAAATAGAGGAAAGTTAAACAATTTTTTAAAAAATTACATTTAAGAAAATACCAAAATAAATAATGATACTGTTCGCTGTTTTATTCACATTTATTTGCGGGGAATAAAATTAGCATGTGCGGATACAGATAATTATAATAAAGATAGATAAGGGGGAGAGATAACAAAGAAGTATTTTAAAAATGGTAAAGCAAATTCCTTCTCAGCTCGTGGTCTATGTGGTATACGACACTGGACACCGTTTTATGGGTTTCCTGTCTGCCCGTTTCGGGCAGCTAATTTAAGATGATTGGAGCGGGTGGCCAGAAGGATTAAACTGGTCATTTCCCAGTCGTGTGAACGGCAATTCGATTTCCGGGAGGGCGGATGTTTTTTCTTCTTTATTTCCATTTTGGGTGAAATAAAATCTCCAAAATAGTAGGCTTGGACAATGCTGACACGTTGTGTTTATTCCAAGCTCATCAGTAAACACACCAGGAGACCACGGAAATGGGATCATGACGTAAGAGACAGATGTGTACCGTGCTTTAATGCTAGTATTAACCATCATGGGCAGGGGCAGAGAACTTTGCTTGTCTAACGTATTAACGTCACGTGCAGGCCAGTCAGATTTCTTTGACAATTTACAGAATATTCACGACAGTTCTACAACATCTATTAGAGGAAATTAACATGACCACGTCAAAGGCACAGCAGGCTGGAAATACCAATAATGGAATACATAGTTCCAGGAAGACGAGATAGGAAAAAACCAAGACGACGATGGTTAAAAAACATCAAAGATACCTTGAACATTGCACCATAAGAGACCTGGTTATAGACAGTGATTCTTTCAGACATGCTGTGATGAGTGCAACTTTCTGCAAAGATCATGCGATCTCATTAATCATTACATTTTAGGTTACTGTGAAAACACAGATGCTGACATTATAAATACACGATAACTACAATCACACGGACAGCTAGCGGTAGAAAACTGGCTGGCCTCCTCCAAACCTCCAAATCCCGCGTACGGTGACATTTTATATTTCACGCCTTTACGACAGAGTGTATCACGTGACTATGTTTTTAAGCCTCTAAGTATAGTATCTTTTTAAGTATAGTTAAATATAACATTCGCCTGGCGTTTCATGAACGATCTTGCATTGAGCAGTGAAAAGAGAAAGTAAAGAGTCCCCGTCACGCCAAGTGACGTATAGTGAATATGGTGTTAGTGACCATAAATTATACAGACCTTCGGCACATGATTTTGGGGGTCATGTGGTCGGTATTACGCCCGTGCCATTTTACTTTCCCAGAAAAAAAACCGGTACCCATTTAAGGCTGGGTGAAGCCGAAAACCGTCGGTTTGATTGAACTGTGAGTTGGCACAGAAACAGTGGAACAACATCGGAAAATTGATACGTTTTGATTCTGTCACTTAAAACGAGCAGTCATAGCAGAAACGATGAAGACATACCACCCTGGTAACAGTGATCATTCGTTGCTTCAAAAAAGGTTTGAGAGGTACGGAATAGAAAAGACGGCTAGACGCGCTCCATGTTCTATAATCACCTCAGCTCTACTAAAGGAGCGAGCGACTGTGGCAAGACAATAGCACACGTGAGAAGCGCTAATATAATATCCTATGAAAGATGAGCATATTATGTAAAGGTAAAGTACGAGACTTAGCGTCTTAGCTCACGATTGTCACCCATATGTGCTCTTCCGCCTATACAGAAGTGTTCGGAGACTTCTGGATAGTGTCGCTTCAAGCATCGAAACTCAAGATTCGAGTCGGCATTCCTCACATTCTTAGAGTATTACACTGGTGTTGCAGGGTTTCTTTCAAACTTCTTTCTGACCTTACTACTTGTTCTTTCTTTGGACACACATATATAACTCATCAATCTTTTTAGTACAAGTATAAACAAGGTCTTTATTGGTGTTACTTGACATAGCCTATCGGCGATGATGAATTGTCAAATAACGTTTGTGTGTGGCCGTTTCGTATTCATAAAGTTCTATCTGTGGTTATCTATCTATCTTGTTGACCGTATACTCCGTATAGTATTCTTAAGTACATCTGCATGTCTCTTTCTGATAGTGCTGAGGAACTAGTATCTGAATGTGCTCAGTCTGGCCGAGTGTGGCCGAATTGTCTCGAGTCTGGCTGAGTGTAACCGAGTCTCACCGAGTGTAGCTAAATGTCTCTCTAGCTACTGCTCCTCGCCCCAAAAGCATTCTGGGCCTCTCCTCTCCTGATCTCCCTAGTTCCCAGGGTCTCGGGGTTTAAGTCCCAGGTGACCACACCCCCTCCGACCACTGATACGGCCTAACCTACGTCTCCTGACCGTCACTATCTCTCTAGCTCCGCCTTTTTTTAATTATCTCTAAAGTCTATTACTTTAGGAGTCCTGTCGAACCTGTCCATCTTCCTAAGTCCGTCCCCTAACAACTAAAACTCGAGGCGATTTCCAATTCAGAGACTCAAAGAGTAATCACTGCTGAACGTAAAGATAACCTGGTCTTTTGATTACGCGGGGCAGTTTAGTTGTCCGCTTTCATCTCAGGTCTTCACTGGACTTCAAGGCGTCTGCCGATATAAGAGTTTCCTAGGAACCAGCGGCCGTGTCGTTGCGTTACGCAACTTTGTCGACCAGAGCAAACATCTGTCTGGCTTTAGGCTGACCACCTGTACGCATTTCACTGGTAATCTTCAAGTTGATTACGACTCAGCGACTGAGTTGGGTAGACTTAACGTCTCCTTCCTAATCCTCTGAAGAGTGTCTTTTCTACGCCGCCTAAAACTATCCTACTTCACATCGTCATCGCCTCATTCTTTTATTCTTCTGTCTATCGTCATATTCTTCTATACTTCCATTATCGCCCATGACTGAGTCACACTATAACACTGGTACCCATTACTGCCAGCGGTTGGATCGACCGCGTGGGTATTGTTTTCCCAACCACGGGTACAACTCACACTGCTTGCAGGAGGAATCGAACACGGGTTGTCCGAACGTCGGTAACCCGGTCGGGTGGTTTTCCCAACTAGGCCACCGAAGTCCCCGAGATGAGCATATTAATACGGACTGGTTGGCAATTCCCTAGTAATTCGGATAATTCCACTGGCACGGGCGGTTGAGCAATTATGGATTTTAATTCGTTTGCGGTGATACTGGGCCGTTCCATAACCAATAACCAATCCCTTTAAAAAGTAAATTAATACAGACCTAAGTAGAAAGTACTCCATTATCTGCTGCAACTATGTTTCCTACATGAGGCCTCTCTGGAAATAAATAAATATTATCTTGAAGGAAAACCAAAGACTTAGAAAGCTTGGTAAAATAATGGGTCGATGATATCAGTTGGAGTAGACTGCAGTGAGCAAACGCCATTGTTCACTGTAAAAGAGAAAGAAAAAATATCAGAGAGTGAAGGAAGAAATTGCATCGGAGAGTGGATAAATAAATATTATAAGAGTGTAGAAAAAAGAATGCCCAGAGAGATGAAGAAAATCAGAGAATGGACATTGAAGTGTCATCAGAGAGTGGAGTAGGAAATGTCACCCGAGAGTAGAGAAGGCAGTGTCATCAGAGAGTGTAGTAGGAAGTGTCATCAGAGAGGTGAGAAGAAAGGGTTACCAGAGAGTAGAGAAGGCAGTGTCATCAGAGAGTGGAGAAGGAAGGTTTACCAGAGAGTAGAGAAGGCAGTGTCATCAGAGAGTGGAGAAGGAAGGTTTACCAGAGAGTAGAGAAGGCAGTGTCATCAGAGAGTGGAGAAGGAAGGTTTACCAGAGAGTAGAGAAGGCAGTGTCATCAGAGAGTTTAGTAGGAAGTGTCATCAGAGAGGTGAGAAGAAAGGGTTACCAGAGAGTAGAGAAGGCAGTGTCATCAGAGAGGTGAGAAGAAAGGGTTACCAGAGAGTAGAGAAGGCAGTGTCATCAGAGAGGTGAGAAGAAAGGGTTACCAGAGAGTAGAGAAGGCAGTGTCATCAGAGAGGTGAGAAGAAAGGGTTACCAGAGAGTAGAGAAGGCAGTGTCATCAGAGAGTGGAGAAGGAAGGTTTACCAGAGAGTAGAGAAGGCAGTGTCATCAGAGAGTGGAGAAGAAGGGGTTACCAGAGAGTAGAGAAGGCAGTATCATCAGAGAGTTTAGTAGGAAGTGTCATCAGAGAGGTGAGAAGAAAGGGTTACCAGAGAGTAGAGAAGGCAGTGTCATCAGAGAGTTTAGTAGGAAGTGTCATCAGAGAGGTGAGAAGAAAGGGTTACCAGAGAGTAGAGAAGGCAGTGTCATCAGAGAGTGGAGAAGGAAGGTTTACCAGAGAGTAGAGAAGGCAGTGTCATCAGAGAGTGGAGAAGGAAGGGTTACCAGAGAGTAGAGACGGCAGTGTCATCAGAGAGTGGAGAAGTAAGTTTCATCAGAGAGTAGAGTAGGAAGTGTCGCCAGAGAGCGGAGCAGAAAGTATCATCAGAGAGTGTAAAAGGAAGGTTACAAGAGAGCGGAGCAGAAAGTATCATCAGAGAGTATAAAAGGAAGGTTACAAGAGAGCGGAGCAGAAAGTATCATCAGAGAGTGTAAAAGGAAGGTTACAAGAGAGCGGAGCAGAAAGTATCATCAGAGAGTGTAAAAGGAAGGTTACAAGAGAGCGGAACAAGAAATATCAGAGAATCTGAGGAGAAAGTGTTATCAATATAGTCCATCAGACGGCCAAGACTATGAAGAACACATCCACTGAAAGAGGTCAGCAAACTCTCTTTGACTCTGTTACGATTACTGACATCAACTCCACCTACTCGCAGTGATTCTGGTAGCAGACTGATCAAGCGAGTAGAATTGAAGAGAGAAGACAACTCACACTCACAAATGTCATGCTAACATTAGATGATAAGGGCAGAAAACGCTCCTTGCTGTAAACCACGATACGTTGTAAATATAAACGGCAGGAACAATCGAAGGATATGTATGAAAGTGTTCCTTGTTGCAGTTTCCTCATATTCCAAATTCGGTTTGTTACATGAGCTACTGAGTTAAGTGATCTGTGCACACCGTGAGCTGTATGTCTCATCCGTGTTGATCATGTTTAGATATTCCAATTGTTTACGATGAATGATGATATCGTATGACAAGGAACAGTTGGCTGTGCTCACTTTTTGTGCGGTTTCGCCTTATGTCTTTTGGCGTGTGATTAGACTGCTGTGATGGGGACTACAGTTACATTTCTTTAGGGAACAGGCAAATAATTGCAATGCTGCGGTAAAGCTGGTAGCAAGGAGCCAATGGTGGGGTGTGCTAAACACTCCAAGGTATGGTGACAGCTTTACAAATAAAGAACACAACACAATACTGACGTTTCGGCCTGTGGCCTTCTTCAGAATACAGGGACAACGACAACAAGCGGTGAAGCACAATTACTACATGTTAGATGATCAAGTGGAGGGCGAGGAAAGTAGGATGCAGAAATAAGAAAAGAGAGAAATGAATTTTACATGATGAGAGGTATGATGGGCGTCAAAATATATAAAATAGAAAAAGAGAGAGAAAAATGTATAATAAATTGTACTTAGCTGAGCTCAGAGCAGGGAGCAGGAAAACTGTAATCCGTGCTGAAACCAGTCGGAATGACTAAAAGCGCAGAGAACGTGTATAGAAAGCAACACGTGACAAAGACAGGTCAGTAAAGAGGGCAAAAAGGATCTAATATCGGGAAAACCAAAAAGGGGGGGGGATGGGAAAGGGGGGATAGACGAGGACACTCCTGGGACACAACAAGCAATACATATAAATCACTCAACAATGGAAGTGAGAGATCACGCGAGAGGTTAAGAGAAAGAAATTGAATGACACGACAAAGTAGTGAACTAGGCAGTGGGTGAGAGAGATGGACTCTACAGAATGGATGGCCTCGAACTGAAAGAGTTGAGAGGTAGGTCAACGAAAGGAAGATTGGATACTGGAGGAAGAGATACGGTGAGGAAGAATAATAAAGCCGGTATAATGAGAAGGGCGATAGAGGGGTGGTCCGGAGGAAGTTAGTCTATCGGGAGGTAGGGAAGTATTGGAGGAGGAGGTATGGAGAGGAGGGATAAGAAGCAGGTATGTGAAAACTGGATAGGGGAGAGGCGGTAGGTCAGAAGTGAATGGAAAAAGAGAAAGTCTGGAAGAAGTGGAGCAATAGGGGATGGTGTGCAAGAGGTATGAACCATAGGAGGTAAAGAAGTAGGGAAATGATAGAACAAAGGGGGGAATGAAAGTGGACATCAGGATAAGGGGGATACTGGAATAGTAGGTATAGATGAGTAGTGACTACAAGTTAATAGAGAGGAGGGGGGTGAGCTAGGAGTAGATCAGCAGAGGGGTGGTAGGAAGGACGAGGGACAATAGAGGTGGGCAGAGAGATCGTACGTACAGTCCAGGTGGAGAGGTGATATAGTGATAAAGAGGTAAAGGACATGAAGGTAGTCAGAAGAGAAAAAGGTGTAGGGAGAGGGGGGGGTTTTAGGAAGAAGGCAAGATGGGGGTTACTCAAAGAGGATATGAAAAGCAGGGATGGACGAGGAGTAGAGGACCCAAGAAGAGAAATAGGAAGAGAGGTCCATAGGTGGGAGGGTGGAGTCGGAGGCCGGAGGGTCCTCAGAGGGACAGGGATACATTGATGCCACGAGGGGTGAGGCAGCCCCAACGAGCGATCAGACGGTGCTCAAGAGTGAGCCGACTGTGGTGATCAGAGGAGCATGATACTAGGCCAGTTACCAAGACATCCGTCTTACCTCGATGGCCCCTCGAGTTAAAGTGGGCTGCTACAGGAGTGTCCGCTTCTTGGGTGATGTCATTCAAGTGTTCACGGCACCTATCGCCGATTCTGCGACCAGACTGACCGATGTAGGTCAACTTGCATCGCTTACAGATGATGGCATAAATGATGTTCCGCGATGTGCAAGTGAATCCCTCTCTGATCTCGAAAGGACCATTAGGGAAGAGGACAGTGTCGGTCTGGAGAACGTGGTCACAAGTTTTACATACTCTCCGGTTGCAGCGGATAGTGCCTCGATGGCTGAAGTGGTCAGCAGGAAGACGGCCCCTGACAAGAAAGTCTCGGAGGTTCCGGTCACGTCTAAAGGCCACTAGTGGTGGGTCAGGGAAGAGCAGACGAGTAGTAGGGTCAGATCGGAGAATAGGGAGGTAGCGGTGGATGGTCCTAATAGCGGCGTAGAGGTGAGGGTGATGGGTGAGAGCGAGCACTACTCTATCAGAGGGGGGATGAGTAGAGGGGGTAAGAGCAGACTGACGTGAAGTGAGGAGAACTCGACGCAGGGCAGGGAGGAGAGCTGATTCTGGATAAAGGCGTCGGCGGAAGAAATCAAGCATGAGGTGGGCATTGTGAAGAAAATCTTCGTCGTCTCGGCAAAGGCGACGAAGTCTGAGAAGCTGGGAATAGGGAAGAGAGTTCTTGCAGGATGTAGGATGAGAGGAGTCGTAGCGGAGGAAACTATGGGAGTCAGTGGCCTTGTAGAAGACCGAGGTGAGAAGATGAGAGGTGCCCAAGGAGACTAGGATGTCCAGGAAAGATACGGAGGAGGTGGAGATGTGGAAGGTGATGTGGATAGAGGGGTGGAAATGTCCGACATATTCGATGAAACGGGAGATCTCATCTTCTGGAAGGTCAGACAGACCAATGCAGTCATCAATGTACCTACGATACATAAGGGGAAGAGGGCCCTGGTAGGTATGGATGATTTGGTGCTCAAGGTAACCCATGAAGAGACAAGCATAGCTAGGGCCCATTTTAGTGCCCATCGCCACACCGCTGATCTGGGTGAAGAAATTGCCATTGAACTCGAAGGAGTTGAGGTTCAAGACTAATTCTGCTAGACGGAGGAGGACGCCAGTGGCGATGGAGGGTTGGATCCTACGGTCCAGGAAAAACTGAAGAGCTTGAAGGCCGTCGGAGTGGGGAATAGAAGTATACAGGGAGCAGACATCCATAACGAAGAGGCGGTAGTGATCAGGAAGCAGGGTGATAGAGGAAAAGATGTTAAGGGCGTCGTTAGTGTCTTTGACATACGAAGGGAGGCCCATAACTATGGGTTGAAAGACACTGTCGAGGAAGTCAGAAATGAGAACAGTAGGACATGAGATGGAAGAGACAATAGGACGTCCAGGAGAGTCAGGTTTATGTATTTTAGGCAGCATATAAAAAGAGGGTCTGCCCAAGCAGTGGTCAGGAAGGATCATGCGGGAGGAGCTAGAGGGAAGTAATCCATCCTGAATGAAACGGAGGATCGTACGACGCACCACGGCGTTATTAGAGACAGTAGTGTCGTCGGGGATGGGGAGGTAGAAAGTCGAGTCGGATAATTGTTTATCACCTTCCCGGATATAAAGGTCTTTCCTCCATACCACCACAGAGCCGCCCTTGTCGGCCGGCTTGATGACAATATCATCACGTCGGCGAAGATCCTGGAGGGCTTGGTACTCTTCACTACTAAGATTAGAGCGTCGAAGTCTATGGGGACGAAGTGCCTTAATATCCCGGTAGGTACTGTTAATGAACTGGTCCAAAGCCTGTGATTCGCCCGAGCGGGGAGTCCAGTCAGATTTACGGGGGGAAAAGCGGGCAAATTCGTCTGTAGGAGGAGGTTGAGAGGAAGAGTTCGGATGATTAAAGTAATAGAGTTTGAGTCGTAGTCGTCTGTGATACTCCTGAATGTCCCGTAAGAGAGAGAATGAGTCACTCAAAGGGCGAAGGGGGACAAACTTAAGACCCTTGCTGAGAAGAGAGCGCTCATGGTCGGAAAGGGGCAAATCAGGGGGAATACAAGTGACAAGGGAGCTAGAGTCAGAGGCATTGGGGAGAGGAGGAGGTGAGGGAGGAGGAGGAGGAGGACGGAGGTTCAAGAGTTTACGTTTGTGCTGAGAGGAAAAAAAGTCATACACAGATCGGTTGTGGTGGTGGATGGTATGGCGGATGAAGCGAAGAGTCCCAGGAAAGTTAGAGGTGAGTAGATGGAGTTGGGATAGGAGGTGTTGTAGGCGGGTCCCAATAGACTAACTTCCTCCGGACCACCCCTCTATCGCCCTTCTCATTATACCGGCTTTATTATTCTTCCTCACCGTATCTCTTCCTCCAGTATCCAATCCTTCCTTTCGTTGACCTACCTCTCAACTCTTTCAGTTCGAGGCCATCCATTCTGTAGAGTCCATCTCTCTCACCCACTGCCTAGTTTACTACTTTGTCGTGTCATTCAATTTCTTTCTCTTAACCTCTCGCGTGATCTCTCACTTCCATTGTTGAGTGATTTATATGTATTGCTTGTTGTGTCCCAGGAGTGTCCTCGTCTATCCCCCCTTTCCCCTCCCCCCCCCTTTTTGGTTTTCCCGATATTAGATCCTTTTTGCCCTCTTTACTGACCTGTCTTTGTCACGTGTTGCTTTCTATACACGTTCTCTGCGCTTTTAGTCATTCCGACTGGTTTCAGCACGGATTACAGTTTTCCTGCTCCCTGCTCTGAGCTCAGCTAAGTACAATTTATTATACATTTTTCTCTCTCTTTTTCTATTTTATATATTTTGACGCCCATCATACCTCTCATCATGTAAAATTCATTTCTCTCTTTTCTTATTTCTGCATCCTACTTTCCTCGCCCTCCACTTGATCATCTAACATGTAGTAATTGTGCTTCACCGCTTGTTGTCGTTGTCCCTGTATTCTGAAGAAGGCCACAGGCCGAAACGTCAGTATTGTGTTGTGTTCTTTATTTGTAAAGCTGTCACCATACCTTGGAGTGTTTAGCACACCCCACCATTGGCTCCTTACATTTCTTTGTTTGGGAAATGAGTTAGTAATTCGGATGATTCCACAGGCGCGGGCGGTTGAGCAATTACGGATTTTAATTCGTTTACAGTGATACCGGGGCCAACCATAACCATAACTATAAACATAACGATGTAAATACATCTCCTTAACGTCCATTTAGGAGCGGAAGGCAAACAACTGTATATAGTAACCTAGTGAACACAGAAATAAAAGTAACATAAATGTCGCTCAGCTCTGATTTATAGATTCATGCCCTTGTTAAGTGCAAACAATTCAACAACGTGATCGATGTCTCCCACAAGAGCCTTCACAATCAAAGTAACGTTAGATTACTCATGCTTTACACCCCAATTAGCTTTTATGTTGGACAGTAGGAGCAGTCAATCACCCACCATATTGGTTACCTCGCTACGTCACTGTTCAAGAAGGGGAAGTCATCGATGCTATTCTCGAGAATGAGGGAAAAGTTATATAGCAACATGCACTTTTTCTGCGCTGCAAACATGACCGTGGCAGTCTGGAGAGATTATTTCCAGAACGCGTTATATACCAAATGTTTTAATATAATGGAAATGAAATCTTGGTACAGACACTGGCGATAATCACTTAAGTTCCCGTGGTCGTAAACATGATGCAAAATTGGAGGCATTTGCAAATAGGAGATACGGCGAAGAGTGAAGGTAATTCTGTTGGGGGGAATGAGGTAATGTAATGAAGAAAATAAATCTTTCGGAGAAGAGATTGCTATTAGGAGAGGAGATAACCATATGTGTTTTGGCTTCGTAGACTGTATTAAAGTTGATAACGGTATTTCTCTTACAAATTAGGGAGACAATGTGAATGAAAGTAGATGATGTTATTGAAGATAGAAAGGTGTTCACTTTGTTTATCATCATGTGAAATAATTCAATGTTGACTCTCCTCTTTTTTTCTGCTTGATCCGTTAGCTCAACGTTTACGCCTCGTGTTCATATATTCTGATAAGGGTTCTGGTTGGTTTGTGTACGGTTTACGGTAAAATTGCGATATTCGCACGTTTTGGACAAACACATCCGACATTAGTTCCTGTGTCGATATTTATATTTATCCTGTCTATCATCATCATGTGCCATACCGGTTGGGGTAGGCGATCATGTCCTTCCACAATCATCTATCCGCAGTGCATCGTATCCATTCTCTTGTCGACTGTTTTCCATGACATGACACGAAGCTATCTAGTATTTTCTCTCTTTGTTGTCCACCTCTCTCTTTCCCTGTAATTTGCCAGTTGTAACTAAATATTCCAACTTGCCTCTTCTCATGATGTGCCCGAAAAATGTTGATTGTTTCTTTCTGATATTTTATAGAAACTCCCTTTTTTCCGTGGGCCTCTGAGAATGTTCTCTTTGGTATTTTTAGCTGTTCTGAGAACTTTCAACATTCTTGTGAGAAATCCCATCTCTGTGGCCTCTAATCATCTTTTCATTTTTGTTTATTTACTGTCCATGATTCGCTTCCATAGGTAAAAACTGGCACTATATAGCACCGATGAAATCTCATTATCACTTCTATTGACACAGACTTGTTACATAAGAGGTTTTTCATTTTCTGAAATGCTATTTTGGCATGAGCTATTCGGGTATTTATTTATGTGGTGCATCGTCCATCTGATTTTATTACTGTACCCAAGTATTTAACGTGTTGCACTTGTTTCAGATGTGTCCTGTTTATTTTTATGCTGCATGATGTTGATTGTTTCTTCGATATAACCATTACTTCTGTTTTCTTACTATTCAGACTGAGTCCTTTCTCTTTACTTTCTTTTACTATTATGTCTATATCATAATGTGTATATTGATCACTATCCTATCTATAGTTGCTGTAAAAGCTAATTGGAGATTTACAGTTTACTATTCTTGGCCACATATGTAAATTTAACAATTCGTAGCTTTGCTACTGCAGTGCATATGTGAGAGATAGTGCCTATTTACTAGGTCGTCTTCGAGTCTTGAAACCTTATTGCCAACTTTAACTCACTGTATGGTGAGACCTTTTTGTCTTGTCAGACGGTTTAGTAGAGGCTATTGTGTATATTTTTGAGTTTTTGTTTTTGTCGAACAGCTTCTCTCGTGGCTAATTCTACCAATGTTTGACAAATACATGCGGTCACATAATGAACAAGTCAGTCTCGCTGATCCACAGGGTTTTCCATCCTTTTTCATGAGTCTTTTCTTTTTAAGTTTTGCCTTGCAACAGTCTCAAATGATGTTATACCGTTCCTTATACATGCTCTCCATGATGTGCGATCACTTGTCACATGTTCCCAGTCATATTCACATGTGGGTAATTCATTCAGAGATGATTTACCGATATCTCTATATCGTAGTTTAGAGCTGCCAATTTTTAACTCACGCATGATGATAATTTAGCTTAATTTTCATGAGAACAGTGAAGCGACTGAAATTATGGTTTCTCGTTGTGTGTGATCCATTGACTGTGATTTTGTGATAGTGTGCGCTTGTGTATATATGTGTTAGTTGGTGTGACTATGTATTTGTGCCAGTTATTGAGCTTGAATGAGGGTGTGTGTGTTTGTGTGTGTAATAGTGTTTGTATGAAATAGTATGTGTATGTGAATGAGTCTGTGTGTGTGTGTGTGTTTCAGAGTGAGAGTATTTATGTGCGTGAATGTGTGCGTGAGTTAAGATGTATGTGAGAATGTGTTGCAGGGAGTGTGATTTCGTGCATGACTGAAAATGTGTCAGTGAGCTTATATGTGAATGCGTGTGTGCGTTAGTGAGTGTGTGAGTTAGTGTGTCTTTCAGTATGTGTGTATGAGAGAGTGTGTAGGCGTGAGTGTGTGTTTAAGTGTGTGAGTGTTAATGAGAGTATGAGTGTGTGATGTGGGGTATGCTTCCAACACCTGTCATGATGTCCCTGTTATTCTCATCCTGTCTGTTCTGACGATCCTCTCCGCTCACCCGCTTCACCGCCACACAAAGACCTTATCTCGCCTTTTCGACTGTTATTACCTCAATCTTAGATAAAGAAACAATCAATGGTAATACAAGAATGACAGATATATACTACTCACGAGCAGCGGATGTTCACAAGCAGGCAACGGAGGCCACGACTCCTATAATACATTCATAATATATAACACAATCACATTCCAGCTCAATGACTTAAATGTCTGTGTACAACCATGCACCGTTATCCAGAGTCTGCCGTGATATAGCTCAAATAATCCTATTGCTACTAATAGATATATGTCTCAAAGTCTATAGAGATCAAAAAGACTACAAAATTGCAACCTGCAGAGACATCTATTCATTTACCTGTTTTAATATAGTTCCACTTGTCTTTATTTTTGCACTGAGGTGATATAGTTTTCTTTGTTGTTACCATTACCTCTGTCTTTTTGCTATTAAGGCTGAGTCCTTTATTTTTGCTTTCTTTCACTATAATGTCCAACATTTCTTGTAACTCATTTTCACTCCTAGCGATTAAGACTGTATCACCAGCATACCTTAGATTATTTATATTATGACCTCCAATTGTTATTCCAGGCATGCCCCTTATGGATCTTAAAATAATCTCACTATAAATATTAACCAAATCTGGTGACAGCACACAACCTTGTCTAAAACCCTGTTTTATTTGTTGAAACATTCCCAATAGGTTTCCAGTTCTTATGGCCGCTGTTTGTTGCAAGTACATGTTCTTTATTATTCTTAGATCTTTGCTGTCTATGTTTATGCTTTCTAAAATTTTGATTATTTTTTGGTGCTTTAATTTGTCAAATGCCTTGGTGTAATCTATGAAACATAGGTATACCTCTATGGCTGTTTCTACTAAAGATATTATGATATAAATGGCATTGCTTGTTCCTTTATCTCTAACAAAACCACACTGTTCATCGATAATTTCTAGACTGATTTTGTTTCGCACTCTTCGCATGATGATTCTAAGTAATATCTTAGTCATATGAATCATAAGGCTTATTGTGCGATGAACATCGCATTCAATCGCACCCGATTTCTTTGGTAGGGCTATGAATATTGATTTGAGCATGTCGTCTGGCATATATCCACTATTGTAGATATCATTCAATACTTTTGTTATTATTTCTATTTCAAAATCACTCATGGCTTCAATCTCTTGTTTTGTTATATTATCTGGTCCAGGAGCTTTCCCTGCTTTCATATTGCGCAAGGCATCTTCCACTTCTTCTCTGAGTATTTTCGGTCCTTCATTATCCTTAATATTTACTTCAGTTCGTTCATCATTATAAAGATCTTTAATGTATTCTGTCCATTGTTCCCTTATGTTTTCTTGATCAATCAACAGTTCTCCTTCCTTTGATCTTAGACATCCCGTTTTTGATTGCGTTTTCTTTCTGTTAATTCCTCAATTTGTTTGTATATTGCTATATAATCTCCTTTTTTTGGCATTTCTCTTTGCATCTCTCTTTTAGCCATGCTTCTTTTGCTTCATTGCATTTTACTACAATTTCTTTATTTAATCTCTTATACTCATCTTTATTTTCTTTATATCTTCTTCTTATATCCATTAGCTGCAAAATGCCATCTGTCATCCATTTCTTTCTTGAATTTTCCTCACTGGTTGTATGAGCTCTTTTGATGTTTGTTGCATTGATTCTTTTAGCATTTCCCACTGTTCATCAATGCTTTGTATCTTCTCTATTGCATTGTACCGGTTCTGAATTGTGATTTTATATTTGTCTTGCAGCTTCTTGTCTGATTTTAGTAAATCTAAATTTAACTTGATGTTGACTGAGGCTCGTTTTGGTGTTTTAAATTTTACTCTAAGCTTTCCCACAACTGGTATATGATCACTATTGCAATCTGCCCCTGGTCTAGTTTTCACACACCAGATAGTTTCTAAATCTATTGCTTATCATTATATAATCAATTTGATTACGTGCGTTGTCCCCTGGGCTTTTCCATGTCCACAGGCGTCTTGGATGTTGCTTAAAGCAGGTGTTTCCTATCATCATGTTGTGTGGTCTTGTCCAGTCAATAAGTTTCTCACCTCTTTCATTCCTCTCGCCTAAGCCATAATGACCAACTACTTCCTCAACTCTTTCCTTTCCTACTTTTGCGTTAAAATCCCCTAGAACTATGATGTTTTCATGTGGTTTGCATTTATTAAGTGCCTCATTTAACTCGTAAAATTTATCACTTGTTTCCTCTAGACTGTCTGCTGTTGGTGCATAAACTTGTATAAGATTTTTGTCTATTGGCTTTCCATTCAATTTCACTAAAAGGACTCTGTCAGATATTGGGTAAAAGCCTTTCACTGTTCTTGCTCTTTCTGCATCCAAGATGATACCTACTCCTCTTTGGTGTTCAGTACCTCCAGAATAGATTATTTTATGTTTATCAGAATACATTTCCCCTGATTCGATATATCTCATTTCGCAAAGTACCAGTAATTGTAAGCCCATTCTTTTCATTTCTTGTATGATATTTTCTAGTTTACCCTTCTGCATGAGTGTTCTCACATTCCAAGTACCTGTCTTTAGAGTTTGTTTTATATTTATTTCGTTTACAGTAGCTTGACGACGATCGAGTATCACCTGTAGCACAGGATGTCCCCTAAAAAACGAGGGTTTCCATTGGAATCCCCCTTAACGTTGTTGTCGTTATTTCTATTGTTGTGGCGATTCATGATTGTACAAAGAAGTTACGACAGTGGTTTTCTGTTACCTTCCGTCGGTTTGTTTACGGTTGGCTCCTCTAACCTTTGACTATAAAGTCTCACCCACAAGGCAGTGGGGTTCTTTTACTTCGGGGTGCCCTCCCTTAGCCTTTTACTCTCCCGAGCTTACCTGTAGGGCAGCCACAGGTTGTACTGTTTACTGTATATAGTAGCAAGTAAAATTACCTGACCTGACAAACATCGTATATATATAATGCCACCACTCATAACATCAGGGTCTCTTCAAGTTTCGAACCCACCGTCTGCACCTGTTAAGGACAGTAACAAGTAAGAGGAGAAGGGAGACAGTAGACCAAACAATATTATTTGGGTGTTCAAGTTATAACGACAATTCGTATGCCCACCGTATCATCATTCTGGCATAATTAATGTCAATTACTCTGACAATACTAATGTCCTCTGTAAAAATACTGTCCAGGCTTTATAATTGTTTCCAGCTTAAACTTAAGACAAAAAATGAAATGGTTCGCTCATGAGAAGAGAATATCAAGATGTTCCAGAACATAACAAGGAGATGGAAGAGGAGCCAGTGGTAGACTTGAGAAACGTCATCAATTGACAATGGTTTAGGCTTCTAGAAGGGCAACAACTAGAACCTTATATCTCTCCGCATCGAAAAGGGATATAAGAAGAATTGCACAGAGAGAGAGAGAGAGAAAGCGAGAGAGGGAGAGAGAAAGATAGAGGGGAGAAAGAGAAAGAGGGAGAGATAGCAAGTATGCCACCAATAGTAGTTAGATTAGTGAGATATGATAAGTTGAGGACGAATTACTTGGGTTTCTTCTTTCTCTGCTTGATTTGGTTTTCATGTTAGATAATTAATTAATTTTCCATGCGTTGGTCCGTTAAGCATTTATAATCTGGTTTTGACGTCTTTAAACAATAATTGGCTTACTACCATCTTTACAGAAAGCTGGAAACAGTCTGATGTTGATTCTTAGTAGACGCTTCCAGGCGTTGTTTTACCGGCTTTTTTCGTGTACGTTTTGCTAAAATTTGAATGGCAGGTCAGACAGAGAGAGGAACAAAGTAACATTTTTAGTTGTAATTTAAAATTTTTTCTCTCTTGCATCTTTTAACTTCTAACTTTCACTTCTTTTTATTCTTTCAATATGCCATTGCTTATACTTCATTTAAGTGTGTTACGAACTTCTGCCTGATTCTCCCTCACTTTTACAAATGAAAGAACTTCAGCCAGATTGTCCGTAACTTTTACTAATGTAAAAAATCTCTTCCAGATTCTCCGTCACTTTTACTAATTCAAGAACATCTACCAGATTCTCTGTCACTTTTACTAATGTAAGAACTTTTACCAGATTCTCTGTCACTTTTACTAATGTAAGAACATCTACCAGATTCTCTGTCACTTTTACTAATGTAAGAACTGCCAGATTCTCTGTCACTTTTACTAATGTAAGAACTTCTGCCAGATTCTCTGTCACTTTTACTAATGTAAGAACATCTACCAGATTCTCTGTCACTTTTACTAATGTAAGAACTTCTGCCAGATTCTCTGTCACTTTTACTAATGTATGAACTTCTGCCAGATTCTCTGTCACTTTTACTAATGTAAGAACATCTACCAGATTCTCTGTCACTTTTACTAATGTAAGAACTGCTGCCAGATTCTCTGTCACTTTTACTAATGTAAGAATATCTACCAGATTCCTCGTCACTTTTACTAATGTAAGAACATCTACCAGATTCTCTGTCACTTTTACTAATGTAAGAATATCTGCCAGATTCTCTGTCACTTTTACTAATGTAAGAATATCTACCAGATTCTCTGTCACTTTTACTAATGTAAGAATATCTACCAGATTCCTCGTCACTTTTACTAATGTAAGAATATCTGCCAGATTCTCTGTCACTTTTACTAATGTAAGAACATCTACCAGATTCTCTGTCACTTTTACTAATGTAAGAACATCTGCCAGATTCTCTGTCACTTTTACTAATGTAAGAACATCTACCAGATTCCTCGTCACTTTTACTAATGTAAGAACATCTACCAGAGTCCTCGTCACTTTTACTAATGTAAGAATATCTACCAGATTCCTCGTCACTTTTACTAATGTAAGAATATCTACCAGATTCCTCGTCACTTTTACTAATGTAAGAACATCTACCAGATTGCTCGTCACTTTTACTAATGTAAGAATATCTACCAGATTCCTCGTCACTTTTACTAATATAAAAACATCTATAGTCCGTTCAAAAATTCATAATCACACCTGAATTAGTTTTGCGTGATAACCGTTTGTTATGTTGCTTTCAAATTTTGCATGCAATCTTAGAATATTGATGACGCTATAGAAATATAGAAATATTTTTTGCTCTGAGAAATTTGGTCTAGTTTAAAAATGTTCTTCTTTAGGCTATATTAAATTCACCCTGTTCGAATTTGACACAATTTTAGGATATATACATTAATTTGGTGCGGTCGTTGACGTAAAATAGTTTGGCTATTGAAGAAACACTAACTTCAGGACAATCCCGTGCACAAAACTGAATTGTTATTGCACGACATGACGCACCACGGCCTTGCCATTAATTACCGAAGGGAAGGCGTATCTTTATTAATTTTGTGAAGACTCATAGACAATTTGTTGACTTTAAATACCAACATTTATATCTAAATTACAATGAGTTTGAAATGCAAATTTATATCTATGCAAAAGGTTACTTTTTTACTATATCAGCACTTCCTTAGAGAATCCAAGATGGGGCATTTATATTGTGATATTCATGACCTAGAGCGACGAACGCAACTCGCGCTTGGTCTTAATAGAGCGTCATTTTCTCGTTGGATTAAACACGACTCAGAGTGCACTCATGCCAATCAAGGAAGGAAAAGGAAAGTCGACAGTTTTGACATGAATGTCATAAAACGTGAGATATTGAAAATGTTTGCTAATAATGTACTTGTTACTCAGGAATTTGAAAAAAAATTGCATGCAGACTGCAATGTTGACATTTCTAGAAGTACTCTATGGAAGATTGTACGAGGAGCCGGCTTCACTTTCAGAAAAAAACTGTTGGGGGCAGGAATATTATTTGTGAAAAACCACACTTAGTCATTGCTCGAAGCAAATACCTGAGACAGATCCGTGAGCGGCGGAGTGAACGGTATGATATTGTATATTTGGACGAATCATGGGTCAACGCACACCACACCTATGCTAAAGAATGGCAGTCAGTAAATGGTAAACTCAAAAGAACAATTCCGAGCTGCAAAGGCCAGCGCATTATATTAACGCATGCTGGAAGCAATAAAAACGGCCTTGTCCATGATGCGGGACTTATTTTCCAATCAAAAAGTACCGTCGGTAGGGACTACCATACTGAAATGAATGGAAACATTTTCAGGCACTGGTTGGAGAACGATCTTTTACCAATCCTGGAGAGACCTTCATGCATAGTCATGGATAATGCATCATACCACAATGGCGTATCAGAGGAAGACAAAGTGCCTACTGCATCAAATACAAAAGAGCAAATTAGGACATGGCTTGCGAATGAAAATGTCAAATTTGACGACACATATTTAAAACCCGAATTGTTACAACTTGTGAAGAATACGAATAACAAAAAGGTGTACCATGTTGACAAAATCATTGAGAAATACGGCCACACCTCTCTTCGACTCCCTGCATACCATGCGCACCTTAATCAAATCGAACTTGTCTGGGCTCACGTCAAAGGACAAGTTGCAGAACAGAACAGGACGTTTAAAATGTGCGATGTTGAAGTTCTGACACGCGAGTCTCTCTCAAAAATAGACATTCAGTTTTGGAAGAAGTGTGTTGAACATGTGCTGCGGGTGGAAGATGAGTACTGGAAACGAGATGGATTACTATTTGTCCAGCCAGTAATGATTATCAGCCTCTTGGAATCGTCAGATTCGGAATAATTAAAATTAAGATGAATTCAATTCCAGCTGAAGTTAGGACGTCCTGGGGTCTAATGGTGACCGAAGGACAAGACTAATTGTAACCAATTGAATTCATGTTTGCAAATACACATAACGAACAACACCCACAATTAAGCACTATGTAGATACGCCTCTGACAAGAATTGCAGTAAACTGGAACATTTAACTCGATTACTGTAAACTCTAAAATTTGAATCAACTTGTGTGATATCGTCATAAAAGATCAAAGAAATTCGCTGATGTGCAAAATCTGTTGTGTTTGTGGAATAAAAAAATACCAAAATCTTTGCGTCATCAATATTCTAAGATTGCATGCAAAATTTGAAACCAAATAACAAGCGGTTATCCCGCAAAACTAATTCAGGTGTGATTATGAATTTCTGAACGGACTATACCAGATTCTCCGTCACTTTTACTAATGTAAAAACATCTACCAGATTCTCCGTCACTTTTACTAATTTGAGAATATCTGCCAGATTCCTCGTCACTTTTTCTTAATGTATGAACATCTACCAGATCCATCGATTTTGTGCTAATGTCAGAACTTGTGGGAAAAGACAAATAAATGTTGCGATAAAGCTGGTAACAGGGAACGCGTAGTGGAGTGTGAAACAATGCAATACAATACAATACAATACAATACAATACAATACAATACAATACAATACAATACAATACAACAATACACAACAAAACACAGCACAGCACAACGCAACGCAACACAACACAACATAACACAACATAAAATAACATAACATAACACAACAAAACATAAAATAACATAACATAACATAATATAATATAATATAATAATATAATATAATATAATATAATATAATATAATATAATATAATATAATATAATATAATATAATATAATATAATATAATATAATATAATATAATATAATATAATATAATATAATATAATATAATATAATATAATATAATATAATATAATATAATATAATATAATATAATATAATATAATATAATATAATATAATATAATATAATATAATATAATATAATATAATATAATATAATATACAAGATCGTGTTTTGGTATTTTGTTTATACAAAATTTTTTTCTTTTAATTGTAATGGGAGACTTCAACGCCAAAGTAGGACAAGATAACGCAGGAGTGGAACATGTGATGGGGAGAGAAGGCTGTAATACAACAGGTCAGAATGGAGAAAGATTAATAGAATTATGTTTAATAGAAAATTTAGTTATAGGTGGGACATTATTTCCACACAAAAATATTCACAAAACAACATGGATATATCCTGATGATAGAACCTCAAATCAAATTGACCACCTATGTATTAAACAACAATTCAGATCATCATTAATAGATGTAAGAGCTTACAGAGGTGCTGATGTTAATAGTGACCACAACTTGTGCATTGGGAAAATAAGATTAAAATTTAGAAACCAACAGAAGAGGTCAATTAGACATAAAATTGATAGTCATAAACTGAAAGATGAAGCCATAAAGGAAAAGTTTAACATAGAGCTAAGTAATTGTTATTCAGCACTCGGTGAAATAGACTTAGATATCAATGAAATGTGGGACTCACAGAGCAAAATACTAATGACAGCAGCAGAAGCAAGTGCCGGACTGAAGAAAATGGAAAAACGAGCTTGGATCTCAGACACCACATGGAAATACATCAAAGAAAGAAGAGAAGCAAAGAGAGCCGTGACTAATGTAAAGACAGATCTTGGAAAGGTTCTGGCAAAAGCAACATACAAAGAATTAGACAACAAAGTGAAAAGTTCGGCAAGAAGAGATACAATAGCTTATATAGACAACTTGGCAGAGAAAGCAGAGACAGCTGCAATTACAGGAGACAGCAGAACTCTCTATACTGTACAAAAGATGCTGACAAACACCTATACATCCAGTGGAACACCAATTCTAGACAAATCTGGATTAATGCTAACAACAAGCGCAGACATAAAAGCCCGTTGGGCGGAACACTTCAAAGAAATTCTTAACCGTCCACTACCTCACAGTTTAATAGATTTTGAAGCTGAAACACCAGCAGCAGAATTAGATGTAAATTTAGATGACTTCACCTTGAGTGAAATAGAAACCACCTTAAAGCTAATGACCAATAACAAGGCTGCTGGAGAGGATAAGTTAACAGCTGAGATCCTCAAGGCAATTGATAGCCATAATTTAATACATCTCCAAAAAATGTTCAACATCATTTGGAAAACAGAGAAGACGCCTCATAAATGGAAAAAAGGAATCATTGTTAAGATCCCAAAAAAGGGCAATCTTAGAGATTGTAACAACTGGAGAGGCGTGACACTTTTGTCAGTTGCCTCAAAGTTATTCTGTAAAATCATCCTAAATAGAATAAAGGATTCAATAGATACAGTAATGCGTGAAGAACAGGCTGGGTTTAGAAAAGGGAGAAGCTGTCTTGACCACATTTTCACTCTACGACTTATATTGGAGGAACACATTGAAAAGCAAAAACCTTTTGTACTTAACTTCATCGACTTCAAAAAAGCATTTGATAGTATTCATAGAGATTCTTTGGGGAAAATTCTGAAGCAATATGGTTTACCATCAAAAATCATAAATATTATCAAAGACATGTATGATGGTTACACATGTGCAGTTCGAACAGAGGAAGGACTGAGCGAATGTTTCCCAATAGAAACTGGGGTTAAACAAGGATGTATTTTATCGCCCTTGTTATTTGGAATTGTTATGGACTTCATAATGAAGAAATGCTGCACTGGTAATAAAGGCATCGAATGGATACAAGGAGACCATTTGGAGGACCTCGACTTTGCTGATGACATAGTTCTCATCAGCAGTCAGATAAAAACGATGCAGGAAAACACAAATGAACTATCATCAATAGCCAGCAAAATTGGGCTTGAGGTCAATCATGAAAAGACTAAAGTCATGAAAAGTTTAATTCCAACAAGTGACAAAATATACATGGAAAACAAACCAGTAGAAGAGATCGATCACTTTATCTATCTTGGAAGTCACATTGATCGAGAAGGGGATACGAGCAAAGAAATTAGAATCAGACTGGCTAAAGCAGCAATGTCTTTCAGAAGCCTTGAAAAGTTGTGGAAATCAAAACTCATTAGCACAAACACAAAACTTAGGCTATTCAAATCAAATGTACTATCAACCCTTACGTATGCGTGTGAAAGCTGGAAAACAACAAGAGATATAGAAACAAAGTTGAACGTATTCGAAAATAAATGTCTAAGGAAAATACTTGGTATAGAATGGAACGAATTCAAAACAAACGAGGAAATTAGAGAAATCGCCAATCAACCACTAATATCTTCAGTAATAAAGAAAAGACGATGGTCATACGTTGGACATGTGGTGAGAAGAGATAATAATCGAATAGCAAAGCAAGCCCTCATATGGGAAACAACAGGTAAAAGAAAAAGAGGAAGACCCAGGGAGACACTGAGAAGAACATTGATGAGAGAGGCAAGAGCAGCAGGAATCGGCTCCCTCAATGAGATAGAACTGCTTGCACAGAACAGAGACAGATGGCGAGATTTGATAAAATATCTTTAAAAGAAAACTGCTAGAACAAAAATTCATATAGGAGAAGGTGTATCTTGGTCTACGCCCTATGGGCCGGTTACGGCTCGAAAGGTCAATAGATAGATAATATAATATGATATGATATGCCATGATATGATATGATATGATATGATATGATATGATATGATATGATATGATACGATACGATACGATACGATACAATATCTATCTTTCGTTCGCCTGAAATATTGTCTATATCTGTAATGTCGTTTCCTGTATAAATTTTGATGTCTTTTATAATTAATACAGTGACCCATATAGTTTTGTGTATATAAATATATATTATGTAACATATTTATACAAATGTCATTATAAAATTGTATTATAAAAATTTCAACATCCTTCTGAGAAATCCCACCCCTGTGGCCCCTAATAGTCTTTTCATTTGTTTGTTTACTGTCCATAATTCGCTTCTAAAGGTCAAAATTAGCTCTAGATAACACCGATGAACTCTCTTTCTCACTTATATTGACATAAACGTGTAGCAAGACGTTTATTACTTTCTTAAATGTTGGCCATAGCTATTCTACTTTTATTTCTGTGGTGCATCTTCCATCTGATGTTATTATTGTGCTCAATTGTATTTGACGTGTTGCACTTCTTTCATATTGGTCATGTTTATTTTTATGCTGCTTGATGATGATTGTTTCTTCAATATGACCATTACTTCTGTTTTCTTACTCTACAGCATGAGATCTTTCTCGTTGCTTTCCTTTACTACTATGGGTATCAATTCTTGTAGTTCATTCTCTATCTTTGCTATTATGACTGTGTCATCCACATATCACAAATTATTTGTTGCGACCGTTGACTTCATTTCCTTTTTGTCTACTATTGATCTCATAATATTTTCGCTGTAAAGTGAAAACAAATCCGGCGGGAGAACACAGCCTTGTCTGACTCCTGTTTTATATATTGGAATTGTTCTGTTTGGTTGCTAATTCGTATAGTTGCTGATTGTTGTAAGTACATGTTTTTTTATGATTCGCAGATCCTTGCCATCAATGTTTAATTTCTCCAGCATATTGATTATTTCCACGTGCTTTACTTTGTCAAATGCTTTCGTGTAGTCTATAAAGTACATATATCGATCTTTCTTTTCCTTTATAGCTCTTTCTATCATTGTTCTTATGACGTGTATTGTATTATTGCTACCATTTCCTTCCACAAATCCACATTGTTCCTCACTTATTTCTGGTTTTATTTTGTTCCTTACACGTCTCATGATTATTCTTAGTAATATTTTAGTCATATGGCTCATGAGACTAATATTGTGATGGTTTTCGCAATCAATGGCGCCTGACTTCTTCGGTAAGGCTACAAAGATAGATTTTAGTAGATCTTCGGGTATATGTCCAGTGTTATATATGTCATTGAGTGGTTTTGTTATGACATGTACTCCCAGCTCACCTAATGCATTATCTCTTCTATTGTTGTATTGTCGGGACTTGGAGCTTTGCCTCTTTTCATGTGTTGAATTCATTCCTCCACTTCACTTTGTTTTATTGGTGGTCCTGCTTCTTTTTTTTAATTGTTTATTTCTGGTCCTCCATCATCATAGAGATGACTGATATATTCTGTCCATCTTTCCATTATCTTCTCCTGTCCCATTATTATATTCTCTTCCTTTGATTTCACACATCTTGAAACATTGACTTCTTTTCTTCCTGTTAATTCATGTAACTGATTGTGCATACATTTGTAATCTTTCTTTTGTTGTTTTTCCATTTCTTCACATTTCTGCTCTAACCATCCTACCTTAGCTTATCTGTATTTGTTTTGGATCTCTTTGTGCAATATTTTGTATGTCAATTCTTCTTTCTTTTGTTTTCGTCTTTTGTCCATTAGTTTTAGTATTTCTTCTGTCATCCATTTGTATTTGTTGATTCTTCTAACCACGGGTGTTACTTCTTTTGATTTTTTAAAATTAATTGAATATTTCCAACAGCTTCCGATGTTCTGTATTTTCTCAATTGCATTATACTTAGTGTGTACTAACGTACTGTATTTATCACTCTTCAGTGTATCTACTCCAGTCATACTTAGTGTGTACTATCGTACTGTATTTATCACTCTTCAGTGTATCTACTCCAGTCATACTTAGTTCTAATTTCATATTTCTTGGGGATTATGTGTCTTCCGCAGTTTATATTCTAATTGTTCCAACTACTGGTACATGGTCGAGAATGAACTACAAGAAATGATAGACGTTATAGGAAAGGAAAGTAACAAAGAAAGGTCCCAGTCTGAATAGTAAGAAAACAGAATCAATGGTCATATCGAAGAAACAATTACCATCATGCAGCATAAAAATAAACAGGACACATCTAAAACAAGTGGAACGCGAGTAGTATACAAGGGTCCATTTGACCCGTATTTAGGCGCTAAATTAACAAAGATATATAGTAGGCGCGCGGCGCGCCTAATGTACCGTAGGCGCAGGGGGAGTTGACCGTGACATTTCGTGGCCGGATGTTGACCGCTAGTCCAGGTGCTCCGTATTTTAAAAATTCCGAATTATTTAAAAAAAAAACAGTCTCCATCTGATTTCGAACACGGGTCTACGGCGTGCCAGGCCAGACACTTACCACTATACTACAGGCGATCACAGAATTAGAGGCTGAATGAGACAGGTGAAGCGTGAGGCTTTTGTTGGTACCTGACAGCTAGCTAGTAGTAGAGAAAGATTGACCCGCATTTAGGCGCTAAATTAACAAAGATATATAGGGCGGCACGCGGCGTGCATAAACCGGGCGGCGCAGGGGGAGTTAACCATGACATTTCGTGTCGGGATGCCTGGTGACCGCTCGTTGACCTCTCAACCTCTCGGCGCCATGGGCGGGGTGAGCTCTCGTAGTGGGGGACCTGTTATGATCAAAGACCCTATTTCTCTGTGAAATTTCTCACTTGGGTAACTTAAGCTGGTCTAGCCGTCTAACAGAGAGACAGTAAATTAATGTACTTTTGATATTCTATTACTGTTGTGCTTTTTTTTTTTTGTAGTGGTTGTAGTAATAGTAGTAGTAGTTAAAGTCGTTATTGAAGTTGTACAACTAGTGTGACTTGTATTTTGTAGAGTTATAACAGACAAGTGGGGCTATGCCTTTTTTTTCATGTATAGTAGAGAGATGGTAGAGTCTTATAGTTATTTTTATGCATGACAACTTTAATGTATCTATAAAATTCATTTTGAAATTAATGGAAACATACAACTTACTCAGGGCTTGGCCAACTAACAGCAACGGTCTTGCTAATATATTTAACCCGTGGAAACATCAGCATCATGAGACTTATTAATGTCCAAATTGACCGCTTGTTCATAACACGGAGACGACAGCGATGATGACTTTAACGGGTACACAATCAAAGATCCCGTGGGTTTTGTTTTAGTCGATGACAACTTTTGAAATAGTAGCTGACAACTTTTGTATTAGCAGATGACAGCTTTCAATGACTGTTTACATGCTATGTCATTGTAGCAGTCATGTATGTCATGTCGATGTAGTAGACACGTATGTCATGTCATTGTAACAGTCATGTCAATGTAACAGTTATTTCGTTGTAATAGTCATCTCGTTGTAACAGTCACGGGTGTCATGTCGTTTTATCAGATACGTATGGTATGTCGTTGTAACAGTCATTTCGTTGTAATAGTCATCTCGTTGTAACAGACACGTATGTCATGTCGTTTTATCAGAGACGTATGATATGTCGTTGTAAAAGACATGTCGTTGTATCAGTCATATCGATGTAGTAGACACGTATGTCATGTCATTGTAACAGTCATGTCAATGTAACAGTCATGTCAATGTAACAGTCATTTCGTTGTAATAGTCATCTCGTTGTAACAGTCACGTATGTCATGTCGTTTTATCAGACACGTATGGTATGTCGTTGTAACAGACATGTCGTTGTATCAGGCATGTCGATGTTGTAGACACGTATGTCATGTCATTGTAACAGTCATGTCAATGTAACAGTCATTTCGTTGTAATAGTCATCTCGTTGTAACAGACACGTATGTCATGTCGTTTTATCAGAGACGTATGGTATGTCGTTGTAACAGACATGTCGTTGTATCAGTCATGTCGATGTAGTAGACACGTATGTCATATCATTGTAACAGTCATGTCAATGTAACAGTCATTTCGTTGTAATAGTCATCTCTTTGTAACAGACACGTATGTCATGTGGTTTTATCAGACACATATGGTATGTCGTTGTAACAGACATGTCGTTGTATCAGTCATGTCTATGTAGTAGACACGTATGTCATGTCATTGTAACAGGCATGTCAATGTAACAGTCATGTCAATGTAACAGTCATTTCGTTGTAATAGTCATCTCGTTGTAACAGGCACGTATGGCATGTCGTTTTATCAGAGACGTATGGTATGTCGTTGTAACAGACATGTCGTTGTATCAGTCATGTCGATGTAGTAGACACGTATGTCATGTCATTGTAACAGTCATGTCAATGTAACAGTCATTTCGTTGTAATAGTCATCTCGTTGTAACAGACATGTATGTCATGTCGTTTTATCAGTGACGTATGGTATGTCGTTGTAACAGACATGTCGTTGTATCAGTCATGTCGATGTAGTAGACACGTATGGCATGTCATTGTAAGAGGCATGTCAATGTAACAGTCATGTCAATGTAACAGTCATTTCGTTGTAATAGTCATCTCGTTGTAACAGTCACGTATGGCATGTCGTTTTATCAGAGACGTATGGTATGTCGTTGTAACAGACATGTCGTTGTATCATTCATGTCGATGTAGTAGACACGTATGTCATGTCATTGTAACAGTCATGTCAATGTAACAGTCATTTCGTTGTAATAGTCATCTCGTTGTAACAGACATGTATGTCATGTCGTTTTAACAGTGACGTATGGTATGTCGTTGTAACAGACATGTCGTTGTATCAGTCATGTCGATGTAGTAGACACGTATGGCATGTCATTGTAAGAGGCATATCAATGTAACAGTCATGTCAATGTAACAGTCATTTCGTTGTAATAGTCATCTCGTTGTGACAGTCACGTATGGCATGTCGTTTTATCAGAGACGTATGGTATGTCGTTGTAACAGACATGTCGTTGTATCATTCATGTCGATGTAGTAGACACGTATGTCATGTCATTGAACAGTCATGTCAATGTAACAGTCATTTCGTTGTAATAGTCATCTCGATGTAACAGACACGTATGTCATGTCACTGTAACAGTCATGTCAATGTAACAGTAATTTCATTGTAATAGTCATCTCGTTGTAACAGTCACGTATGTCATGTCGTTTTATCAGAGACGTATGGTATGTCGTTGTAACAGACATGTCATTGTATCAGGCATGTCGATGTAGTAGACACGTATGTCATGTCGTTGTAACAGACACGTATGGTATGTCGTTGTAACAGACATGTCATTGTATCAGTCATGTCGATGTAGTAGACACGTATGTCATGTCGTTGTAACAGACACGTATGGTATGTCGTTGTAACAGACATGTCATTGTATCAGGCATGTCGATGTAGTAGACACGTATGTCATGTCATTGTAACAGTCATGTCAATGTAACAGTCATGACAATGTAACAGTCATTTCGTTGTAATAGTCATCTCGTTGTAACAGTCACGTATGTTATGTCGTTTGTTAGAGACGTATGGTATGACGTTGTAACAGACATGTCGTTTTATCAGGCATGCCGATGTAGTAGACACGTATGTCATGTCATTGTAACAGTCATGTCAATGTAACAGTCATTTCGTTGTAATAGTCATCTCGTTGTAACAGTCACGTATGTCATGTCGTTTTATCAGACACGTATGGTATGTCGTTGTAACAGACATGTCGTTGTATCAGTCATGTCGATGTAGTAGACACGTATGTCATGTCATTGTAAGAGTCATGTCAATGTAACAGTCATTTCGTTGTAATAGTCATCTCGTTGTAACAGACATGTATGTCATGTTGTTTTATCAGTGACGTATGGTATGTCGTTGTAACAGACATGTCGTTATATCAGTCAGGTCGATGTAGTAGGCACGAATGTCATGTCATTGTAACAGTCATATCAATGTAACAGTCATGTCAATGTAACAGTCATTTCGTTGTAATAGTCATCTCGTTGTAACAGTCACGTATGGCATGTCGTTTTATCAGAGACGTATGGTATGTCGTTGTAACAGACATGTCGTTGTATCAGTCATGTCGATGTAGTAGACACGTATGGCATGTCATTGTAAGAGGCATGTCAATGTAACAGTCATGTCAATGTAACAGTCATTTCGTTGTAATAGTCATCTCGTTGTAACAGTCACGTATGTCATGTCGTTTTATCAGAGACGTATGGCTTGTCGTTGTAGCAGACATGTCGTTGTATCATTCATGTCGATGTAGTAGACACGTATGTCATGTCATTGTAACAGTCATGTCAATGTAACAGTCATTTCGTTGTAATAGTCATCTCGATGTAACAGACACGTATGTCATGTCATTGTAACAGTCATGTCAATGTAACAGTAATTTCATTGTAATAGTCATCTCGTTGTAACAGTCACGTATGTCATGTCGTTTTATCAGAGACGTATGGTATGTCGTTGTAACAGACATGTCGTTGTATCAGTCATGTCGATGTAGTAGACACGTATGTCATGTCGTTGTAACAGACACGTATGGTATGTCGTTGTAACAGACATGTCATTGTATCAGGCATGTCGATGTAGTAGACACGTATGTCATGTCATTGTAACAGTCATGTCAATGTAACAGTCATGACAATGTAACAGTCATTTCGTTGTAATAGTCATCTGGTTGTAACAGTCACGTATGTCATGTCGTTTTATCAGAGACGTATGGTATATCGTTGTAACAGACATGTCGTTGTATCAGTCATGTCGATGTAGTAGACACGTATGTCATGTCATTCTAACAGTCATGTCAATGTAACAGTCATGTCAATGTAACAGTCATGTCAATGTAACAGTCATTTCGTTGTAATAGTCATCTCGTTGTAACAGTCACGTATGTTATGTCGTTTGTCAGAGACGTATGGTATGACGTTGTAACAGACATGTCGTTGTATCAGGCATGCCGATGTAGTAGACACGTATGTCATGTCATTGTAACAGTCATGTCAATGTAACAGTCATTTCGTTGTAATAGTCATCTCGTTGTAACAGACACGTATGTCATGTCGTTTTATCAGACACGTATGGTATGTCGTTGTAACAGACATGTCGTTGTATCAGTCATGTCGATGTAGTAGACACGTATGTCATGTCATTGTAACAGTCATGTCAATGTAACGGTCATGTCAATGTAACAGTCATTTCGTTGTAATAGTCATCTCGTTGTAACAGTCACGTATGTCATGTCGTTTTATCAGACACGTATGGTATGTCGTTGTAACAGACATGTCGTTGTATCAGTCATGTCGATGTAGTAGACACGTATGGCATGTCATTGTAACAGTCATGTCAATGTAACAGTCATGTCAATGTAACAGTCATTTCGTTGTAATAGTCATCTCGTTGTAACAGTCACGTATGTCATGTAGTTTTATCAGAGAAGTATGGTATGTCGTTGTAACAGACATGTCGTTGTATCAGTCATGTCGATGTAGTAGACACGTATGTCATGTCATTGTAACAGTCATGCCAATATAACAGTCATTTCGTTGTAATAGTCATCTCGTTGTAACAGACACGTATGTCATGTCGTTGTAACAGACACGTATGTCATGTCGTTTATCAGAGACGTATGGTATGTCGTTGTAACAGACATGTCCATGTATCAGTCATATCGATGTAGTAGACACGTATGTCATGTCATTGTAACAGTCATGTCAGTGTAACAGTCATGTCAATGTAACACGTGTCAGTTCTGTTGTTAACTGTTTTCCATGTCATGTCGTTGTAGTAGTCATAGGTGTCACAACGTCGTATGTATGTTGTCCAGTGTGACATGATAGTTGTATGTAGGTTGTCTAGTGTGTCGTGATGGCTGTATGAAGATCACGACACACTAGACAATCTACATACAGCCATCACGACACACTAGACAACCTACACACAACTATCATGTCACACTGGACAACATACATACGACGGTGTGACACCTATGACTACTACAACGACATGACATGGAAAACAGTTAACAACAGAACTGACACGTGTTACATTGACATGACTGTTACACTGACATGACTGTTACAATGACATGACATACGTGTCTACTACATCGATATGACTGATACATGGACATGTCTGTTACAACGACATACCATACGTCTCTGATAAACGACATGACATACGTGTCTGTTACAACGACATGACATACGTGTCTGTTACAACGAGATGACTATTACAACGAAATGACTGTTACATTGGCATGACTGTTACAATGACATGACATACGTGTCTACTACATCGACATGACTGATACACGACATGTCTGTTACAACGACATACCATACGTCTCTGATAAAACTACATGACATACGTGACTGTTACAACGAGATGACTATTACAACGAAATGACTGTTACATTGACATGACTGTTACATTGACATGACTGTTACAATGACATGCCATACGTGTCTACTACATCGACATGACTGATACAACGACATGTCTGTTACAACGACATACCATACGTGTCTGATAAAACGACATGACATACGTGACTGTTACAACGAGATGACTATTACAACGAAATGACTGTTACATTGACATGACCGTTACATTGACATGACTGTTACAATGACATGACATACGTGTCTACTACATCGACATGACTGATACAACGACATGTCTGTTACAACGACATACCATACGTCTCTGATAAAACGACATGACATACGTGTCTGTTACAACGAGATGACTATTACAACGAAATGACTGTTACATTGACATGACTGTTACAATGAAATGACATAAGTGTCTACTACATCGGCATGCCTGATACAACGACATGTCTGTTACAACGTCATACCATACGTCTCTGACAAACGACATAACATACGTGACTGTTACAACGAGATGACTATTACAACGAAATGACTGTTACATTGACATGACTGTTACATTGACATGACTGTTACAATGACATGACATACGTGTCTACTACATCGACATGACTGATACAACGACATGTCTGTTACAACGATATACCATACGTCTCTGATAAAACGACATGACATACGTGACTGTTACAACCAGATGACTATTACAACGAAATGACTGCTACATTGTCATGACTGTTACATTGACATGACTGTTACAATGACATGACATACGTGTCTACTACATCGACATGCCTGATACAATGACATGTCTGTTACAACGACATACCATACGTGTCTGTTACAACGACATGACATACGTGTCTACTACATCGACATGACTGATACAACGACATGTCTGTTACAACGACATACCATACGTCTCTGATAAAACGACATGACATACGTGACTGTTACAACGAGATGACTATTACAATGAAATTACTGTTACATTGACATGACTGTTACAATGACATGACATACGTGTCTGTTACATCGAGATGACTATTACAACGAAATGACTGTTACATTGACATGACTGTTACAATGACATGACATACGTGTCTACTACATCGACATGAATGATACAACGACATGTCTGTTACAACGACAAGCCATACGTCTCTGATAAAACGACATGACATACGTGACTGTTACAACGAGATGACTATTACAACGAAATGACTGTTACATTGACATGACTGTTACATTGACATGCCTCTTACAATGACATGCCATACGTGTCTACTACATCGACATGACTGATACAACGACATGTCTGTTTACAACGACATACCATACGTCTCTGATAAAACGACATGCCATACGTGACTGTTACAACGAGATGACTATTACAACGAAATGACTGTTACATTGACATGACTGTTACATTGATATGACTGTTACAATGACATGACATACGTGTCTACTACATCGACCTGACTGATATAACGACATGTCTGTTACAACGACATACCATACGTCACTGATAAAACAACATGACATACATGTCTGTTACAACGAGATGACTATTACAACGAAATGACTGTTACATTGACATGACTGTTACAATGACATGACATACGTGTCTACTACATCGACATGACTGATACAACGACATGTCTGTTACAACGACATACCATACGTGTCTGATAAAACGACATGACATACGTGACTGTTACAACGAGATGACTATTACAACGAAATGACTGTTACATTGACATGACTGTTACAATGACATGACATACGTGTCTACTACATCGGCATGCCTGATACAACGACATGTCTGTTACAACGTCATACCATACGTCTCTGACAAACGACATAACATACGTGACTGTTACAACGAGATGACTATTACAACGAAATGACTGTTACATTGTCATGACTGTTACATTGACATGACTGTTACAATGACATGACATACGTGTCTACTACATCGACATGCCTGATACAATGACATGTCTGTTACAACGACATACCATACGTGTCTGTTACAACGACATGACATACGTGTCTACTACATCGACATGACTGATACAACGACATGTCTGTTACAACGACACACCATACGTCTCTGATAAAACGACATGACATACGTGACTGTTACAACGAGATGACTATTACAATGAAATTACTGTTACATTGACATGACTGTTACAGTGACATGACATACGTGTCTACTACATCGACATGAATGATACAACGACATGTCTGTTACAACGACATACCATACGTCTCTGATAAAACGACATGCCATACGTGACTGTCACAACGAGATGACTATTACAAGGAAATGACTGTTACATTGACGTGACTGTTACATTGACATGCCTCTTACAATGACATGCCATACGTGTCTACTACATCGACATGACTGATACAACGACATGTCTGTTACAACGACATACCATACGTCACTGATAAAACGACATGACATACATGTCTGTTACAACGAGATGACTATTACAACGAAATGACTGTTACATTGACATGATTGTTACAATGACATGACATACGTGTCTACTACATCGACATGAATGATACAACGACATGTCTGTTACAACGACATACCATACGTCTCTGATAAACGACATGCCATACGTGACTGTTTTAACGAGATGACTATTACAACGAAATGACTGTTACATTGACATGACTGTTACATTGACATGCCTCTTACAATGACATGCCATACGTGTCTACTACATCGACATGACTGATACAACGACATGTCTGTTACAACGACATACCATACGTCACTGATAAAACGACATGACATACATGTCTGTTACAACGAGATGACTATTACAACGAAATGACTGTTACATTGACATGACTGTTACAATGACATGACATACGTGTCTACTACATCGACATGACTGATACAACGACATGTCTGTTACAACGACATACGATACGTCTCTGATAAAACGACATGACATACGTGCCTGTTACAACGAGATGACTATTACAACGAAATGACTGTTACATTGACATGACTGTTACATTGACATGCCTGTTACAATGACATGACCTACGTGTCTACTACATAGACATGACTGATACAACGACATGTCTGTTACAACGACATACCATACGTCTCTGATAAAACGACATGACATACGTGTCTGTTACAAACGAGATGACTATTACAACGAAATGACTGTTACATTGACATGACTGTTACAATGACATGACATACGTGTCTACTACATCGACATGACTGATACAACGACATGTCTGTTACAACGACATACCATACGTGTCTGATAAAACGACATGACATACGTGTCTGTTACAACGAGATGACTATTACAACGAAATGACTGTTACATTGACATGACTGTTACAATGAAATGACATAAGTGTCTACTACATCGGCATGCCTGATACAACGACATGTCTGTTACAACGTCATACCATACGTCTCTGACAAACGACATAACATACGTGACTGTTACAACGAGATGACTATTACAACGAAATGACTGTTACATTGACATGACTGTTACATTGACATGACTGTTACAATGACATGACATACGTGTCTACTACATCGACATGACTGATACAACGACATGTCTGTTACAACGATATACCATACGTCTCTGATAAAACGACATGACATACGTGACTGTTACAACCAGATGACTATTACAACGAAATGACTGCTACATTGTCATGACTGTTACATTGACATGACTGTTACAATGACATGACATACGTGTCTACTACATCGACATGCCTGATACAATGACATGTCTGTTACAACGACATACCATACGTGTCTGTTACAACGACATGACATACGTGTCTACTACATCGACATGACTGATACAACGACATGTCTGTTACAACGACATACCATACGTCTCTGATAAAACGACATGACATACGTGACTGTTACAACGAGATGACTATTACAATGAAATTACTGTTACATTGACATGACTGTTACAATGACATGACATACGTGTCTACTACATCGAGATGACTATTACAACGAAATGACTGTTACATTGACATGACCATACGTGTCATGATAAAACGACATGACATACGTGTCTGTTACAACGAGATGACTATCAACAAATGACATGTTACATTGACATGACTGTTACAATGAAATGACATAAGTGTCTACTAATCGGCAATGCCTGATACAACGACATGTCTGTTACAACGTCATACCATACGTCTCTGACAACGACATAACATACGTGACTGTTACAACGAGATGACTATTACAACGAAATGACTGTTACATTGACATGACTGTTACATTGACATGACTGTTACAATGACATGACATACGTGTCTACTACATCGACATGACTGATACAACGACATGTCTGTTACAACGATATACCATACGTCTCTGATAAAACGACATGACATACGTGACTGTTTCAACCAGATGACTATTACAACGAAATGACTGCTACATTGCATGACTGTTACATTGACATGAACTGTTACAATGACATGACATACGTGTCTACTACATCGACATGCCTGATACAATGACATGTCTGTTACAACGACATACCATACGTCTCTGATAAAACGACATGACATACGTGACTGTTACAACGAGATGACTATTACAACGAAATGACTGTTACATTGACATGACTGTTACATTGACATGCCTCTTACAATGACATGCCATACGTGTCTACTACATCGACATGACTGATACAACGACATGTCTGTTACAACGACATACCATACGTCTCTGATAAAACGACATGCCATACGTGACTGTTACAACGAGATGACTATTACAACGAAATGACTGTTACATTGACATGACTGTTACATTGATATGACTGTTACAATGACATGACATACGTGTCTACTACATCGACCTGACTGATATAACGACATGTCTGTTACAACGACATACCATACGTCACTGATAAAACAACATGACATACATGTCTGTTACAACGAGATGACTTTTACAACGAAATGACTGTTACATTGACATGACTGTTACAATGACATGACATACGTGTCTACTACATCGACATGACTGATACAACGACATGTCTGTTACAACGACATACCATACGTGTCTGATAAAACGACATGACATACGTGACTGTTACAACGAGATGACTATTACAACGAAATGACTGTTACATTGACATGACTGTTACAATGACATGACATACGTGTCTACTACATCGGCATGCCTGATACAACGACATGTCTGTTACAACGTCATACCATACGTCTCTGACAAACGACATAACATACGTGACTGTTACAACGAGATGACTATTACAACGAAATGACTGTTACATTGTCATGACTGTTACATTGACATGACTGTTACAATGACATGACATACGTGTCTACTACATCGACATGCCTGATACAATGACATGTCTGTTACAACGACATACCATACGTGTCTGTTACAACGACATGACATACGTGTCTACTACATCGACATGACTGATACAACGACATGTCTGTTACAACGACATACCATACGTCTCTGATAAAACGACATGCCATACGTGACTGTTTTAACGAGATGACTATTACAACGAAATGACTGTTACATTGACATGACTGTTACATTGACATGCCTCTTACAATGACATGCCATACGTGTCTACTACATCGACATGACTGATACAACGACATGTCTGTTACAACGACATACCATACGTCACTGATAAAACGACATGACATACATGTCTGTTACAACGAGATGACTATTACAACGAAATGACTGTTACATTGACATGACTGTTACAATGACATGACATACGTGTCTACTACATCGACATGACTGATACAACGACATGTCTGTTACAACGACATACGATACGTCTCTGATAAAACGACATGACATACGTGCCTGTTACAACGAGATGACTATTACAACGAAATGACTGTTACATTGACATGACTGTTACATTGACATGCCTGTTACAATGACATGACCTACGTGTCTACTACATAGACATGACTGATACAACGACATGTCTGTTACAACGACATACCATACGTCTCTGATAAAACGACATGACATACGTGTCTGTTACAACGAGATGACTATTACAACGAAATGACTGTTACATTGACATGACTGTTACAATGACATGACATACGTGTCTACTACATCGACATGACTGATACAACGACATGTCTGTTACAACGACATACCATACGTGTCTGATAAAACGACATGACATACGTGTCTGTTACAACGAGATGACTATTACAACGAAATGACTGTTACATTGACATGACTGTTACAATGAAATGACATAAGTGTCTACTACATCGGCATGCCTGATACAACGACATGTCTGTTACAACGTCATACCATACGTCTCTGACAAACGACATAACATACGTGACTGTTACAACGAGATGACTATTACAACGAAATGACTGTTACATTGACATGACTGTTACATTGACATGACTGTTACAATGACATGACATACGTGTCTACTACATCGACATGACTGATACAACGACATGTCTGTTACAACGATATACCATACGTCTCTGATAAAACGACATGACATACGTGACTGTTACAACCAGATGACTATTACAACGAAATGACTGCTACATTGTCATGACTGTTACATTGACATGACTGTTACAATGACATGACATACGTGTCTACTACATCGACATGCCTGATACAATGACATGTCTGTTACAACGACATACCATACGTGTCTGTTACAACGACATGACATACGTGTCTACTACATCGACATGACTGATACAACGACATGTCTGTTACAACGACATACCATACGTCTCTGATAAAACGACATGACATACGTGGCTGTTACAACGAGATGACTATTACAATGAAATTACTGTTACATTGACATGACTGTTACAATGACATGACATACGTGTCTGTTACATCGAGATGACTATTACAACGAAATGACTGTTACATTGACATGACTGTTACAATGACATGACATACGTGTCTACTACATCGACATGAATGATACAACGACATGTCTGTTACAACGACAAGCCATACGTCTCTGATAAAACGACATGACATACGTGACTGTTACAACGAGATGACTATTACAACGAAATGACTGTTACATTGACATGACTGTTACATTGACATGCCTCTTACAATGACATGCCATACGTGTCTACTACATCGACATGACTGATACAACGACATGTCTGTTACAACGACATACCATACGTCTCTGATAAAACGACATGCCATACGTGACTGTTACAACGAGATGACTATTACAACGAAATGACTGTTACATTGACATGACTGTTACATTGATATGACTGTTACAATGACATGACATACGTGTCTACTACATCGACCTGACTGATATAACGACATGTCTGTTACAACGACATACCATACGTCACTGATAAAACAACATGACATACATGTCTGTTACAACGAGATGACTTTTACAACGAAATGACTGTTACATTGACATGACTGTTACAATGACATGACATACGTGTCTACTACATCGACATGACTGATACAACGACATGTCTGTTACAACGACATACCATACGTGTCTGATAAAACGACATGACATACGTGACTGTTACAACGAGATGACTATTACAACGAAATGACTGTTACATTGACATGACTGTTACAATGACATGACATACGTGTCTACTACATCGGCATGCCTGATACAACGACATGTCTGTTACAACGTCATACCATACGTCTCTGACAAACGACATAACATACGTGACTGTTACAACGAGATGACTATTACAACGAAATGACTGTTACATTGTCATGACTGTTACATTGACATGACTGTTACAATGACATGACATACGTGTCTACTACATCGACATGCCTGATACAATGACATGTCTGTTACAACGACATACCATACGTGTCTGTTACAACGACATGACATACGTGTCTACTACATCGACATGACTGATACAACGACATGTCTGTTACAACGACATACCATACGTCTCTGATAAAACGACATGACATACGTGTCTGTTACAACGAGATGACTATTACAACGAAATGACTGTTACATTGACATGACTGTTACAATGACATGACATACGTGTCTACTACATCGACATGACTGATACAACGACATGTCTGTTACAACGACATACCATACGTGTCTGATAAAACGACATGACATACGTGTCTGTTACAACGAGATGACTATTACAACGAAATGACTGTTACATTGACATGACTGTTACAATGAAATGACATAAGTGTCTACTACATCGGCATGCTGATACAACGACATGTCTGTTACAACGTCATACCATACGTCTCTGACAAACGACATAACATACGTGACTGTTACAACGAGATGACTATTACAACGAAATGACTGTTACATTGACATGACTGTTACATTGACATGACTGTTACAATGACATGACATACGTGTCTACTACATCGACATGACTGATACAACGACATGTCTGTTACAACGATATACCATACGTCTCTGATAAAACGACATGACATACGTGACTGTTTCAACCAGATGACTATTACAACGAAATGACTGCTACATTGTCATGACTGTTACATTGACATGACTGTTACAATGACATGACATACGTGTCTACTACATCGACATGCCTGATACAATGACATGTCTGTTACAACGACATACCATACGTCTCTGATAAAACGACATGACATACGTGACTGTTACAACGAGATGACTATTACAACGAAATGACTGTTACATTGACATGACTGTTACATTGACATGCCTCTTACAATGACATGCCATACGTGTCTACTACATCGACATGACTGATACAACGACATGTCTGTTACAACGACATACCATACGTCTCTGATAAAACGACATGCCATACGTGACTGTTACAACGAGATGACTATTACAACGAAATGACTGTTACATTGACATGACTGTTACATTGATATGACTGTTACAATGACATGACATACGTGTCTACTACATCGACCTGACTGATATAACGACATGTCTGTTACAACGACATACCATACGTCACTGATAAAACAACATGACATACATGTCTGTTACAACGAGATGACTTTTACAACGAAATGACTGTTACATTGACATGACTGTTACAATGACATGACATACGTGTCTACTACATCGACATGACTGATACAACGACATGTCTGTTACAACGACATACCATACGTGTCTGATAAAACGACATGACATACGTGACTGTTACAACGAGATGACTATTACAACGAAATGACTGTTACATTGACATGACTGTTACAATGACATGACATACGTGTCTACTACATCGGCATGCCTGATACAACGACATGTCTGTTACAACGTCATACCATACGTCTCTGACAAACGACATAACATACGTGACTGTTACAACGAGATGACTATTACAACGAAATGACTGTTACATTGTCATGACTGTTACATTGACATGACTGTTACAATGACATGACATACGTGTCTACTACATCGACATGCCTGATACAATGACATGTCTGTTACAACGACATACCATACGTGTCTGTTACAACGACATGACATACGTGTCTACTACATCGACATGACTGATACAACGACATGTCTGTTACAACGACACACCACACGTCTCTGATAAAACGACATGACATACGTGACTGTTACAACGAGATGACTATTACAATGAAATTACTGTTACATTGACATGACTGTTACAGTGACATGACATACGTGTCTACTACATCGACATGAATGATACAACGACATGTCTGTTACAACGACATACCATACGTCTCTGATAAAACGACATGCCATACGTGACTGTCACAACGAGATGACTATTACAACGAAATGACTGTTACATTGACGTGACTGTTACATTGACATGCCTCTTACAATGACATGCCATACGTGTCTACTACATCGACATGACTGATACAACGACATGTCTGTTACAACGACATACCATACGTCACTGATAAAACGACATGACATACATGTCTGTTACAACGAGATGACTATTACAACGAAATGACTGTTACATTGACATGACTGTTACAATGACATGACATACGTGTCTACTACATCGACATGAATGATACAACGACATGTCTGTTACAACGACATACCATACGTCTCTGATAAAACGACATGCCATACGTGACTGTTTTAACGAGATGACTATTACAACGAAATGACTGTTACATTGACATGACTGTTACATTGACATGCCTCTTACAATGACATGCCATACGTGTCTACTACATCGACATGACTGATACAACGACATGTCTGTTACAACGACATACCATACGTCACTGATAAAACGACATGACATACATGTCTGTTACAACGAGATGACTATTACAACGAAATGACTGTTACATTGACATGACTGTTACAATGACATGACATACGTGTCTACTACATCGACATGACTGATACAACGACATGTCTGTTACAACGACATACGATACGTCTCTGATAAAACGACATGACATACGTGCCTGTTACAACGAGATGACTATTACAACGAAATGACTGTTACATTGACATGACTGTTACATTGACATGCCTGTTACAATGACATGACCTACGTGTCTACTACATAGACATGACTGATACAACGACATGTCTGTTACAACGACATACCATACGTCTCTGATAAAACGACATGACATACGTGTCTGTTACAACGAGATGACTATTACAACGAAATGACTGTTACATTGACATGACTGTTACAATGACATGACATACGTGTCTACTACATCGACATGCCTGATACAACGACATGTCTGTTACAACGACATGCCATACGTGTCTGATAATACGACATGACATACGTGACTGTTACAACGAGATGACTATTACAACGAAATGACTGTTACATTGACATGACTGTTACATTGACATGACTGTTACAATGACATGACATACGTGTCTACTACATCGATATGACTGATACAACGACATGTCTTTTACAACGACATATCATACGTCTCTGATAAAACGACATGACATACGTGTCTGTTACAACGAGATGACTATTACAACGAAATGACTGTTACAACGACATACCATACGTATCTGATAAAACGACATGACACCCGTGACTGTTACAACGAGATGACTATTACAACGAAATAACTGTTACATTGACATGACTGTTACAATGACATGACATACGTGTCTACTACATCGACATGACATACATGACTGCTACAATGACATAGCATGTAAACAGTCATTGAAAGCTGTCATCTGCTAATACAAAAGTTGTCAGCTACTATTTCAAAAGTTGTCATCGACTAAAACAAAATCCACGGGATCTTTGATTGTGTACCCGTTAAAGTCATCATCGCTGTCGTCTCCGTGTTATGAACAAGCGGTCAATTTGGACATTAATAAGTCTCATGATGCTGATGTTTCCACGGGTTAAATATATTAGCAAGACCGTTGCTGTTAGTTGGCCAAGCCCTGAGTAAGTTGTATGTTTCCATTAATTTCAAAATGAATTTTATAGATACATTAAAGTTGTCATGCATAAAAATAACTATAAGACTCTACCATCTCTCTACTATACATGAAAAAAAAAGGCATAGCCCCCACTTGTCTGTTATAACTCTACAAAATACAAGTCACACTAGTTGTACAACTTCAATAACGACTTTAACTACTACTACTATTACTACAACCACTACAAAAAAAAAAAAAGCACAACAGTAATAGAATATCAAAAGTACATTAATTTACTGTCTCTCTGTTAGACGGCTAGACCAGCTTAAGTTACCCAAGTGAGAAATTTCACAGAGAAATAGGGTCTTTGATCATAACAGGTCCCCCACTACGAGAGCTCACCCCGCCCATGGCGCCGAGAGGTTGAGAGGTCAACGAGCGGTCACCAGGCATCCCGACACGAAATGTCATGGTTAACTCCCCCTGCGCCGCCCGGTTTATGCACGCCGCGTGCCGCCCTATATATCTTTGTTAATTTAGCGCCTAAATGCGGGTCAATCTTTCTCTACTACTAGCTAGCTGTCAGGTACCAACAAAAGCCTCACGCTTCACCTGTCTCATTCAGCCTCTAATTCTGTGATCGCCTGTAGCATAGTGGTAAGTGTCTGTCCTGGCACGCCGTAGACCCGTGTTCGAAATCAGATGGAGACTGTTTTTTTAAAATAATTCGGAATTTTTAAAATACAGAGCACCTGGACTAGCGGTCAACATCCGGCCACGAAATGTCACGGTCAACTCCCCCTGCGCCTACGGTACATTAGGCGCGCCGCGCGCCTACTATATATCTTTGTTAATTTAGCGCCTAAATACGGGTCAAATGGACCCTTGTATACTACTAACGCGTCAAATACTTGGGCACAATAATAATATCAGATGGAAGATGCAGCACATAAATAAAAGGCAGAAAAGCTCATGCTAAAATAAGATTTCAGATATTTAAAAACATCTTATTCAACAAATCTATGACAATAGAAGTGAGAAAGAGAGTTTATCGGTGCTATATAGAGCTAATTCTGATCTATGGAAGCGAAGTACTGACAGTGGACAAATAAAAATATAAAAAAACCATTAGAGGCCACAGAGATGGGATTTATCAGAAGAATGTTGAAAGTTTCCTGGACAGGTGAAGAGACCGACAAAGGAATTCTCAAAGAGACCAACACATAAAGGGAGCTCCTGAAAGACATCGGTAAGAAACAGTCAACATTTTCATACATATTATTAGTAGAGTAAAGTTGGAATACCTGGTTACAACTGGCAAATTACAGGGAAAGAGAGATTGCGGAAGACAAAGAGAGAAAATGCTAGATAGCTTGGTGTCATAGCATGGAAAACAGTCAACAACAGAACTGATACGATGCACAGTGGATAAAGATTGCGAAAGGACATGATCACCTCCGCCAACCGGTATGGCACATGATGATGATAATGGTACATGTTCACTATTGCAATCTGCACCTGGCCTTCTTTTAACAGATGTTAGCACATTCCTGAGTCTTCTCTGAACCAGTATAAAATCAATTTGTTTGTGTATATTGTAGTCTGGGCTCTGCCATGTCCATAGTCGTCTAGAGTGTTGCTTCTCTCTCTCTCTCTCTGCGATCAGGACCCAATCAGAGTAGGATTCCAGCTCCTCACATGAACCCAGCTGTCAGGTTAGGTGTGTTACAAACAGAACATCACAATTAGAGTCTGCCAGATCCACTCTGATTGAACACCCGTTAAAAACGTTGCACTGTGTTCTGCGCCAGTGGCCCAGTGCATCCGATTTCAGCCAGCATTTTATTCAGGTTTGCTTTCCCTAGCCTTTGATTGTCCCCAATCTTCCTGCAAGGCAGCAGGTGATCTTTTCTGTAGGGGGATTCTGCCCTTAGATGGTCGGCCCTCCCAGGTTTACGAGCACCATCTGCCCGAGTCACTAGAGGTGACTATTTGCATTGGTCTACCTATCCATTTTACTAACAGAATTCTATCTGATACTGGCCAAAATACTTTCACTGTTTTGCTTCTATCTCTATCTAAATTGATGCCTACTCCTTTTTCGTGTGTGTTTCCACTAGAATAAGTAACATCTCCACTGTCACCTTGTAGTAATCCTGATTCTTTCCATCTCATTTCACATAGGCTTAAGATGTCCACTTTCATTCTCTTCATTTCTAGGCTGATGTTTTCTTCTATAGTGTCCCAAAAATATGTTTGGTTGGAAATCGATACTAAGCCAATTCGACTATCACAGATATATTGAAGCAAAACAAAAATAAAGGTCTCATACTTAATAGCAAAAAGACAGAAGTAATGGTAACAACAAAGAAAATAGCGTCACCGCAACACACAATAAAGAAAAGTGGAACAATATTAAACAGATTAATGAATTTAAATGTCTGGGAACATTGTTAACCTCAGATGGTAGATGTACAACAGAGGTGAGATGCAGAATGGCTCAGGCAAAATCAGTTTTCCACACACACACACACACACACACACACACACACACACAAAAATGAGGAAGATACTGCGCATTTCACAAATTTTTACAATCGAAACAAGAAAAAGTGTTCTTAAATGTTATATAGGGCCAGTCTTAACATTTGGATGTAAATCATAAATAATAGGAGCACAGCCAAGAAAATCACCGCAGTCTGTAGAAATGTGGTTTTACAGAAGAATGTTGTGATTACAATGGACAGCTAAGAAGAGTAATGAAAACGTTCTGAAAGAGAAATAAGCAAAAAGAGAGCTAAATTCCAATATTACGAAGAAATAATAATAATTTTTGGCCATGTATTGAGAAGAGAACAGCTGGAATAAATTGTAACAACTGGAAAAATTGAGGGACGAAGAAATAGAGGAAGCAAAGAGAAAAGATACCAGACTGCTTAAGAGAATGGCTCGGCAGAAGGTCAACAACAAAAACGATAAATAATTGTTGTGATCCAAAGTTGTGGAGAGACATAATCACTACGCCATCAGGCATGGTATTTTATAATGATGATGAATCCGATTATATGTCTGTGAAACATGGAGAATAAAAGATGCTGAAGATAATATTATGAATGAAAAATAAGCAGGAATAAGAAAAGGGATAAATTGTTTTGACCAAATATTCACTCTAAGTGTAATATTAGAAAAACATACAGAGAAACAACAGCGATTATTGTGAAATTTCAATGATTTTTTTCAAAGCTTTAAACTACTCGTACATACATAGATTGTCCTTGTGGAATATCATAAAAGATTACAGAATACCACCAAAAAGTATATTTTAACATTTTGAAAAACATTTATGACGGCTATACTTGTGCAGGTGGCACAGATGAAGGAATGAATGATTGGTTTCAAATTGAAACAGGAGTCAAACAGGGATGTATACTATCACCATTGCTATTTGGAATTATCATTGATTACATAATGAGTAAATGTTGCAAAGGCAATAATAGCATTAAATGGTATGACAAGACTTACTTGGAAGATCTAGATTTTGCAGATGATATAACGCTGCTAAGTAACAATATTTACATCATGTAATATATCACTCCAACACAAAAAGGGAGCTCTTAAAAACATCAGAAAGAAGCAATTAACATTTTTCGGGCACATCATGAGAAGAGGAAAGTTGGAATACTTGGTTACAACTGGCAAAATAAAAGGAAAGAGAGATCGCGGGCAACAAAGAGAGAAAATACTGGATAGCTTGGTGTCATGGCATGGAAAACAGTCAACAACAGAACCGACACGATGCACTGTATATAGAAGATTTTGGAGGGACATGATCACCTACGCCAACCGGTATGGCAAATGATGATGATGAATATATCACAGATACATTATCACTTATGGCGGAAACATAGGACTTTAATATTCAACTCAAATGTATTATCAAAACTTATTTATGCATGTGAATGTCTGAAAACCTCGAAATAGACTGAGAGAAAACTAAACGCTTTTGAAGACCTGTGCCTAAGAAAAATACGCTGTGTACAATGGAATGAATTCAAGACTAATACTGAAATAAGAGAAATGGCCATGCAACCAAAGATCTCATGAACAATTAAGGAAAGAAGATGGTCATATGTCGGACATGTGATGAGAAGAGACAACAAGAGAATTTCAAAACAGGATCTTCTATGTAAAACATCATGATACAGAAAAAGAGGAAGACCTAAAGAGACAATAAAAATAACATTTATAAAAGAAGTATAGTTGGCAGGCATGGACTCATTAGATAACAAATCGACTTTAAAAGTGTTTGTTGAATACTGACTAACAAAATTATTCCTAGCGGTTGTAATTACTGATATAGACAACCTAGTATTGCAGTACCTCTAGACATGGCAAGTTGCCACTTCTCCAGTAAAACCAGATAGTTCAAGACACACATTACCACCTGTCACATACCATCACGAGTGCACGAGCTTCTGCTCGTGTCAACGAATGGCGTTAAGACAAGACAATCATGTAACACAAACTGCCTGTCTGAACACGTTACTCAGTGACATATATAGAATCCCTAAAACACTGATGTAATTTGCGAGCAAACGTATTTTCGTTGATAAACGAACTTTGAAGTAGATAAAGAATATATTTACTAAAAACAGTTACGGGATTTTCTAATTAACGCGCTGGCTTAACGCCCGTTGAGATGTGTGATTAGTTCGATCTCTCCACTAGACTTCTTTGAAAAATAGAATAGATTGGGCCTCGTGGAGTTGCGATAGTAATAACAATGAGGAATAACTGTGACTATCCACGCATTCAAAGTAATAAAAATGAGGAATAACTATGACTATCCACACATCCAAAGTAATAAAAATGAGGAATAACTATGACTATCCACACATCCAAAGTAATAACAATGAGGAATAACTTTGACTATCCACACATCCAAAGTAATAACAATGAGGAATAACTTTGACTATCCACACATCCAAAGTAATAACATTGAGGAATAACTTTGACTATCCACACATCCAAAGTAATAAAAATGAGGAATAACTTTGACTATCCACACATCCAAAGTAATAACAATGAGGAATAACTGGGACTATCCACACATCCAAAGTAATAAAAATGAGGAATAACTTTGACTATCCACGCATCCAAAGTAATAACAATGAGGAATAACTGTGACTATCCACACATCCAAAGTAATAAAAATGAGGAATAACTTTGACTATCCACGCATCCAAAGTAATAAAAATGAGGAATAACTATGACTATCCACACATCCAAAGTAATAACAATGAGGAATAACTATGACTATCCACACATCCAAAGTAATAACAATGAGGAATAACTTTGACTATCCACACATCCAAAGTAATAAAAATGAGGAATAACTATGACTATCCACACATCCAAAGTAATAACAATGAGGAATAACTATGACTATCCATAATCCAAAGTAATAACAATGAGGAATAAATATGACTGTCCACACATCCAAAGTAATAAAAATGAGGAATAACTTTGACAATCCACGCATCCAAATTAATAACAATGAGGAATAACTTTGAACATCCCAAATCGAAATGCTTCAGTCGAGAATATCGAAGGTTAATGACGTCATTAGAGATGGATAAATGGAATACTAGAGGCACTAGGAGGAATAACATCAGAAGATGCCAACAGAAGAGCAAAGAATCGCAGATTGTTTCTCCCCTCGACGCCAACGGCAACAGAGGAAGGATAGAAGAAGAGGAAGAATGACGCCATTTTATTCTACTGAACTCATCATCATCATCATCGAGTGCCGTCTCCACAACAAAGGTTGGCTTTCATGGAGCGCCATTCTGCTCTGTCTCTTGCTTTGATGGTACCGGTTGTCATAGGCTGATTTGTCCATCTTTTGATGTTACTCGTCCATGTTAATCTTGGTATGCCTCTGCCTCTTATACCTTGTATTTTCCACTCCAGGATTACTTTTAGTAGGCTGTTATGTCTTTTAACATGGCCCAAAAATCGCATTTGTCTTGTTTGAATTGTTTAGTAGTTCTCTTTTCATTTTCAGTTGTTTTAAGACTTCATCGTTTGTTTTCTTTTCCTTCCATCCAATTCTACCTATTCTTCTATATATCCACATTTCAAAGGCTTCAATTCTCTGTTCTGTTTTCTTGTCTAATGTCCATGTTTCTGCACCATATAAGAATATTGAAGAGATGTAACATTTTGCTATTCTTAGTTTTAGCCCTGGTGTTATTTGTTTTAATGTTAGTATGTTCTTCATGGCATTAAAATTACTTTTTGCCATTTCTATTCTTTTGTTTATTTCAGTTGTACATTTTCCATCACTGGTTATAGTATGTCCAAGGTAGTTGTAGTTCTGAACTGTCTCCAGGTCTATTCCTTCAGTTTTGATATCCACTTGTGGGTTTTTAATATTTCCTTTGTTTATAATCATAGTTTTAGTCTTTTTGATATTCATATCTAGTCCATATTTTTTGCTTATCATGTTTATTTCATTAAGTAATTGTTGTAGATCTTTAGGATTTTCTGCTAGTAGTTCAGTATATATGTCATTGCATATGTCTGTGATCACTTCAATGCCAAAATCTTCTAGTGCCTGTATCATCTCTATCTGTATGCTGTCAGGTCCTGCTGTTTTTCTCGTTTTCACTGTTTGTATAGCTTTTGTCACGATCACTACACTACTGGACAGCATTCCCAATAACGCATTACACCGCAGAATTAAAGGACGGAGTTCGACAGCCAAACCGAAAAGACTACCACACTCCCAATAATTCCATTTTGGAGAGCCTGAAGAGTATTAGGGCGAACATTCTCCTGATGCTAAGCTTAAAGTTTGTTTATAAAGTAAAGACAGCGGTTAACTAGGACCCTCCCCTCAAGGGCGCGGCTCTAGATTTTTGTTTTTATTTGCAACAATCTAGCAATAGTCTCTCATTAATGATCGTTTCTGTATGGGTACAACATATTATAGAGAAAGAAGGATATGTTTATAGTTTAATCATCAGCATCAAGTACCATGCCTGCTGGTGTAGGTGATCATGTCTCTCCACAATTTTCGATCTTGACAATGATTTATCATTTCTGTTGTTGACCTTCTGCCAAGCCATTTTCTTAAGCTGTCTGGTATCTTTTTCTCTTTGCTTCCCTCTATCTCTTCATCCCTCAATTTTCCCAGTTGTTACAATATATTCCAGCTGTAGTCTAATAGGAAACCCAGAAATATAAGTGTGTATATAAATATATCCATGAACCGTCGTTACCGAATACTCCAGTCACAGGTTGATAAATGTATGTAAGTCTGTCAGCAGTAGCAATTTGTTTTTAAGTTGCTTAGGTGACAACGTGTTGGAATGCAGGTCTCTCGTTGTAAGGCGTTATATCCAGGTGTACGGTTTCGACTCCTGCAGTCTGAGCTTTCAGTTTTTATTTTATTTTCCCGAGTGTTATAAACAGACCATTGTCTCTGTGCGATTTGTCTATCGCATAGGAAGCTTCAGTTCTTAAAAAATGTATATTTGTTCATTATTATTGCCTGCATCTTACTTTAAGGGTCGTGGATTTAATAGTTTATAATTTTTAAAAGTAAAAAAAAAAAAACCTGTCAACTTCAGTGTTAAGTCAGTCCTATGATATGGCTGTGAAACAGAGAGAACAACAAAAATGACAATCACAGAGATGCAGACCTTCATGAATTATGCTTGCACATAGTAAACAGATGGGAATGGCAGAACAAAATCACTGACACAGAATTATGGAAAAGTACCAGTCAAATACCCGGAGACAAAGCGATACAACGAGGGCGATGGTGCTGGATAGGACACAGACTGCGGAAGTCAACTGAGAGTATTACACGACAGGGTCTTTTTTTTTATCCCCATGGGAAAAGATAAAGAGGAAGACCAAACTATTCTTTGAGAAGACAGATAGAAGAAGAGATGAAGATGATGGGGATAACATGGAGTGATCTTAAAAGAATGGCAAGAAACTTGGACTTTTTTTGTTGCACACCTCCATTGGGAGTAGAAAGGGAAAATAATAATAAGAAGAATTTAGTAAAGTAAAATAAAATAACAACGACTTTTTCTAAGCTACAATTTTGAAGACTTCAGCCAAACCCATTGAGATAACAATCGCTGAGATGAATAGAGAAAGAGGACAGGTGTATGTAAAGACTACGATAAATGATGAGAAATGAGAGCTTCCAAAAGTTAGCAGCATACACAACAAATAACCTTTACAAGTTATTAATTGTAGACTAGAGAGATAAAGCGCACTCGATACACAGAACAGAGTTATTAAGTAAAAAATATAAAGAGCCCCCGTCACGCCAAGTGGCGTGTAGGGAATATGGTGTTAGTGACCATAATTTTTACAGACCTTCAGCACATGATTTTCGGGGTAATGTTGTTGGTATTACGCCCGTGCCGCTTTACTTTCCCAGAAAATATCCGGAACCCATTTAAGGCTGGGTGAACAAGGAAGCCGTCGGTTGGGATCGAACCCTACCCCCTGGTCTTTGTAGTTCAGTTCACTAACCACTGAGCTATCGCGGCTACCTAGAGTTATTAAGGGCTTCGGTGAATTTCGATGCAAGAGCAATGTATATTTAAAACAGAAGTGCTGTGTATTTTTTTTTTAACCACATTTACGATATTTTGAACGCAGTTTATTACTTACTTACTTGCTTAATTATGCAGCTATTAATTGTTTTTACTTTCTTGCTAATTCGATCCTAATCACCTAATTATTATTAACGTGTTTAAATTTCGTGATTAATTGATCAGTTTTAATTTGCTTACTGTCTTGCTAGTTAAATCATGTTTTTATTACCTTTCTGCTTTCTTAATTATACATGCATTAAGTTCAATTGTTGCTATTTAAGTTACTTACTTATTAATTTCTTTACTTTCTATTTTTAATTATGTACACTTCAATGTTTCACTTCTTTGCTTCCTTGATCATTTTCTCATTATTTATTATATTATATACGTTCGTATTTAGCACTAAATTTAGTTGCTTTTTTTGCTAGCAAGATGCAATTATTATTAAATTGTTTAGTTTCTTTATTGCTAGCTTATTCATGACTAACTAACCTGTTAATGTACTTTATTTCTAGCTTATAAACACTTCCTTACTAATTTGTTTATTTCCTCCCATTGCAACTTCCCCATTAGTTTGTTAAAATACATTCTTGCTAGCTTAATCATATATATATATATATATATATATATATATATATATATATATATATATTACCTTGTTTCTGGTTAGAACAACCATTTACTTTTCTAGGCTACTTCTGTTTCGCTGTATATTTTATTTATTTATTACTTTTGTTACTTCCTGTTATGAAAGCAAACTGATTATTTTCTTATTAATTTATTTACGCTGTATCCTCATAGTTACAAGCATTAATTTGGGCAGTTTTATTGCTCGCTTAACAAATGAATTCGCATTTCTTTACTTGTTCTTACTAGTTTCTTTATTCCCTCAATTGCTGGCAGTTGATCAACAACTTGCTAATGAGAATGACGTAGGTGGGCACTGACATATCTATTTGGTTGAGTTTAATGTTGTTAACATCTTGCAAATGAGAATGACGTAGGTGGGCACTGATATATCTATTTGGTTGAGTTTAATGTTGTTAACATCTTGCAAATGAGAATGACGTAGGTGGGCACTGACATATCTATTTGGTTGAGTTTAATGTAGTTAACATCTTGCTAATGAGAATGACGTAGGTGGTCACTGAAATATCTATTTGGTTGAGTTTAATGTAGTTAATATCTTGCTAATGAGAATGACGTAGGTGGTCACTGAAATATCTATTTAGTTGAGTTTAATGTAGTTAATATCTTCATTTAGTTGAGTTTAATGTAATAAACATCTTGCTAATGCGAATGACGTAGATGGTCACTGACACATCTGTTTAGTTGAGTTTAATGTAGTTAACATCTTCATTTAGTTGAGTTTAATGTAATAAACATTTTGCTAATGAGAATGACGTAGGTGGTCACTGAAATATCTATTTAGTTGAGTTTAATGTAGTTAACATCTTGCTAATGAGAATGACGTAGATGGTCACTGACATATCTATTTAGTTGAGTTTAATGTAGTTAACATCTTCATTTAGTTGAGTTTAATGTAATCAATATCTTGCTAATGAGAATGATGTAGATGGGCACTAACATATCTATTTAGTTGAGTTTAATGTAGTTAATATCTTCATTTAGCTGAGTTTAATGTAATCAACATCTTACTAATGAGAATGATGTAGATGGGCACTGACATATCTATTTGGTTGAGTTTAATGTAGTTAAAATCTTGCAAATGAGAATGACGTAGGTGGGCACTAACATATCTATTTGGTTGAGTTTAATGTAGTTAACATCTTGCTAATGAGAATGACGTAGATGGGCACTAACATATATATTTAGTTGAGTTTTATGTAGTCAACATCTTCATCGCACAATGGACAACTGCACAGTTCTCAAGTTCCCCCTCAGCACATTCCCAAAAGAGGAAACACGCCTGCACACACTAGTAAAAGCACTGTAGATGGCTGCAGTTCATATGCACGAACACCGTAACACCGGCGAAGACCTTCACCTCAACTTCCTTAGTCGCGTCCAATCTGTAGTCGGTGAAAGGTACTACTGACCCATTTGTAGCGTGCGAAATATAGGGTGTTTAGCTCCTTATTTCAGTGACACATCAAGAACTTATGAGAAATATGGTCAGAATCATTCTAGGCCCCCGTCCCAGAGAAAATCCTTGTTAATCATGTATATGATAGGAAAACCAGAAGACAAGAAATATCGGAAAAAGTAGTTCTTCAATATATTTGAGAATTAGGGAGCCACGATAGCTCAGTGGTTAGTGAATTGGACTACAAAGAACAACAGGGCGGGTTCGATAGTTCGATCCCAACCGACGCCCTAAAATGGGTACCGGATTTTTTTCTGGGAAAGGAAAGCGGCATGGTGTAATACCGACCACATTACCACAAAAATCATGTGCTGAAGGTCTGTAAAATTTATGGTCACTAACACCATCTTCCTTATACACCACTTGGCGTACTTTGGGGTACTTTATTTTTTTTTTATATTTGAGGATTGAAACCAGACTTAGTATATCACTAGATTTGGGCACTCGCTACAGTAGCGATGAGGATTACTTGGCTTACAACAATATGTATGAAATCGGATTGCACATATTCTGTTCTAGTCGGAAAACTATTTAAAAATTCAGACCTGAACACTCCGTGGCGACTTTACTGGACAAGAGCTCTTTAATCTTCGGTTTTAACAGTTCTCCACCCCCCACCCCCGGCAGACCCCAGAAATGGGATAATGGTTGTGAAGAAAGTTTATATTAAGAAGAAAGATAAAAGAAAGATTACAATAAGAACGCCAAACTAAGTGGATCTTATTCTATTATATTCTCCCCATGGAACCAGTTTCAGTGCAATTAGGAATTCTCCATATTTGCTCCACCACTTGTCACATGATTTCCCAAAATGCATCGATTCATAGTGTCTTACTCTGCTGTATAGGCGATGATTCCAAACCTCCTTAGTCGCCTTTTAAAACATGCATGGCAGGTAGAAGTGGCTCTATTCTTCTTTCCCCTCACTGTGGGGGTCCCGGTCATCACAAGATCGTCTTAGTCGTTAGTCCTTTATAGCATGGGAACGATAACTGTGACAGAATAGATTGCTTTGAATTAATGTTCAAAGATAATAGTAAAGTTAAATTACGACACTTGAATCGGCATTTTAGCACGCGAGTTTTCACCCATATGTGCTCGGCCGCCTATCCAGAAGTGTTCGGAGACATATGGGTAATTTCTTCATGCATCGAAACTCACGATGCGAGGCGGCATTCCTCACCTTCCCGGAGTTTACCCTGGTATCGATCTCTGCCATGGGCTGAGTGGATATTTGTTTTCCAACCTCGAGAACAACTTACACTGGTTCCAGCGGGAATTGAAAACGAATTGTTCAAAAGTCGGAAACCGAGTCCGGTGGTTTTCCCAACTAGTCTACCGAGGCCCCAAAGGCCGTTTTTATTTTTAAAGGTTCATTCTAGAAGTGAACTCTTTTAGACCCCATGTGATACTACAGTGAGTACAGGCTTTGTAAGGTCTAGAACTAATGTAAAAAGTAAAAAGTAAAGTGCCCACCGTCACGCCAAGTGGCGTATAGGGAATATGGTGTTAGTGACCATACATTTTACAGACCTTCAGCACATTATTTTTGGGGTAATGTGGTCTGTATTACGCCCGTGCCGCTTTACTTTCCCAGAAAATAATCCGTTACCCATTAAAGGCTGGGTGAACCCGGAAACCGTCAGTTGGGATCGAACCCTACCTCTTGTCCTTTGTAGTCCAGTTCACTAACCACTGAGCTATCGCGGCTCCCTTAGAACTAATGTACCCAGCGTGAACAGATGACGCATACTATGCTTTAAACACAGTCATCCATAGTTTTATTAAGGCCTACTGGCTGTGAGGGTTTTCCCGAAATCACCTATGTACCCATAACCGCCCCTGTTAGCAATGCTGAAAACATAATAAGCTTTTAGTGATATCTTACAGCCCGCGGGACTTACATTAGATATAGTTGGCTGTCCTTCAAATCTGAGGGAAAAAAACTGATACAGATTAACATGGAGTTCCAAGTAACAAAATGACAGAGAGGATCAAGTGCATCTTTTATAAGGATGATGGGCATACGCAACATTGACGCATGTAACGTTCATAACGACTGTAGTTTTGGATATTGGTATTTTTATCACGGAAAAAGCAAACTTGATAATGAAGCAGTTCGGAATGTTTAACTGTATCAAAGGCAGGTTAGGTGTGTGTATAACCAGGGTCATATTGGAACTGCATTTATACACACACTTTATATTATGTTGAAAACATATAATTACATATGGGTTTTCCCTGAATGCCACAAAGTCAGTCGTAACGGTAATTAATAATGAAGAGACAGGATATTGGTTATGGAAGGCCTCGGTATCACTGCAAACGAATTAAAATCCATAATTGCTCAACCGCCCGTGCCAGTGAAATCATCCGAATTACTAACTCATCTCCCAAACAAAGAGAGGTAACTGTAGTCCCCATCGTAGCAGTCTCAGCACACGCCAAAAGACATAAGGTTAAACCGCGCAGAAAGTGAACACAGCCAACTGTTCCCTGTCATACGATATCATCATTCATCGTAAACAATTGGAATATCGAAATATGATCAACACAGATGAGACACACAGCTCACGGTGTGCACAGAGCACTTAACTCAGTAGCTCCAGAGAGAGAGACAGGATATATTCCTCACAAGTGCATCTGATTTTTGGAAACAATTAACCTTCAAGAAATTGTGAGAATCTACATTCCAGGTCGCTCCAGTGTCAGTGGCAACTGGAAGGTCACGGACTTGTTTCGAGGGACATTAGTTGTACAGTAGGAACTTTACATTTACACAAGATGTGTTGAAGTATTTTTCTATAATAGTTTGTTAGGAGATGGACAAGATTACTGATTAACTCTATCGGTACGGAAGGTCTTTATCAATTTACCGGTAGAGTTTTCAGAGACAAACATTTTTCATGTTTTTAAATATAAATCTACATGTTTATATTTATCTAACACCTACCATAGGAGCCGCGATAGCTCAGTGGTTAGTGAAATGGACTACAAAGGAAAAGGGGTAGGGTTCAATCCCAACCGAAGGCCTCCGGGTTCCCCAACCTTAAATGGGTATCGGATTTTTTTCTGGGAAAGTAAAGCAGCACGGGCGTAATACCCACCACATTACCCCAAAAATCATGTGCTGAAGGTCTTTAAATATAGGGTCACTAACACCATATTTCCCCATACGCCACTTGGCGTGACGGGGGTACTTTACTTTACTTAACATCGAACATAGTATATATTAATTTTTAGATAATTAAACAAGGAATTATAGTTCCCCAATATTAAGATGATACAAGACATAATCAAAGAATATGGTTTGATGACAGTTTATACAAATAAAATTGAGAGTGACGCACTGCGACTAAACGTACAGGATGACTATATTCGGCATAGCGCATGGTGCGTCGAAGCGTACTATACGAGTTAACGCATATTTACGTTAGTTTACGAGACTATCACGAGATTTTGGGGGTCAGGCTAATATATTTCTTGAACAGTACCTCTATTATTATTATGAAAGTCCTAAAATAGAATGAAACTACTAGCACATTATTATTACATGCTATAAACCATATGTCAATACGTCAGATGTCATACACACATACATGCACACATACCTATGCACCCACGGATACACACATACATGCACACACACACACACACGCATGCATCAACGGATACACACGCACATACAACCATACTACAGCTACCTTTCTTTGTTTGGGTGATGAGTTAGTAATTTGGATGATTCCAATGGCACGGGCGGTTAAGCAATTATGAATTTTAATTCGTTTGCAGCGATGCCGGAGCCTTCCATAAACCATACAACCATTCATACATATATATATATATATATATATATATATATATATATATATATATATATATGCATAAAGATGATTTAACTCTCTATGCTGATTCTATAAAACATCATGTAGACTCATCTCACTAACTGCCTTATTTAAAATATAAACTACAATGCTACATCGCTTCACATCATCCTAATATCTGAATCCACAAAGAAAACATGTCTCGCTGCGGGTCAGAGTTGAGGAAGCCACATTTTTATAACCCTCTCCACAGCGGTTCTTGATTCCTACAGACGCCCGGACAGTTCGTAAACCGCTGCATGAGAAGAAATCGATTATCATTCAATCCACTGAAACTCTCAAGAGAAATTTGTCGTGTCATATATTTTCAGGGCATAATCGATTTCAACTCGCCTGTTTACCCCATTCTTAAATTAATTTCTCCTTTAGGATTGCTAAATGTTTCTGGATTTCTTCTTTCATTTCGAAAATGACGTCATCATTTTAGGACGATGTTGAAGAATATGACAGGAATACAATCGACTTGTTTAATGTTACGACATGGAAGTCGCTGTTGTGTTAATGTGGCTGGCTCGTCGCTTGCTCATAAAATATCCAATTTTAACTCAGTGAGGGAAGTTATGTACACTCTTTCTTTCTAACTTTATTTCAAACTTTTTTTCTTTCTTCCTTACTTTCATTCTTTTGTACTATATTTCTCATCCATTTTGTTCTTTCTTTCTCTCTTCTTTCTTCCTTCGTTACTTCTTCTTACATAGATTTTTTTTTTCTGGATAAGTTATATCAAACACTATATCCTAGTTAAAAAAAAAAAATAAAGTGCCCCCGTCACGCCAAGTGGCGTATAGGGAAATATGGTGTTAGTGACCATATATTTTACAGACCTTCAGCACATGATTTTTAGGTAATGTGGTCGGTATTACGCCCGTGCTGCTTTACTTTCCCAGAGAAAAATCTGGTACCCATTTAAGGCTGGGTGAACCCGGAAGCCGTCGATTGGGATCGAACCCTACCCTTGTCCTTTGTAGTCCAGTTCACTAACCACTGAGCTATCGCGGCTCCCATATCCTAGTGCTGGTTGACAATTAAACTCTAGTCCCGTATTAATGTGGGACATTATTTTAAATTTCTACAAAATCCTGAGAATAAAAGTACTTCTTAATTTCATGTAACATTCTTTCAAATGGCTAGTCGTAGTGTTCAAGTGCATTCACACATATTTTTATAGCAAAAATCCGCGCACGTTGATAGCATATCTCTACACAGATTAGACAACCCATAATATTTATTTTCACTTTTACCTCATGAATTTGTCCAAGACGATTACGATCGACTTCAGCATCTGAAATAAACCCATCAATGAAGCAGCAACGCTATTAATTGATTTATCAGCAAAAGAGAGTTTGCCTGCTGTCGCATAATTTGGCAAAGCTTCACAGAATTATAAAATGTTTCTTAGAAATTACCGGTTTGCTTTTTTTTTTTTTCATCCCTAACATAAAAGTGACGTCAGAATTGAAAATTTTGAACAATTTTGTAATTAAAGTGAAGCTCAGAGCTGTTCAATAAAATAACGTTGCAGTTCAAGAAGGGCAAGCATGTCAAGTGTCAATGATGTCATGTGATGGCTTAGTCTTCTTCATATCTTATGACGTCGGATTTCTTCGCTATTGATTTTTTTAAATCAATACTCACTAGTCGTATCTATCTGGGCGCGTTAGTTAAGTCTCACAAGGGAGCAAACACTTCTGGAGCAAATACTCATTTTTGTTTATTTTAAGTTGTTGTTGCTGTCCCTGACTGGGGAAAGCCTCCAGGCTTACGTCTGTGGATTTTATAAAGTTATATGGAACCGATAAGATGAATACATACATTTTATTTTCTTTGATGTCTCTTTTACAGTCTCCCCGTTTCACTTTAGCCTTGCACAGTTTTTTTACGCATTTCCAGGAAATAACTGTAACAATTGAAGTGTTTATACATTTATGTTCATTCCCAGCAAATGAGATAATAGTTTAAATTGTTTTGCACTGGACCAAGTGTGGGACAGGTAACATGTGTAATGGAGACAAATAAAAATAAATGAATATTATTATAGAGAGACACTTCCGAGGCGATAATTCAGTGAATCATAGAAGGAAGAGGTACGTATTACAGCCCTCAGAAAAAATGACAGATGAACAACAACAGAAAAAAACAACATATGGTCCTAAGCAGGATCGAACCCGTACTCTTTGGCACTGCGCCTTGCCACGAGAAGCCGAACGCTAGGGAACAATGCCACTCAGCTAACCAACATTTTTATTTTATATTTTATTAATTTATTTTTTTTATATTCTCCCTTGTGTTATCCAGTACTTACGGTTAATCGTCCGGTATTGATGAGACCAGAAACATGATTATCTGAGATTAAGAATTATGGGGGGAGGGGAGATTTGCATTGCTTCATATAAGATTTGAACCAGGTACTTTCATTTCTATGTGAGCATCTTAACATAATGCTGCAATATAATAAAATGCTTAACATACTGCTGAAATATAAAAAGAGGAAAAGAGTTATTAAATGTTATGTAGAGCTAGTCTTAACATATGGATGTGAATCATGGACAATAGGACAACAGACAAGAAAATCACTGGAGTCTGTAGAAATGTGGTTTTACAGAATAATGTTGAGAATACCATGGACAGCTAAGTAGAGTAATAAAGACTTTCTCAAAGAGGCCAAAGTAAAAAGAGAGCTAATTTCCAATATTAGGAAGAAACAATCATCATTTTTTTGGCCACGTAATGAGAAGAGAACAACTGGAATATATTATACCAACTGGACAAATTGAGGTGACGAAGAGATAGAGGGAAATGTGACTGAAAAAGATATAAAGGTACTCTCGAGTGATATAGATGTCTTCGACTGTGCTGAACTTCTTTTATGACAATGCAAGAGATGGAAGTCTTAAATAGACAATATGCTATTGTAGTTGTGATGTTACTATAAACATAATTATCATCATCATCATCATCATCATGGGCCATACCAGCTGGCGTAGATGATCATGTCTCTTCACAACTTTCGATCTCGACAGTTATTTATTATTTCTGTTGTTGTTGACCATCTGCCAAGCCATTCTCTTAAACTGTCTGGTATCTTGTCTCTTTGCTTCCCTCTATCACTTCGTCCTTCAAATTTCCCAGCTGTCACAATAAATTCCAGCTGTTCCCTTCTCATTACATGGCCAAAAGATGATGATTGTTTTTTTCCTAATATTGGAAATTAGCTCTCTTTTTGCTTTGGCCTCTTTCAGAACGTTTTCATTACTCTTCCTAGCCGTCCACGGTATTGTCAACATTCTTCTGTAAAACCACATTTGTACAGCCTCCAGTGATTTTCTTGTCATAAACATAATAGGAAAGACGTAAAATACGAAACATGGATTTGTTTGACCACAGACAAAATAAAGATTCTTTTAACATTACTTTCATTTAAGTTAAGCTAATCAGTGTCCTCTATCGAATCAAGCTAAAGGGTAACGAAGAAAGGGTCTTTCTGGATTTGCTTGACGTGCAGTGTCGATAATCTGATGACTATCAAACTTGCATTCATAAACTAAAGAAATATCGGTTTTAGACACTTGACATGAAACGAAGGTAACTACTTCTATACTTGTTCAAATGAATTAAGGAAAGAAAACTGGTTGCTCTCTGAATATAGTGATCGATGGCTCAAACTATGGTAGGATTATAATGTTATTCTTTTTTCTATCGTGGTTGAAATAATAATTTTGATCTGAAAATGTCAATTTGTTTACACGGAGCATGTGGACTTTATTATTCATACCCAAGTAAAAAAAACGGAAAATAAGAGCTGGTAAAAGTCATAACACAATTTGTGATTTTTAGATGAAGATTTTTCGTAATAATTGTTTGATTTGTAGACTCAAGCTTTTCGTAATAATTGTTTGATTTGTAGACTCAAGCTTTTCGTAATAATTGTTTGATTTGTAGATTCAAGCTTTTCGTAATAATTGTTTGATTTGTAGACTCAAGCTTTTCGTAATAATTGTTTGATTTGTAGACTCAAGCGTTTCGTAGTAATAGCTGAGCTTTTCGACAAAGACTTTTCGTGATGTTAATCTTAGGTTTTAGACACAGACTATTAGTATTGATAGTTTTAGTTTCTAGACAGAGACTTTTTGTAATGATAGTTTTAGTTTTTACACAAGGACTTTTCGTAGTGATACTTTGTCCTTTTTTAGAAAGACTTTTCGTAATAATACTTTTCCATGTTAGACATATATTTTTCATAATTATATTTTTTCCTTTTCAGACAAGGACTTTTCGTAATGATACTTTTCCTCTTTAGACAAGGCTTTTCATAATGATACTTTTCCTCTTTAGACAAAGACTTAGAAATTCGGAAGCCATAATCAGAATGAGCTCAATGTGGTGACGGTGGGCACGATTTGGAAGTTTGCGTTATCATCTCTCTACTGGAATAGTCTGCACATTAGACAGTTACAACAACGTTATTTATCAAAATAATAGTCAAAATAATTGTTTCCAGTTAGTAACAGTGTCGAAAATTATTGTTAATGATTATTTTATTACAGTAATGTTTAATAGAAAATAAAATTGTGGAAGAGGAACGAATGTGAAAACCTGAGGTGTAAAATATTTTATTTTAAGAAAGTAAATGTTATCATCATATACCTTAGGTTCTTCTTATCGTCTTGAGTGTAGGATAGAAGATTTTGAAAACGGGCTATACTGCTGAAATGAGAACTACAAAAATAAGTCACAAACTGTTGCCGCATGAATGTCTTCATACGGACCGCTAATTTTTCCTTTGTGGACGTTACAGATAAAAATGTGTATTAAAAAAATTTAAAACACGTATCTACATATCTACAATACATATCCATGAAATTACATAACATATAACTACACACATCTATAACGTATTCACATACATCTATGACATATTTACACATCTATTATATATATTTAACAATTATTTGTGTACTTCTGTTTCCTCCATTTTTCTCATGTCTCCATATTGATGATTTTGAAGCGGGTAATTATTACCTGATGAAATGGTTTGGGATCGTCTCCTCTAGCAAAGACAATTCTACAAGAATTTGTGAAAGGGGAGAGAAGCAGAAGTAGTCAGAGAAAGAGATGGAAGATAATATCAAAGATAGGACAGACGTTGAGTCTGCAATTTTAAAGAATGACTGAAGATAGAGAGAGATGGAGAAGGTTGACGAAGTCTGTCAGTTGTGCCCCGACGAGCCAAGGCTATGTGATGATGATTATTATAATGATGATTATTATATTGATGATTATTATAATGATGATTAATTACCTAAAAATTATCAACATGGCTTCAGCTCTTTCGCTTTGAAAGAGAGTTTTTATAACGGAAGCGGGTTGAACACAATGTTTTATGAGAACTTAACAGGAAAAACAAATATAGAAAACGACACACAGAACACGAGAAATGTACCAAGATCAAACAACATCATGAAAAGTAACTAAAAAAAAAGTGGATCATCATTATCATCATTATCATCATCATCATCATCAGATCACATTACTTTGCTGAATGTCGCATTCATCACAGCCCGTCTGACAGAATCTCTGTCTCTAGCCAGATCTCCCGCTTCTTTTGTTGTCATGTTCAAGGTCTTCTCGATGTCTTGAAACCACCTTCTTATTGCCCTGCCTCTGATGCGTGACTCAGGAACCATACCTTCCACCACTGTTCATTTCAGCCTGCTGTGTCTTTGACCCAGCCATAGTAATGCAATTTGCTTTGTAGAATGGTGTTTATAAGCCATTTACTTTTAATGTGGAAGTCTTTTAGTATGTCTTCCTTGCTCTTTTCATTTATCCAGTGTATATGTAAGATTTTTCTGTAGCATTTTGCTTTGAATGAATCTATTTTCTTCCTTGCTATTTGAGGGATTGTCTATAAATCACATCCGTATATTGCTATCGAGAAGATACAAGTTTTCATTAATTTTAATTTCACTGTCTTGCAGGTATTTGTGCCACATATTCTTGATGTCGCTTAATTTGTTTGTTGCTATATCTAATCTGTTGATCACTTTCTGGCAGTCTCCATTGTTAGTTACCACAGAGCTCATATGTTCATAGTTTTTTTTCCAATTTCAAGTTCATCATTGTTGATGATGATTTTTAGTTGGCTTTTATTTTTGTCAATGGACATTATCATATTTGTCTGCATAATTAGATAAAGGATTTGTTATTTTCTTTTTCCACACTCATGTATCTCTTTTAATCCTTTTGCACTGTTTGTGATTAGGACTGTGTCATCAACGTATCTTAGTTCTTGATTTATGTTGCCATTTATTGTTAAAAGGTCGAACTTTACAAAACTTTCATCGCTTTTGATGTTGCTAACGATGTTCTCATTGTAGATGTTGAACGGTTATGGAGAAAGGATGCATCACTGCCTCAGTCCTTTTTGTACCGAAACTAATTTGATATTTTGTCGGCTGTTCTGATAGCTGCTTTCTGTTCGTGAGATAGTGATTCGATAAAGCATATTAGATGTTTTGGAAAGCCCATATTTTTCACAAAGTTCCACAGTTTCTAATGTACGCAGTCACAGGCCTTGCCTACAATCTATGAAGAATGTATGTAGTTCTATGTTGTATTCCCTGCACTTCTCTCAATATTGACTCTCATGTTAAAGATGTGGTCCTTTGTGCCATGTCTGAAACCATGAACTATATAAATTTCGTGTTCTAAACTTCCTTGCTAACCTATTAATGAAGATCTATTAGAGTATTTTCTTTAGGGCAATAGTTCTGTAGTTGGAAAACACCTTCAAATTTCATGAAAAAATAGCATATGCAGAAAAATATTTATACAAAAATGTAGCAGTCAGTGGGATCTCAGTCTTCACGGCACTAGTTGGTGGCGTAGCATGACCGAAAAAGTAAAATGGGAGAGTGGTGAAAAGTAATTTCCCAAACCACTGTCTGTTTTTGTTTTAAAGGAAGGCAGTTTGTGGAGCGAAAACGTCAATGCTTTTTAGTGTGTTGTTCTCTATGTAAAGCTGTAATATCAATTTGTACATCTCATACCCCTTTCATCAGCTTTAATGCAGCTTGGCAACACTTTGCCTGTTCCCTAGTTTTACCATGACAGATCTCGCTACAATAGATTGTGACATTTGCTGAAGTCATTACCTGCTGTTCATTCTCTGGTCTTAACAAATATTTCAAAGAAGTGATCAAACTGTAAAATCGCTCATGATAGGAAGATCAGCAAACATGTTTCCCTAAAAAGTAACCCGTAGAGCTCTTTGTTTTCTTCTACTAAATGTGCAAAGTTAATGAACAAAACTATCGTCCAAACATTTTTAAAATTAGTCATGCATTTATCGTCTCTTCACTGGGTAAACGATTACGGTTATTTAATATTTCTTCATACGGGGAAATGAAAGAGCGGACAGGTTGGCTAGCTGCGCTGTCGTTGAAGACTGTCAATCAATTGATCAGGCGGACATCATCAATGCCCTCCGAGATGTGGGAAGGGCACAGGCCTTCAACAACCATAAATCCACGTCACTCCTTCAGATGAAAGAGATGGGAGTTAAGATTGGCACAGCTAGAAACGAGAAACTTAATGGGCATTTAAGAAGACTTATCAACCAACACCAAAACTGGAGTCGTCAGTCGCTGGACACTGCGGGAATTGATGAGGAGGGGATCTGAGCACCTATGGACATGTTCGGAGTACAATGATGATGACCCGCAAATATCTCAATAAATAAATAATTGTTCTTACATTTGTGGCTATAAATTTCAATCGCTGATTCTTTCATACTTTAATATCCTTTTTTGTAGCTTTCATTTCTTATTTTATTCACATAAACATTACTTTTTACCACTTGTATACATTAATTTTAATACTAATTTTCATTTAAACTACCTATCACTGTAATGCTATTTTCAACACAGATTGTCTTTCATTTAAACGTACACTCAGTCACTTGTTTTCATTGATTACAACATTTCCCACCGGCAGGCCTAAGACGCCACTGCAGAGTCTGTGATAGTTGTGGCTTGCGACTCATAGCTGGCCGATTGCTTCAGAAACAGTGGCAACAACAGCCGATCAAGATCCCACTCTGCCCGAATGTAGTGACTGGAAATATACTGCTCAGCCTGGCCAGGCTAATAGATATCAAAGTGGGAGACAATCAGGTATTAAACATTGTCTTGCTGAAGTCGGATGCATTGGGCCGTAAGTCGCGAATAACACAGTTTGTTGCAATCACAATACAACGATTCTGCGCCAATTACATATCCTTTTAAATGTGGACATTGAAGAGGAGTGGTCATCGGGAGAACGAAAAAAAAAGAAAATAAAGAAATTTGGCACCTTCTTTATTTGGCACATTCGTTACTAACTGTACATACTGACATGTGTGTGTTTTGGTTTCGAACTACTGTTATGCTAATTTTATTAACAATGAACAATGAGTCCACTGCTGTAACAGTGAATCCACTACAGTAACACATCATGTGATCATTTTTCAGTCTCCAATATCTCCTCTCAGACTCTATATTCAGTGTCTCGCTCTCTGTTACCTTTCTCTGTATCTATGCGTATAATGTGTTCTCTATTTTGTTGTTGCGTCTACCACAAGTGATGAGACCACTAGATTCACCCAGTTATCTCTGGTTCCAGTAAGAAATATTGACACGAGCACAAACTTCAAGGTAAGCCAAACCTCGAGGCGTGACCGGGTTAAAAGCAGATGTTTGTGTATGTGTGTGTGTAGTTTATTATGTCTGAACAGAGATTATCACCGAACACATCTAACTGGAAACGTTATATATGCGTGTGCGTGTTGAATAAAGTTCACTGTTCACGTGTTTTACTTTATTTATTTTTTGTTTGTTGAGTTGACATCACAGCACAATAAGCAAACAACCCTTTTATTCTTACCAATAGTACCAATCTCTCTCTCTGCATGAACACACTCACTCGTCTTTTTATTCTTCTTTTCTTTTTTTTTTTCTTTTTCGTTCGCCAGCTTTTACATCTGGCAAAGTTCCTAGAGACTAGGAACTGAATTTTGCGTGTTAATCCATTTTTCCCTGGCAGCCGTGTGCTCAGGGGTTCCTCGCCGTACAGGCAGATAACTCCGTCTTCGGAGGTACTCATTTTTTTCCTCGATGAGTAATTGACGTTTCAAGCCGGGTCTCCCTGTTGAGACCAAGTGTGCTTACTGCAGAGAGAAATTACAAATTAAATTCCCAACTGGTTCAGCCGGGATTTCAACCCACAACCTCTCTGTCTCAGTGCGCGCGTATTGTCTCGAGACCAACCAGTCCCCACACATACGTCTTGGTGGATCATCGCTATTATCTTTCCTGCATCCCTCTCCCGTGTTATCGTCATCATGTGCGCCATGCTGGTCGGGGTAGGCGATCATGTCTGTCCAGTAGTCTCAGTCCACATAAAATCGTATAAATTATGTTGTTGACTGTTACCATGCAACGATTCTATGCTATCCATTATCTTCTTTCAGCTATCACTCTTTGTGTGCATTTTACCAGTTGTAAGCAAGTGTTCCAAATTTCTTCTTTTCGTGAAGTGCCAGAAAATGCCGACTGTTTCTTTCTTATGTTTTTTTTTTTTTTTTTTAAATGAGATCCCTTTTTATGTTGTCCTTGTTGAGAACTTCCTTGTTGATTTTTTTTAAAAATAGGTGATGCAGATCAGGGAAGGCAAACCATTATTTTTGTCTTGGTGTAATCGCCTGCACGTTAACTTGATTTATTACCTTGATCCGTGTATTACGTCAATGACATGCAACTTTCTCAATAACAACCCATCTTTCATAGTTTCAAAAGATCGTGCTGTTTTGTTTTATCTTTTGGTATATCTTTATCTTATGGATTTATTACATCTCCACTAAGCTTCTTCTTTACAATTGTTAATTTCCCTGTTAACTGATCCATTTGTGATCCACAGAAATTCCACAAAGATAATTTATATATGACTTCTATCGTCTTGACACGGTTGATTTTCCTAACAATCATGATTTGTCATGTGCCATAGTTTGGTAATGTATTAGTGTCTTACTCTGCGTGCTGCTTTACTGTCCACCTACTTTCGTGATTGAATCTGCCAATATTGGATAGACAAATCCGGCCTGAGAATGAACAAATGGCATTCATGGTGCCTGGCTTCATCTCTTTACTCCAGAGCTCGTTATCTTCTGAATTCACATCGATGCTTCTTTGAATGTTGCTGTGCTGTTTTTTTTGCAGTGCTTCAATTGTCCTACCGCTTCACTATAAATCATCTCTTTAATTGTCCTGACACTTCACAATAAATCATCTCTTTAATTGTCCTAACACTTCACAATAAATCATCTCTTTAATTGTCCTGACACTTCACAATAAATCATCTCTTTAATTGTCCTGACGCTTCACAATAAATCATCTCTTTAATTGTCCTACCGTTTCACAATAAATGATCTCTTTAATTGTCCTGACGCTTCACGATAAATCATCTCTTTAATTGTCCTGACGCTTCACAATAAATCATCTCTTTAATTGTCCTGACGCTTCACAATAAATCGTCTCTTTAATTGTCCTGACGCTTCACAATAAATCATCTCTTTAATTGTCCCGACGTTTCACGGTAAATCATCTCTTTCATTGTCCTGACGCTTCACAATAAATCATCTCTTTAATTGTCCTGACGATTCACAATATATCATCTCTTTAATTGTCCTGCCGCTTCACAATAAATCATCTCTTTAATTGTCCTGACGTTTCACAATATATTATATCTTTAATTGTCCTGCCGTTTCACAATAAATCATCTCTTTAATTGTCCTAACACTTCACAATAAATCATATCTTTAATTGTCCTGACGCTTCGCAATAAATCATCTCTTTAATTGTCCTGACGTTTCACAATAAATCATCTCTTTAATTGTCCTGACGCTTCACAATAAATCATCTCTTTATTTGTTATACATTTCGCTGCTGACATTCTACTAAGTTATTTTTATTAAACTGTTGTGTTTTTACTTAGAATTCTTTCCATTTCCATTTATGTTTGTGAATAATTAACTGGATTAACTACCTACGATTTTTACAACAGAAACCTATTACTGGGGTTTACCGGGGGGGGGGGGGGGGGCGGTAGGAGGGGGAGGACTGGAGAATAAATGCCGCTGGTCATGAGAAATCACCGCGGGGATTTTTCATTTAACCCCTAAAAGATAATGTAAAAATAACAGGTGACACTAGCGGGATTTAAACCCTTGTTCTCCTGGTTTGTAGCCCGTCACGTAGTCAGTCTGACCACCCGCTCTCCATAACTTAGTTATGCTGTCAAAATCTGAAAGTAAATTCCTACGGATGTATATGTTAAATTAACGTTTTGTAACATTAAATCAGCTTGCAGAAAAAACGACAGAACACAATCAAAACTTATACATAGCCTTCATTGACCAGGAAAAAGCATTCGACAGAGTAAACAGAGAACAACTGTGTGAGATATTAACAACATACGGAGTAAGCCAACATCTAACCAACCTTATTAAAAGTCTCTACGTCAACAGCAGCTGCAGGGTCAGAACAGCAGCAGGCTACACAGACCACTTCGAAGTTAGATCAGGTGTAAGACAGGGGTGCGTACTATCCCCCCCCCCTACTGTTTATTACATACATGGACCATATATGCAAGCTAGCCAACCCATCAGAGACAGAGGAGATCAACGAGATTTTATTTGCAGACGATCAGGCACTAATACATGAAACAATAGAAGACCTACAAGAACACTTAAACAAACTCAACATCTCAGGCACAAAATACAACATGAATATCAACATCAACAAAAGGGAAGTCATGAATGTCGCCAAAAATAAACAGAACATCAACATAACTATAGATAGATAACTAAAACAAGTAGAGGATTTCAAATACGTAGGAAGTCTAATGATAAACGATAATTCTCAAACAGCAGAGATAGAATCAAGATGCAACAAAGCTTGTCAAATCATCGGACAGTTATCACCACTATTGTCCTACAAGGAAATAACTCTGGAGGCAAAACGAGTACTTTACAATACAATCTGCATCCCAGCGTTGTGCTACCAATGCCAGACCTGGACCCTAGATGCAAGAACAATAAGAAAAATAACCTCTACAGAGATGAAATGTGTTAGACGAATGATATGAAACAGTCTGAGAGATAAGATCAGAAATGAAGAACTGAGAAAAAAAGCTAGGAATAGCCCCCGCCATAGTATATATAAGGAAACAACAGATAAAATGTTTTGGCCACGTGACAAGGAAGAAAGAACAAAACACAACACAACGAGCCTTCAACAAACGTTGTGAGAACACAAGACCCAAGGGTCGACCAATAAAAAGATGGGTCGATGGAATATTAGAAGCACTAGGAAACATAACAGCAGCAGAGGCGAACAGAAGAACAAAAGACCGCAAATTATATCTCCCCTCGACGCTGAAAGGAAGATGAGGAAGGAAAGTAGAAGAAGAAGAAGAGGGAGAAGAAGAAGTATCATTAGAAAGATAATCTTGAATCTACTATTGTTAAAAGAGAATAGTTGTATACATAGGTGTTTAAATACAACGGACGATAACTCTTGACTAAATCAATCATTTCGATAGGCATGAAAAGCACTAGAAAACCTGCACAAACATGTTGACGCTAGACGGAATGATGTTGTATAGAATTAATGTTCTTTTATGGAAAACAATCTTGGACAACGCACGCATCATCACATAGATCACTTCACCATCATTATTCGTTGCGTTCAACGAGGGAACGACACGAAGAGGGGAAACTTTACTGATTTTTCTGGCAGGTCTTCTTTATCTTGCAACTTATAACTACTAATGGTTCATTTTGTGGTGATATGTCACTTTAAACAAAAACAGTGATATGTTTTTTTGTATATAATACGTAGGGAGGTCAAAAAGTAATGCACACCAATTTTTTTCTCGGAAACTATTCGGGCAAAATGTGTGAAATTTTCACAGATTGTAGCTGAACATCCCTTTACACTACCTATTTTTCAACATAATCTCCGCCCAAGCGTATTGCCTTACGCCAACGCGAAACTAGGTCATGAATGCCTCGTTTGTACCAAGTTTTGTCCTGCTCGCGGAGCCATTTTTTAACTGCACGGATCACATCCTCATCATTGTCAAAGTGTGTCCCACGCAGGAATTTTTTGAGTGGTCCAAACAGATGGAAATCTGAGGGAGCCAGATCAGGGCTGTAAGGAGGATGGGGCAGTACAGTCCAACCAAATTTGTTGATTGCTTCCCGTGCTACCAGACTTGTGTGAGGGCGTGCATTGTCATGTTGAAGCAACAAATCTGCAGATGGCTTATTAGGCCGAACTCTGTGGAACCGATTTTTGAGTTTTGTCAGTGTATTGATGTAAGCTGTCGAGTTGATTGTCTCACCTCTTGTCATTACATCAACAAGAATCACACCATCAATGTCCCAGAAGACAGTGATCATCACCTTTCCGGCTGATGGAGATGTTTTGAATTTTTTTCTTTTTGGTGACTGCGGATGATGCCATTCCATTGACTGCATTTTTGTTTCAGGCTCATAATGATGTGCCCACGTTTCGTCACCGGTAACAATTTTTGACAAAAACATTTCTCCTTCAACACCGAAACGCTCCAACAATTCAGAACAGAATGTTTTCCTTTGAACTCTGTGATCATTTGTTAGGCACCGAGGAACCCATCGAGCTCAAATCTTTGAATATCCGAGAGTTTTAAAAATTGCGATTGCACTTCCCTTGCTGACTGTAAGCTGCAATGCCAATTGCTGACTAGTGATACGCCTATCCTTACGAATAATGGCATCAGCCCGGTTTAACATGTCTGTGCTGGTAGCCGAGGCAACACGTCCAGAACGCGGTAAATCATGCAGCTCCACTCGTACACTTTCTGCAGCTTTAATTCTCTGAACCCAGCGACTAACTGTGCTCCTATCGACTGCAGAACATTTGTACACTGCACACAGTCGTTTATGAATGTTTGCCACAGTTTCTTTTTCCGCAACCAGAAATTCTATGACAATTCGCTGTTTGTAACGGACATTGTTGACAAGCTCCATTTTAACGGTTCATAGATTGCGTAATATTTATCAGAATGCTGTGCAATTTGGTAGACATAATTGGAACATGTCATATTCCAAGTGTGCAAAATTTAATATTCCTATCTTTATTATTAGCCGAGAAAAAAATTGGTGTGCATTACTTTTTGACCTCCCCTCATACTTTTCACTTGATGATCAATTAATAAAATGCTTTATTATTATTAAATATTTAAACTGCAATAACAGAACATATTATATCCAAAAAACCTAACAAGAATTAATAAAATGGAGCAGATTAAGAAAAAGAGAATAGATACCTTTCATGGGAAAGTAAAAAAGTCGTCTCGGAAGCACCGAGCAACAGAGAATTTAAGAAATACGTCTGTTTGTTTAGATTAAATACAAATGATCTGTATCATATGTGATGATGTATTAAAGTATTATGAATACTAATTATATCGTTATTTATTTTATCCAATTTGGAAATTCGGAATTATTGAGTTATTAGCGGGTCATCATCATTGCACTCCGAACATCTCCATAGGTGATCAGATCCCCTCCTCAGCAAGTCTCGCAGTGTCCACCGTCTCATGATTCCAGTTCTGTGTTGGTTGATAAGTCTTTTTATACGCCCTCCTCGTTTCTCGTTTCATGGTTGTGCCCATCTTAACTCCCATCTCTTTCATCCGAACGAATGACGTAGACTCATGGTTGTCGAAGTCCTGTGTCCTGAAAATTTTTGTGGAAATTATGAATTCTCTTTTATTGCATACTAGTCTTTTTGTATTGTATACTAGTCTCTTTTATTGTATACTAGTATCTTTTATTGTATAATAGTCTCTTTTATTGTTTACTAATCTCTTTTATTGCATACTAGTCTCTTTTATTGTATACTAGTCTCTTTTATTGTATAATAGTCTCTTTTATTGTATACTAGTATCTTTTATTGTATAATAGTCTCTTTTATTGTATACTAGTATCTTTTATTGTATAATAGTCTCTTTTATTGTATACTAGTATCTTTTATTGTATAATAGTCTCTTTTATTGTTTACTAATCTCTTTTATTGCATACTAGTCTCTTTTATTGTATACTAGTCTCTTTTATTGTATAATAATCTCTTTTATTGCATACTAGTCCTTTTTATTGCATGATAGTCTCTTTTATTGCATAATAGTCTCTTTTGTTTCATAATAGTCTCTTTTATTGCATTATAATCTCTTTTATTGCATACTAGTCTCTTTTATTGTATACTAGTCTCTTTCATTGTATACTAATCTCTTTATTGTATACTAGTTTCTTTTATTGTATACTAGTCTCTTTTATTGTATACTAGTCTTCTTTAATGTATACTAATCTCTTTTATTGTATACTAGTCTCTTTTATTGTATACTAGTCTCTTTTATTGTATACTAGTCTTCTTTAATGTATACTAATCTCTTTTATTGTATACTAGTCTCCTTTATTGTATACTAGTCTCCTTTGTTGTATACTAGTCTCTTTTATTGTATACTAGTCTCTTTTATTGTATACTAGTCTCTTTTATTGTATACTAGTCTCCTTTATTGTTTACCAATCTCTTTCCACTGTCCGTGTTGTAACCCTGTTTAATAGCACCAATAAAATAATGGCTCGTCTAGTTCTCTTTGGTAAATTAAAAAAAATGTACATACTATAATAAATAAAAATGTAATTTTAAGTACAATATTAATAGCATTAATGTTTAATGTAGCCTAGAGGAAATAATCTCAGCTTGACCGGGTCTTGCCTGCTCAAGTGAGACGCAAAAGAAAAAAAAAGACTTTATCTTCTTGACAACACAGACAGGAGATGCATCGACTTTATGTTCTTGACAACACAGACAGGAGATGCATCGACTTCATCTTCTTGACAACACAGACAAGAGATGCATCGACTTCATCTTCTTGACAACACAGACAAGAGATGCACTGATTATCTATTCTTCACAAACAGTTGTTTTAAAGCTCATTTTATTTCTTTTTTATAACGTAGGAGCGAGTAAACAACAATGCTACGTCACGCTCTTTGTGATTATACAAATGATCTACCAAACACTTTATGATTACACATATGATCTACCAAACTCTTTATGGTTACACATATGATCTACCAAACTCTTTATGATTACACATATGATCTACCAAACTATTTATGATTACACATATGATCTACCAAACTCTTTATGATTATACATATGATCTACCAAACTATTTATGATTATACAAATGATCTACCAAACTATTTATGATTACACATATGATCTACCAAACTATTTATGATTACACATATGATCTACCAAACTCTTTATGATTATACAAATGATCTACCAAACTCTGTATGATTACACAGATGATCTACCAAACTCTTTATGATTACACATATGATCTACCAAACTCTTTATGATTACACATATGATCTACCAAACTCTTTATGATTACACATATGATCTACCAAACTCTTTATGATTACACGTATGATCTACCAAACTCTTTATCATTACACATATAATCTACCAAACTCTTTATGATTACACATATGATCTACCAAACTCTTCATGATTACACAGATGATCTACCAAACTCTTTATGATTACAAAGATGATCTACCAAACTCTTTATGATTACAAAGATGATCTATCAAACACTTTATGTTAACACTTTAAAAATATTCCTTGTTGCAGTTTCGTCATATTCCAAGTCCGGCGTGTTGCAGGAGTTACTGAGTTAAGTGCTCTGTGCACACCGTGATCTATGTGTCTCATCCGGTTGGATCATGTTTCGATCTTCCAATTGTTTACGATGAATGATGTTATCGTATGACAAGGAACAGATGGCTGTGTTCACTTTCTGTGCGGTTTCGCCTTATGTCTTTTGGTGTATGATGTGACTGCTATGGTGGAGTCTATATCTACCTTTCTTTGATTGGAAGATGAGATAGTAATTCGGATGATTCCACTGGCACGGGCGGTTGAGCAATTATGGATTTTAATTCGTTTGCTGTGATACCGGGGCCTTCCATAACCATAACAATAACTCTTTATGATTACACTTATGATCTACCAGGCTGTTTATGATTACACAAATGATCTACCAAACTTTTTATGATCACACATACGATCTACCAAGCTATTTATGATTACACAGATGATTTACCAAGCTCGTTTTGATTACGCAAGTAAAAAATGAACCGTCTATGTTCTTCATATTTTAAGTGTTTTTTCTTCCTCTTCTCTAATATTTCTTGGATCGATATGTTTGTAATCGTGTCTCTTTTAACTATCTTTCATAAACGGGATCGATATTTTCTGCAACATGTAGAGCCGTAAAGGAGTGATGTATTCAGCGTTATTGTAACACGTCACATATTGAATAGATGATGTGGCCAGAGCTTTTCCTAGCTAGTAGTGACTTCCTCAACTAAGCGAATAAATCATTCATTCACAATTGATTCGTGTTCTTCCTCATGGGGGCGTTCACTCATTAAGTGGACATAGATGTGTTGTGTCGGTAGTTCACGACAAGGCAGCGATATCTGCGGTTTTCGGTATTTTGCTTAACACTTTTGCCCTGGCAACGGTCATATTTACCTACTCTTTTCTACTTTTAACTGCCAAGGTTTCTTTAATGCTATAGAGCATACGGGGATTCTTGTTGGTTTTTTTTCGCCATTATCCGATAGGGCTGGGCATTGAATCACACTATCCATAGACATGTGAATGATAAATGTAGACATAACCGCGGTTTCGAAGTGAAAATTTCCCACCGACTGTGACGGAACTCGAACTCAGGAACTTCCTGTCCAAAGGCCGATGTCTTACCTCTGGATCACTCATTCCCCCTTCCAACAGTTTCAACTACAAGAGTAAAGGTCAGATGCCACTCAACTGCTCTTGGATACCAGCCGACTGTATTCAATAAACAATTAACCATCAATTAAATTAGAAACATTATTAAATGGTTGACTCTTTCCGAACGTTGCGACGTACAGTGCATCATTCCTAATTTGATCAGTGCGAACTATGAACAAATCATATTCTTTTTACATGCCTTGCATCATTTTGATAATCATCATCATCATCATTGAGTGCCGTCTCCGCATCGAAGGTTGGCTACCATGGAGCGCCATTCCACTCTTTCTCTTGCTTTGATAGTGCAGATTGCCAGAGGCTGACTTGTCCATCTTTTGATGTTACTCGTCCATGTTAGTCTTGGTCTGCCTCTGCCTCTTTTACCATGTATTTTCCCTTCTAATATTACTTTTATTAGACTGTTGTGTCTTTTAACATGACCAAAAAATTTCATTTGTCTTCCTCTAATTGTGTTTAGTAGTTCTTTCTTCATTTTTAGTTGTTTTAAAACTTCCTCGTTTGTTTTCTTTTCTTTCCATCAAATTCTACCTATTCGTCTATAAATCCACATTTAAAAGGCCTGAATTTTCTATTCTGTTTTCTGGTCTAATGTCCATGTTTCTGCACCATACAGGAATATTGAGAAGATGTAACATTTTGATATTCATAGTTTTAGCCCTGGTGTTATTTGTTTTGATGTTAGTATATTTTTCATGGCATTGAAATTACTTTTTGCCATTTCTATTCTTTTATTTATTTCAGTTGTACATTTTCCATCACTGGTTATAGTATGTCCCAGGTAGTTGTAGCTCTGGACTGTCTCTAGATGTATTCCTTCAACTTTGATATTTAATTGTAGGTCTAGTAAATATTATTTGTTTATGATCATAGTTTTAGTCTTTTTGATATTCATATCTAGTCCATATTTTTTGCTTGTCGTGTTTATTACATTAAGTAATTGTTGCAGATCTTTAGGATTTTCTGCTAGTAGTACAGTATCATCAGCATATCTTAGGTTATTGATGATCTTATTTTGATATTGGTGAAATCTAATACCTTGTTCAATTATCTAAAAATGCAAATATAATATGTTATATATTAGATAAATATAAATATGTCGATTGATTATTAAAACCATGAAAAATGTTGTTTCTGAAATCTCTTCCATTGCATTGATAAAAAGCTCCTGTAGGGAAAGAGTTAAGAATATGAGGTGAAGGTCGGCCTCATACTAGATGCAAATAGCATACCATGTTAGTAGTGGGGAAGGGGGTTTTGAGCTACGATTTTGTGCAATGGTTCAGCACGATGCAGTATGTTCTGCACGATACAGGTAGATAAGCGGGTGGTCGGCCTCGTGGTGGGGTCTTATCTCAAGGGTCTTATCTCAAGTGGGTGAGAGTGGGTGGTCGGCCTCGTGGGGGGTCTTATCTCAAGTGTCTTATCTCAAGTGGGTGAGCGTGCTGGCTAAAGACACCAGTGGTTCTAAAACTTGTGTGTCAGCGGTTCTAAAACTTGCGGGGGGTTTGTTTTTTTATGGGTCGTGTTATTAGTATCGTGGCAGGCTAAGGGTGGTTGAAAGGGGTGGTCGAGTATCATGTGCCAGGATAGGGGGAAAAATGGGGTTCGAGTGTTAGTAACCAGGTGTTAGCGATTTTTTTAGTGACACATAATGGGCCACATCATCATCATGCGCCACGTCGGTCATCATCAGGTGCCACCTCAGTCATCATCATCATGCGCCACGTCGGTCATAATAGGCCACCTCAGTCATCAGCAGCATGTGCCACCTCGGTCATAATCATCATCGGCGCTGGGGTGGTCGCTGATCGGCGGTCGCTGGTCGTCGTTGGTCGGCGGTCGCTGGTCGTCGTCGCTGGTCGGCTCGGGCAACATCATCATGTGCTAACATTAAATAGTGATGCTCTCTCTCTCTCTCTCTCTTTCACATTCACGCTAAAGCAAAACAAAAAAAGTCGCTCTATATTTCACATGTATTTATTAATACAACAAATATACAACACATATGAGAAAATATATATATTACTGTGCGATTGTTGATAATTTTAAGCGTCTGGATTTCCTCCCTCCTGTTTTTGCGGTACTGTCTGTTTGTGTTAAATGTCTATCAAACACAGGGGCGTAGGAAGTCTCATTAGCCTTCACAACACAACCGCCCTCCATTTTATTAAAACCTTGATCAAAGCTGGAATAGGTAATTGGTGACTCAGCTGAAACACCCGGGACATCCATATTGCCCGCCGGATCTGTCGTCTGATTAACAAGAGCGAGGTTCCCTTGGTTAACAAAAGGAGGGGTCGTGAAGTTGCTGAGATTCGGGTTAACAAGAGATGGTGTGTAGTTCTGGTGGTTAACGAGAGATGGCGTGTAGTTGAGCTGGTTAAGGAGAGGTGGCGTGTAGCTGATCTGGTGGTTAACAACAGGTGGCGTGTAGTTGAGGTTAGCATAAGCGGTTAAAATGTCTTCTCGCATATCAACTAAAGCGATAAATTCCTCTCTCGGTAGTGTTATCCCAGTTCGGGTAGGAAACTTAAAAACACTCTCACCGCTATATGTCCTTATATTTATCAACGGTCTGTTACGAAAAACACAAACCGAGACTGCCTTAACGCCATCTTTAGACAACGGAACTACAGTCTCATTTCCGCGTGACATAAATATGCGCTGATCACTGGCATCAAACGAAATTGGCGTATTCAAGCTACACGACTCCATATTCAAAGTAAACAAACACAAGCCACCTGGCAACAGACGCTGGTTATCTATGTGTGTACACTGCTCGGCTGGGTTTTTATACCTGCTACGTTTATCGTATCGAGGACCGTCTATTTATAGTAGCTAACGCAATATGTTATCAGGCGAGGTAACATGTTATCAGGCGAGGTAATACGTTATCAATCGTGTTGCGACATGTTCCGTGACTTCAGGAAGGGTCCAACCAGGGTGATAGGTGGGAAATATGATGTGTGTGAAATAATTGTGTATGTATGTGCGTGTAACAATTCGGTCTCAGGTATTGCAGCTTGAGACTAGGAAACGCCCCTGTAGTGTTTATATAGGATGTGGTTTTTTTAAAATAAGTGTTAATTGAAGAGGGGGAAACCTGGCGTGCTGATCTAAAATCACTCCTTGTTATTTTTGTGGGTGGTATAAGCATTAAAGTTGGTAGCACTTGTGAGGATGGATCCCCGATGGAATCATCCTTTCACAGCTCTGATAGCCGGTCCTACCGGGTGTGGGAAAACGGTATTTGTACAAAAGTTTATACAGAACCTTCACGAGTTAGCTGTCCCCGTACCGGAGGAAGTTATATGGTGTTATGCGGAATGGCAACCGATATACGAGACTATGAGGTCAGTGAGATTTATCGAGGGTCTACCAGACGTCGATAAATTGGAAGGTGGTAAGAAGAGAAGACTGTTCGTCATCGATGACTTGATGTCTGAGACGGACGAGAGGGTAACAAAATTATTCACCAAAGGTAGTCATCACAGAGATATTAGTGTGATGTACATTGTTCAAAACCTATTTGGAAAAAATAAAGAACATCGAACCATAAGTCTCAATACGCACTATTTAGTCCTTTTCAAGAACCCGAGAGATGGGAGTCAAATTATAAATCTGGCCAAACAAATGTACCCAGGACAGGCGGGGTACCTCCAAGATAGTTTTAAGGACGCGACAGCGACTCCTCACGGTTATTTGCTGATTGATCTTCGTCAGGATACACCTGATAATCTTAGGTTGAGAACAAAAATATTCCCAGGGGAGAGACAAATCGTCTACGTGCCAAAGTAGAGAATCATGTGTGATGAATCACTTAGACGGTACGGTGAAATATTGAAATGTATGCGCGCCGCCTCGCCGAGCGGTTTAAGAACCATATTAAAAACAGCCTCTACCAAACTCATTAACTTTTTGTGCGAGTGTTGTCATAACATATTAAAAGGTAATGTTAGACTCACTCAGCGACAGAAGTGCGAGCTACGTCGACACAAGCACAAGTTGAGACTTCTCACTAAAAAGAAACCGAATCTTAAGCGGCGGAAAGAGATTCTACAAACCGGTGGGTTCATAGGGGCTTTGCTCCGTCCTATATTAAGTATTCTCGGGGGCGTACTAGGTGCGTAACAATGGCCAAAAAACGATATTGATGGATCCTCGATTCCTCGAGGGTATTACACAGACTACTAGCACGTCGTATAGCCCACCCGAGGCGATCGGTGACAACTTGAGAGATTTAGATGATGAAATGCAACGTATCCTATTCCTAGATGATTTAGCACCCGCCGATAAGGCCAGAGTGTACCAACGTGCCCTGCATCAATATTTAACTAGATTGGAGCAGTATAAACGACGCTCATTGGGCTCGGTCGATCTCATTCAACACAACACGACAACAGAAAAAACACATTCCCCACCACCACCACCAATCGAAGTATCACCAGCGCAGACCAAGACACCACCAATACCACCACCAGCCGAAACCCCAAAGCTAGGTAATGAAACCACTCCACCCGTAACCGGGTATAAACTGAGACCTAAAAAAAGAAAGAGCGGAATCCCAACACCAAAATGGGAACGGTGGAGAAAATATTGAGACGTCATTACTTTGACCCTAGTCGACCAGGGGCTTATAGTGGTGCAACGGCCCTGCAACGTAACACCAAACTGGGACTCGCAAAGATCAAACAATGGTTGAGTCATCAGGATACCTATACCCTTCATAAACCAATTCGTCGCAGATTTGAAAGGCGTCCCATTATAACGAGTGGCCCCCAACAGCAATATCAAGCAGACCTAATTGATTTGAGACATTTGAAAAACCACAACGACGGCTATTCCTATTTGGTGTCTTGCGTGGACGTTTTCAGTAAATTCGCGTGGACTGTACCGATACGAACCAAAACGGGGAAATCCTTAGTGGAAGCCGTCGGAAAGATATTTCGCGATGGGAAACCTGCGAGTTTTCAAACGGATAAGGGGTCAGAGTTTCTGAACAGAACATTTCAGAAATTCCTCGCTGATAACAACGTTCACTTTTTCACTACGCAGAACGAAGATATTAAGGCCGCCGTGGTTGAACGCTTTAATAGGACTCTCAAACAACGGATGTGGCGATATTTCACGAAATCCAATAAGTTGTCTTATGTCCGAGTCCTACCCGCCCTACTTCGAAGTTATAACCATTCGTATCACAGAAGTATAAAAATGGCACCGGTCGACGTCAACGCAGACAATCACGAACAGGTATGGAACACGTTGTATAATAACAAACGCAACTTAAAATTTCAAAGACCCCTGTATAAGCCCGGTGATCGAGTTAGACTGGTCCTGGGCAGAGCCAATTTTAAAAAGGGTTATGCCCCGGCTTGGACGGAGGAATTGTTTTCCATCAGTCGAGTAAATGAAACAAACTCCGTTACATATGTGTTGAAAGACGATAAGGGTGATGAGATAGAGGGGTCATTCTACACACCGAAAATTCAAAAAGTTGGAGACAAGCACGAGTACAGAATCGAGAGTATCATAACCGAGCGACGCACATCATTCGGGCGAAGAGAGAGTTTAGTCAAATGGTTTGGGTACGATTCCTCATTTAACACTTTGATACCGTCCAAGGACATTGTCAGGTACAAAAACTAGAGATGAGAGCAGAAGAAGACGAAGAAGTGGAAACTTTTGGTGGAGAGCCCGATTTGCGAGCCGTAAACTCGGGAGTGAGGATAGAGAGCGAACCACGCAGGGGATCGGTGTTTGGAAACTATCCCCCTATTTAGAACTTGTCTTTATTTGTCAAGTGGTAGTTATATATACCGTTGTCGCGGTTTCGCTGTTCAATCTGACCACCGAAAAGTCAGACGCCAAGGAGGGAAAGCTGTGGATAGCTCTACTGACCAGTTGTTTGGGTTACATGCTACCGAATCCAAACTTGGAGAGGCGACGGTGAAACGAGTAAAAAAATGAGTTTTTATGTCACCTTACCCAGCAATGCATCTATGGAACTTTTTAAGGATAATAACCCCGGCCACTTTTCCGTTAAACTCCCTCAGACCATTGACATTTCGGCGCAGTATGAGATCGCACTGGTGGAGATACAGTTTCCACTAAATTATTTCAATGTAATAGAGGGTGATGTCTGGATTCGGTACGAATCTCTCGCTAACGACGATATTTGCGACGCTAGATTTTATTTCAACGTGACATTGGATCCTGGGTTATACACGAAACCCGATGCGTTCATCGGCGCGTTGAATGCGTCGATCATAAAAGCGGAGGATGAGTCGAACGGGGATGTGAAAGGGAAAAAAATGAGATTCATTTACGCAAAAGAGGTGAATAAAGCCATCTTGAAACTTTACGAAAAAGGAGTCAGTGTTACCATAAGCGACACTTTGAAAAACATGTTAGCCTTCCCCACGACCTCTATATCAGACACGGCTCCCGATATCTTCAGCGTGGGGGTAATGGACTTGGAAAGCGTTGCGAAGAATGTCTACGTCTACTGCGATCTCGTTTCCCCAGACCGGTCGGGGATGTGACGGTACCTCTCCTAAGGAGCGTGCCTGTTCTCAATAGAAATCACACCTCGGTGTTTCAGATCTACGATAAGCCTCACTACCTACCCCTGAGTAGATTTTCCTTCGATACCGTCGAGATCCTTTTAACCAACGAACACGGAAAAACCATTCCATTCACCAGCGGAACGTCGGTGCTAACGGTACACTTTCGCGTGAAGAAACATCTCGAGCTGGTATAATGGTGAGACACACCCCCCTTCATCGCGATGTTGAGTTATACGAAGACATTTACTGTTGTCAGGCGGGTGATGGGATGCCCATATTTATAGGAGGTCGAAGTCAGAGCGGTCGGGGAATCGGTAGTTTCTTCGGTGGAATCGGGAGGGCTATTTTACCCTGGTTAAAAACCGGCGGTAAGGCCTTGCTCAGAGAAGGATTTGGGACCGGTCTGCAGGTCGCACAGGACGCATTAGCCGGGAAAAATGTCGGTGAAGCTATCAAAGACCGAGCTAAGGAGGCCGGTCAGCGGTTGCTACACGGGGCCGTAGACCACCTGCGTGATAACAACCAATCAGGAAGTGGTTTACGACAAATCAGAAAGCGAGTTATGAAGTTACCCCCGCCGGGAGAACCGGTTACGAAGATGATAAAATCGACAGCTAGACAGGTCCCCCTTCATTCGGTGTACAACCAGAAGAAGAAGAAGACGACGAGGGTGGCAAATGATATTTTCGACTAATAATGTCCCTCATTCACCCCAAATCGTGCGAATGTCTTCACTCTGGTTTGGATTTATTTAGCGTTCCACCCACACAGACATCTCTAGACTCTGGCCAGTTTATTGAAATTCGTCCGATCGCAGCCTTGTCGCATAGCGCACCGATAGAGTTTTTCATTTCTGGAAACAGCGAGGAGTATCTAGATCTTTTCAACACGTTTTTGCAGCTGCGGGTCAAGATCACCCTCTCGAATGGTGACAGTGTACCACCCGATGCTGAGGTAGGACCGGTCAACAATTATCTTCACAGTCTATTTTCACAAGTCGACGTATCGTTAAACGACACGTTGGTTACACCGTCGGAGAATACCTATCCTTTTAGAGCGGTGTTTGAGGTTACGCTAAACTACGGGGAGGATGAAAAAAACAGGATACTTGACGGCCGCTCTGTTCTACAAAGACACAGCTGGCCACCATGACGATTTGAAAGAAAATGAGGGTTTTAAAACACGGCGCGATTTGACTTCGGGTAGTAAAGAGGTTGAAATGATGGGTCGTTCTCACTCTGATGTCTTTGTGCAGGATCGTTACATGTTAAACAGAGTCGATGTGAAGATAAAACTCACGCCCTCTAAGGATGTGTTCAGCCTCATGACTCATGATAGGTCTGCGGGTTATAAGAGTGTTATCACCTACGCCGCGCTCGTGGTCAGGAAAGCTAAGCTAAACCCCGCGATTTCTCTGGCTCACAAAAAGGCTCTCTTAAGCGGGAATGCTCGGTACCCGATCAAGAGGGTTGCCATCAAGACATTTTCCATCGCTAGCGGGATGCTCTCCCACAGTCAAGACAATTTATTTTTGTCTCAAACACCGACCCGTGTAGTGATAGGTCTGATTACGGCCAGTGCGTTTAATGGTGTTTATTCAGCTAACCCGTTCAATTTTCAACACTTTGGTCTGATTTATATGATCCTGACGGTCGACGGGAAATGCATCTCGGGAAAGCCTCTAACTATGGACTTTGAACGAAATCAATACGCGAGAGCTTTTTTCGGCACAAATCTGGCCATGGGTCTGATTGGTAAAGACGCCGGGAATAACGTTGATTATAAAGAGTTCAAGGACGGATATTGTCTATTTGGTTTTGACCTCTCGTCTAGTCTACTGGACGGCTCCCATTTTGAGCTAGCCACAAGCGGACCCTTGTCGATAGAACTCAAGTTTGCCGCTCCCACAACTACTCCCCTACAAGTCATTGTCTACGCCGAGTTGGACTCGGTGCTCGAGGTGTCCAAGACAAGGCAGATTCTAACAGACTTCACCGTTTGAGCGAGAGAGAGAGAGAGAGAGAGAGAGAGAGAGAGAGAGAGAGAGAGAGAGATGAACACGATGGAGATTTACAACCTTTTGATGTCAGATATTTTCTTTCGACGTTGTTCCCTTGTTAGTGTCATTCCACGAAACCACTTACCTCCCAGCATCGACCCAACGGCGACCGCCGCCTTTGTCATAAACACCGACCCGGCACACGAACCCGGTGAGCATTGGGTGGCCTTCTTTTACAACGGGCTCGGCGAATGTGAGTATTTCGATTCCTACGGTTTGCCTCCCAGACATGTGGATATTTTAAACTTTATAGAGCAAAACTCACACGCTCCATTCGTCTACAACCCGCGGTTGTTGCAAGATTTGTTTACCAACACGTGCGATCTATATTGTGCTTATTATATACTTCTTAAGTGTCGAGGCGCGAAACTTAACAGAATTCTCATGCCTTTTTCATCGAGACAGCACTTAAACGATCGTATCATTTATCGTTTGCTCGCCCCGTGGATAATTCGGCTTCGAGGGGCCCGCGGACGCTTAAAATTATCAACAATCGGACAGTAATATATATTTTCTCATATGTGTTGTATATTTGTTGTATTAATAAATATATGTGAAATATAGAGCGACTTTTTTGTTCTGCTTTACCGTGAATGTGAGAGAGAGAGAGAGAGAGAGAGAGAGAGAGAGAGAGAGAGAGAGAGAGAGAGTGAGGGTGTGGCTTGATGATGATGATGATGATGGTGTTGTTGAGGGTGTTGTTGAGGGTGTGGCTTGATGATGATGACGATGATAAGAGAGAGAGAGAGGGAGCGTCACTATTTAATCACTACAAATGATGATGTTGCCCGAGCCGACCAGCGGCGACGACCAGCGACCGCCGACCAGCGACGACCAGCGACCGCCGATCAGCGACCACCCCAGCGCCGATGATGATGATGACCGAGGTGGCACATGCTGCTGATGACTGAGGTGGCCCATCATGACCGACGTGGCGCATGATGATGATGACTGAGGTGGCACCTGATGATGAACGACGTGGCGCATGATGATGATGTGGCCCATTATGTGTCACTAAAAAAATCGCTAACACCTGGTTACTAACACTCGAACCCCTTTTTTCCCCCTATCCTGGCACATGATACTCGACCACCCCTTTCAACCACCCTTAGCCTGCCACGATACTAATAACACGACCCATAAAAAAACAAACCCCCCGCAAGTTTTAGAACCGCTGACACACAAGTTTTAGAACCACTGGTGTCTTTAGCCAGCACGCTCACCCACTTGAGATAAGACACTTGAGATAAGACCCCCCACGAGGCCGACCACCCACTCTCACCCACTTGAGATAAGACCCCACCACGAGGCCGACCAGCCGCTTATCTACCTGTATCGTGCTGAACGTACTGCATCGTGCTGCATCACTGCACAAAATCGTAGCTCAAGGGCCCCTTTACTACTACTCATGTTCTACCGTTCTGTTAGCAGTTGACCAGAAACGTGCGATCAGAGTCGCCTACAGCAGGAACTCCGTAGCGATGGCGACATTCCTTGACTTTATCAGGATGTGAACTCTGAACTCGTATTTAAGCTTGTAGCTAGGTGGATCACAGGAGTTTTTATTCAAGTCTCTGATGTTGTTCGTGGCATTCAAACCTGGGCAGTCTTTGGATGGCGAGTGCTTCTAGTGGCTACACTATCACTACTGTCAACGATGTTTGATTTATATATTTAAATATATGTTGGATTATATATATATATATCATCTATCATCATCAAGCACCAAGCCTGCTGGCGTAGGTGATCATGTCTCTTCACAACTTTCGATCTCGACAGTTTTTTATCATTTCTGCTGTTGACCTTCTGCCAAGCCATTCTTTTAAGCTGTCTGGTATCTTTTCTCTTTTCTTCCCTCTATCTCTTCGTCCCTCAATTTTTCCAGTTGTTCTATTCTCATTACATGGCCAAAAAATGATGCTTGTTTCTTCCTAATATTGGAAATTAGCTCTCTTTTTGCTTTAGTCAGCTTCAGAACGTTTTCATTACTCTTCTTAGCTGTCGTTGGTATTCTCATAATTCTTCCGTAGAACCACATTTCTACAGACTCCATTGATTTTCTTGTCTTTTGTCCTATTGTCCATGATTCACATCCATATGTTAAGACTGGATCTACATAGCTTTAAGAACTCTTTTTCTTGTTTCTATTGTCAAGAATGGATTGCATAGTATCTTCCTCATTTTTTGGAAAGCTGCTTTTGCCTGAGTCATTCTGCATCTCACCTTTTTGAACTTCTTCCGCCTGAGGTTAACAAAGTTCCCAAATATTTAAATTGATTTACCTGTTTTAATATTATTCCACTTGTCTTTATTTTGCACTGAGGCACAATTGGTGTCAGGTTGGGTAATTTTACCTGCTACTCTATGCAGAAAACAGTACAACCTGCGGCTGCCCTGTTGCCTTGCAGGTACGTTCGGGTGAGTAAAAGGCTAAGGGAGGGTACCCCGAAGTAAAACAACCTCACTGCCTTGTGGGTGAGACTGTTTAGTCAAAGGCTAGTGGAGCCAACCGTAACATATATATATGTTTTTTTTCGAATAATTATCAAGTTTAAGTAGATTAAGTTTTCAAAAAACGGCATTGATAGAGAGAACAATGAGAAAGAAAGAGAAAAGTGAGAGACAGATGAGAGAGGAAGCGGATAGAAAAGACATGAAAGGGAAAGAATAGATAGAATGGAGGAAGAGAGAGAAAGAAAAAAGACAGAGAAAGATAAATAAAACAGAGATAGAAATACAAATGATAGAGGTAGAGAAAGAACGAAAGAAAACAAGAAAGGAAACAAGAGGTGGAGTAAGAATAGTGAGAAGAAGAAGAGAGAGAGAGAGAAAGAAAGATTAAATATATAAGAAGGAGAGAGACGAGAAAGAAGAGATAGAAATGTGAGAAAGAAATAAGAGAGTAGTAGAAGAGAAAGAGAAGAAGAAGAAGAGAACGGGGAGTGGAGAGAGGAGAGAGAGAGAACTGTAGAAAAGACTAATGCGAGAAAGAGAGAGAGAAGAGAGAGAAAGGAGACAATTAAAAAATTTGAAAACGAGGGTAAAATTAAGTGAACAAAAGAGATTTGAACTTCCCCTCCAGCCCCCCCCCCCCCAAAAAAAAAAAAAAGGGGATACCAAGGCAAGATAATATGCAGAGACCGAATGTAAGAAATGAGATAGGAAAAGAAGAGAAGATCAAAATTTACAGGAAAAGAAGAAAGGGAAAATGAATGTAAAGAATGAAATGATTCAAGAAAAATATTACGAGAAAATAGAAAATAAACGAGTGAAGTAGAAAAAAACGTGAACAAAAGGGACAGAAAGCAATCAGGTGAATGGATACAATAGAAACAATTTGAGGAAAGTTTTCCAACGGCAATAATTGCCAAGAACGCGCAAAAATAGCATTTGTTCAGGAATCCCTAATTCAGTCCTTCTGTATAAGGTTTCAGCCCTCGAGCGCGCCTCCATAGCTATTTGAAAACGCTAACAGTTATCTGTTTGTTCTATTGACATTTTTTTCTTGTTTGTACATAACAAAGTTTTCTCTCTGTGTATTGAACATGTATCTATTTATGCTTCTACCTGCCAGGTAACATTGAAGATAATCTGTGCTGGATCACACTTTTTGAAAAGGAAAATTCAGGTGAGTATTTTCTGTGCTGTCAATTCTAAGCGTATCGTTAACATTGTTACCATCGTATCATCAGCCTATATTATAATGAATAATCATCAGCCTATATTATAATGAATAATCATCAGCCTATATTATAATGAATAATCATCAGCCTATATTATAATGAATAATCATCAGCCTATATTATAATGAATAATCATCAGCCTATATTATAATGAATAATCATCAGCCTATATTATAATGAATAATCATCAGCCTATATTATAATGAATAATCATCAGCCTATATTATAATGAATAATCATCAGCCTATATTATAATGAATAATCATCAGCCTTTATTATAATGAATAATCATCTGCATTATTATAATGAATAATCATCAGCCTATATTATAATGAATAATCATCAGCCTTTATTATAATGAATAATCATCTGCATTATTATAATGAATAATCATCAGCATTATTATAATGAATAATCATCAGCATAATTATAATGATTAATCATCAGCATTATTATAATGATTAATCATCAGAATTATTATAATGAATAATCATCACCATTGTTATAATAAGTAATCGTCCGCTGTAATTATAATCAATAATCATCGGTCGTGTTATCTTCTTCATCCCATAACCCAGGGGGGTCATTGGAGCACTACTGACAAACATCGTTAATCTTCCCCCATGCATCTATATCATCAATCATTCTTTAAGACACTTCAAAGTACAGGCCTGTACATTCGTATCTTCCCATCTCTACATCTTATTCTCGCTCATTTCATAGTTTCCTGCAGAATTGTCTTTGTCAAGTCAGACAATCGAGATATAAGGTAAATTCCTTATATTTTAGTTTATTATTTTTGTTCAAATGAGTCAAAAGACCATTATTGACTCGAATTAAAATTAGGGTTTTATTACTTAAATTAGGGAATTAGGGAGACAATATTACTGGTATCTTTATGCAACGTTTTTCACTTGTAATACGATCTAAGTACTCAAAATCTTACAATAACATTGCATCTCCATAGCTTGTATTTTCCTCTATCATCATCATCAAGTACTGGGCTTGCTGGCGTAGGTGATCATGTCTCTCAACAACTTTCCATCTTGACAGTTATTTATCATTTCTGTTGTTGACCTTCTGCCATAACATTCTCTTAAGCTGTCTGGTATTTTCACTCTTTGCTTCCCTCTATCTCTTCGTCCCTTAATTTTTCCAGTTGTTACAATATATTCCAACGGTTCTCTTCTCATTACATGGCCAAAAAATGATGATTGTTTCTTCTTAATATTGGAAATTGGAATTGGAAATATTGGTAACATCAAAAGATGGTCAAGTCAATCTATGACAGCCTGCACCATCAAAGCAAGAAAAGAGAACAATAGTGATCCATGGTAGCCAACCTTCGTTGCGGAGGAGGCGCATGATTATGATGATGATGAATATTGGAAATTAGCTCTCTTTTTGTTTTGACCTCTTTCAGAACGTTTTCATTATTCGTCTCAGCTGTTCAAGGTATTCTCAACATTCTTCTGTAAAACCACATTTCTACAGCCTCCAATAGTTTCCTTTATAGCTCTACCGTAAGGGTCCATGTTTCGTCAGCGTACAGAAAAAAAAGTGTACCGGATCTTGGGTTTGAGAGAGTTAAATAATATACTAAAAGAGTGGTGTTGGAAGAGTTATCAGGGGAATGACCGGAAGATGTTAAGTTGCTCAGTCACGTGGAACACTGGTAATTTTGAAGGACATCTCGAGATTTTCAGTGATAAAGCTATACGCGACCTGTAGGTAGGTAGGTAGGTAGGTAGGTAGGTAGCTAGATAGATAGATAGATAGATAGATAGATAGATAGATAGATAGATAGATAGATAGGTAGGTAGGTAGGTAGGTAGGTAGGTAGGTAGGTAGGTAGGCAGGCAGGCAGGCAGGCAGGCAGGCAGGCAGGCAGGCAGGCAGGCAGGCAGGCAGGCAGGCAGGTAGGTAGGTAGGTAGGTAGGTAGGTAGGTAGGTAGGTAGGTAGGTAGGTAGGTAGGTAGGTAGGTAGGTAGGTAGATAGATAGATAGATAGATAGATAGATAGATAGATAGATAGATAGATAGATAGATAGATAGATAGATAGATAGATAGATAGATAGATAGATAGATAGATAGATAGATAGATAGATAGATAGATAGATAGATAGATAGATAGATAGATAGATAGATAGATAGATAGATAGATAGATAGATAGATAGATAGATAGATAGATAGATAGATAGATAGATAGATTGATGGGTTCTGTAATAAGTGGCCATCTGTCATACTAACCTAACTACAATAGCTTACCACTAGAATGAAAATATAACAAGGGTGTGCATTAATCTGATGTTCGGATGCATGTCTTAGTTTTTATATGCAATAAATATACTGATCACTGTAACAAATTAACAATAGTAATGACATTAAAGCACTTATTTTAACAAGTAAAAATATCAGTGTTATGTTAGTAAGTAAATGTGCATGCGCTCTTCTCAGCAAGATAAATTCTTTATCTTATCTTAAAGAGGTAAAAACTTGATCTTATCTTAAAGAGGTAAAAACTTGATCTTATCTTAAAGAGGTAAAAACTTGATCTTATCTTAAAGAGGTAAAAACTTGATCTTATCTTAAAGAGGTAAAAACTTGATTTTATCTTAAAGTAAATAAGTGTTCCTTTATTAACAAGGTGCATACTTGTTCTTTTTGTACAAATGTAACGAATATATTCAATGTGTAACATTTTAAAAATATCCACCTTAATACTCATTTTATTAAATCATTTTTTTTTACAATAAAACAATCGAAATAAACTCTCAAAGTCTTCCAGACTTCTTATAACAGCTTCAGACTTGAGACTTTAGAAAGGAATGGCTTCACCACAGACAAAACATTCCCATGCCTGCTCGGACCCCAGTTACGGCAACCAACACGGTGCCCATCCCGATCGTTCATACTGTCCCACTGACCGTGCTGCATTCTGTGAAAATGGTGTGCCTTTACGTTCACATTGTTCTATTGAACACGCTCCACTCTGTGCGAATGGAGCACATCTCATACTTTGTTCTATTGGACACGCCCCACTCTGTGCAAATGGAGCACATCTCATACCGGACACAACCGGGTCGCCGTAATAGCAGTCACGGGCATCATACTCTTGATGCGGCCGCTTCAAATCTGCATGAACTTCATGATCAGTTAGCGTGCCACAAAGATGTCCCAAAAATTAAGTCAGGCTTCCACCAGGGCGGGACACTCGATCCGACCGAAATCCATGTAGTGGCAAATCTGCAGTCGAAAACAGACCGTTTATACATTCCGTCCGAAGGCAAACCCGGGGCATGATACAGTTCCACTAAACTCCACGGCCAGTCGCCTGTAGCATTATCTCAGCGTATGGGCGTCAAAACCATGTTGATTTTGTGGTCGGGTGAATGCGACCGAATTAAAGTTGTCTCCACAAACGAAGAATCGTTTGAAACTACACTTCAGCTAAAATGCCACTAGTCCTGAACCTGATTCGACTAAGCGGCCATCTTGGCCTTCCCGTGCCAAAACGGAAGTTATAACATCTACAAAACCATAGCATCAGAGCAATTGAAATGAATAACTGAGCCAGTTATAGTACGTTATCTGAAAACTATCGGATTAATATTGTCACACTTAATATTGAACTCGCTGCATTTTTTTTACAAGTTGTACTTAGTTGTCTCAGATGGGAGCCGTGATAGCTCAGTGGTTAGTGAACTGGACTACAAAGGACAAGAGGTAGGGTTCGATCCCAACTGACGGGCTCCGGTTCACCCAGCCTTTAATGGGACCGGCTTTTTTCTGGATAGTAAAGCGGCACGGGCGTAATACCGACCACATTACCCCAAAAATTATGTACCGAACGGTCTGTAAAGTGTATGGTAACTAACACCATATTCCCTACACGCCACTTGACGTGACGGGGGTACTTTACTATTTTTTAAATCTGAAAACTAATTGATTAATATTGTCACAGTTAATATTGAACTCGCTGCTTTTTTTTACACCTTAGCTTTGTAGTCTCAGATTTGACAGGTATCATACCATCTCTACATGTTGTAGTCTCAGAGTTGAGAGGTATCATACCATTTCTACATGTTGTAGTCTCAGAGTTAAGAGTTATCATACTATTTCTACAACTGCCATGAAACTGTAACTCTCACTTTTGAAATTATCCATTATATTCATTAATGGTACTGTTATAATAGATAATGAAACTTAAAGTATGAAGGAAACTTGTTGCTAACACCAAGCAGTTACAGACATGTAGGTGGATCATTGTACCAGGTGTATGAACATAAGATGATGAAGATCCTATTCCGCTTCCCAGTGAACTAAAATGTCTGGGTAAAGTTTGATGTATTCAGTCAAAAGAGAACATGTATTGCTTGTGATTCTTGTGAAATCACCAGAGGTTTGCAAAAAAACTCAGATTGTCTTCCAGTCATAAACTAAAACCAGATATTCATGCACTTGGAAAGCCCACGAATACCGTCACAAGTAGGAATTTGTACTGGAGGCAACACCGATCGAGCGTTTTTGGTCAACTAAAACTGAACTGCATATTATTTTATGTTATTGTTACCGTTGTTATGGCGCCGATTCACATCCAACATCTTTAGCTTTGATAGTAAACCCAGACTCAAGACGTTTATGCCTATTTAACTTCAGTTTACGGGTGATGGCTAAGAGAAATAATCTTCTCACACACGCAGCAGCAGAATAAATATAAATATGAGGATGGAAAAATCGTACATAGCGAGAGAAACAAGAGAGGGGAGTTGTGATAAAACACCTCCCACGGTTCACCCAGGATAGCTCACCAGTTCAACAGGCATGTTCTAATAATGGCACACGCGCGAGAGTACAACAGCACCGTCGGCCATTGTAGTTTGCCGGCGTTATCTCTCAGCACGTCAATATCTATTGATTGGTCCCTGCATGTCGAGGTCAACATGTTTCGTTTTGTCTAAGATTAGAAAGTGAAGGACTAGGCAGAGTTGATAATGTTGGAAGAGGAAAGGAGGCTATTGGGGACATTTTTTTTAAAAAACATGTTTCGTTTTGTCTAAGATTAGAATGTGAAGTACAATGAATAGTTGATAAGGTGGATAGGGGAAAGGAGGCTATTGGGGACATTTTTATAAAAACATGTTTCGTTTTGTCTAAGATTAGAATGTGAAGTACAATGAATAGTTGATAAGGTGGATAAGGGAAAGGAGGCTATTGGGGACATTTTTATAAAAACATGTTTCGTTTTGTCTAAGATTAGAATGTGAAGTACAATGAATAGTTGATAAGGTGGATAGGGGAAAGGAGGCTATTGGGGACATTTTTATAAAAACATGTTTCGTTTTGTCTAAGATTAGAATGTGAAGTACAATGAATAGTTGATAAGGTGGATAGGGGATAGGTAAAAAGCTAGACAATATTTCTGTCCATTCATCTCTTTCTCTATTTCTCTCTCTCTCTCTTCATTTGTCCGTCTCTTCCTCCGTCCATCTATTTATCTAGCTATCTAATTAAGCTGTCTATCTATCTATCTATCTATCTATCTATCTATCTATCTATCTATCTATCTATCTATCTATCTATCTATCTATCTATCTATCTATCTATCTATCTATCTATCTATCTATCTATCTATCTATCTATCTATCTATCTATCTATCTATCTATCTATCTATCTATCTATCTATCTATCTATCTATCTATCTATCTATCTATCTATCTATCTATCTATCTATCTATCTATCTATCTATCTATCTATCTATCTATCTATCTATCTATCTATCTATCTATCTATCTATCTATCTATCTATCTATCTATCTATCTATCTGTCTGTCTGTCTGTCTGTCTGTCTGTCTGTCTGTCTGTCTGTCTGTCTGTCTGTCTGTCTGTCTGTCTGTCTGTCTGTCTGTCTGTCTGTCTGTCTATCTATCTATCTATCTATCTATCTATCTATCTATCTATCTATCTATCTATCTATCTGCTATCTATCTGTCTGTCTGTCTGTCTGTCTGTCTGTCTGTCTGTCTCTCTGATTGTCTGTCTGTCTGTCTGTCCGTCTGTCTTTCTGTTTGTCTTTCCATCCATCCGTCCATCCATCCGTCCGTCCATCCATCCGACCATCTGTCTGACCATCCGTCTGTCTGTCTGCATGTCTATCTATCTGCTTCCGTGGTTGCCCGTGTTTCTGTCTCTCTTTTTCCCACGTTCATTTTTCTATCTAATCTCATGTCTATCATTCGGTCTATCTGTCAATGCATTTATACAATTTCGAGCCGAAGACGACATATAGGACAGAAATTATAGACTCACCATGTTCTACGATCTTTGCTATTAAACGTCAGACTTTGCACAAGATCCGCACTGTATGTCGACCAAGGTCCCTGTGAGGTTATAAACTCCTGCTATAAAGTCTTGCATTCATTCGCTACATCATTATCATTCTCTTTTTGACAGCTAAAAACGATACCCCAACACTCAATCGTGCACTTAGAGCTGTTTGTAGCGCTAGAGATGCTGCGGACAACAGCACTTGTCTGATGTCATAAACACCCCATTGTGAACATAATGACATGGAAATAATTACAGCACATTTCAATAATTGTGATTACCCCAATAGTGTCCGCTAACTAGATTATAACATTTTGTCATGCAGTACAGTATGCAATGTATAAACAAATCATCAATGGGTTTTTTTTTCGTTAATTAAGACCAATACTAGGAATATGTGTTCTGTGGACTTAAAACATCAAGAGATGGACAGGAGATCCTATGAGTCGATGTTTGGACAACCCGTGTTCGATTCCCGCTGGAAACAGTGTAAATTGTACTCGTGGTTGTAAAAAAAATACCCATGAGTCGACCCAACTACTGGCAGAAATTGGTACCAGGGTAGTACTCTAGGAAGATGAGGAATGTCGCCTCGCATCATGAGTTTCGATGCTTCAAGCGACGCTGTCCAGAAGTCTCCGAACACTTCTGGATAGGCGGCCGAGCACATGTGAGTGAAAACTCGCGTGCTAAGACGCCGATTCAAGTCTCGTACTTGACCTTTACCTTTACCTTTACCATAACTATGAGCGCCATCTAGGAAGATAGTTAAATGGCGCTTAGTAACAGCTAAATTCAATGCCGAGACAGCAGAAACATAATTCTTAAGAACAAGAGAATGACTTCTGAGAGAATAGGAAAATTACCTTGCTTCTCTGTCTTCTTCGATTGCTCATGTATGAACGTATAGTACGATGTGTTGCAATTTTACAGCGAAGTTGCGGTACAATGCTCATTTCGACCAGACACATCTCAATTCATTCTGTTCAAATGTTGGATCCGTGTGTATTCTCGTTTATACACAAACTCACTTAGCGAGACGTCTCAAATTATGACGAGGATCACAGAGTTGTCTTGGCCATCACTGATTTGCCGATTTTGACGTCGGTATCATAACATGGAAAGCTGCTTACTTTTTCGATAATTCAACACACGAGTAGGCAGGTCGTTTATTTTAGTTAACGCATTTATCAAAGCAATGTACGGGCAAATCTTATGTGCGTGACATAGAATGATGGTTTCTACATAGGACAAAATATCAGCTCTCTAACATTTGCAACTATTACTATATGGTACAAAGAGAAATAAGAAAAAGGTTCTTAAATGTTATGTAGAGCCAGTTTTAACATATAGATGTGAATCATGGACAATAGGAGAACAGACAAGAAAATCATTGGAGTCTGTAGAAATGTGGTTTAACAGAAGAATGTTGAGAATACCATGGACAGCTAAGAAGAGTAATGAAAACGTTCTGAAAGAGGCCAAAGCAAAATTAGAGGTAATTTCCAATATTAGGAAGAAACAATAATCATTTGTTGGTCATGTAATGAGAAGAGAACAACTGGAATATATTGTAACAACTGGGAAATTTGAGGGACGAAGAGATAGAGGGAAGCAAAGAGAAAAAATATCAGACAGCTTAAGAGAATGGCAGAAGGGCAACAGCAGAAATGCTAAATAACTGTCGAGATCGAAAATTGTGGAGAGACATGATCACCTACGCCAGCCGGCCCGATTCTTGATGATGATGATGATGACTACAAGGTTCAAGGACGACATAAATCCAACAAACACTTTGTTCTATAACAATTAGCCTTCCTTTCATCAAACCGATCAGCTTTTTCTCAAAATCTTTAAAACTGAGGCCGAAAAACGTGTACAATACATTAGCAATCGCTATGGAAAATAATTGGAAAATTAATAATCATGATATACTCTTTACCAGTAATTTGAAAATTATAATTTTTTGACATGTTAGGTGAAGAAATCAATAGCAGCATATTTTGGAAACCGGAATAAGTTGAAGGAAGAAGAGGCAGGGTAACATAGACAAAATACAAACCAGTTTAATTTAAAGTTTGGTAGATTTTATATGGCATGTTACTTTGCCATTTTACATGGCATGTTAAAAGACACAACAGCCTACTAAAATTAATAATGGAAGGGAAAATACAAGGTAAAAGAGGCAGAGGCAGACCAAGACTAACATGGACGAGCAACATCAAAAGATGGACAAGTCAATCTATGACAGCCTGTACCATCAATGCAAGAAACAGAGTAGAATGGCGATCCATGGTAGCCAACCTTCGTTGCGGAGAAGGCACTCAATGATGATGATGATGATACGATTTTATAAACAGCTATATAAATTGAAAGTTGTGGAACGTCATGATCATCTATGTCAGTAGACACAGCACTTGGTAGTGATGACAATTATTCCAACGCTGAAGAAAAAGTAATAATAATAATGAACAAGATGGTAGATTGTTAACTTGCTTTATATAGTCATTTATTAGGATGAAACTGACAGATACTTCAGCCACAAGAGACATTCATGTCAAACCTCAAAAGAACAAACGGCCAACAAAGGAGAGGCCCACATTCCTCTTCTTCTACCTTTCAGCTCCATGTGGAGCATAGGTGTTCAACAAACACTTTCCAAGTCGTTCTGTTTCTTGCCATTCTTTTAAGATCATTCCATGTCTTCCCCATCATCTTCATCTCTGATTCTATCTGTCTTCTCCTAGAATTCCTTGGTCTTCCTCTTTGTCTTTTCCACGGGGAATTAAAAAAAGGGCCTGTTGTGTAATACTCTCAGTTGGCTTCCGCAGTGTGTGTCCTATCCAGCGCCATCGTCTTCGCTGTATCTCTTTATCCATTGGTATTTGACTGGTACATTTTCACAATTCTATGTTAGTGAATTTGTCCTGCCATTTCCATCCTTTTATACTGCGTAAGCAAAAGGCCTACATGATCTCGTTTAAAATACATTATCGTATAAAACTGTGTATCTCGCTACCGTATGTTTCACATCCCGAGTTACAGGAACGATGTTTAGGAGATTGGGGCCGTGAACACTTAAATAACATCGAACGTGATTCTGGTACTCATGTCACCACTCCTTTCGGATCTCCAGGCTAAAATACCTCTGACGATTTCACTCTTTCCTTTAATCACTGGTCGCCTCACCCATTCTTTCCTGTGTCCTATCATTTTTTATATCTGTCCACTTTTATTACCTCTCCTGCTCTTTTACCTCCTTGCTACCCATGTCTTCTCTTATCTTTTCCTCTTGTTCTCTCTTTCATCTTCCATAGCAGACCCCTCCTTTCCTCCATCCTCACAAGAACACCTTTATAATGTCTCATTGTTTAGCTACTTTTAGTCCAATTAAATAATGTCTTTCTTATTTGCGATTAATCATGTAACAAACAGCTACGTGAATCCTGGCTACCGTTTCTTTCCGACATTTTTCAGATCAATGCATGACTTTCGTGTTTATTCTTGTTTGTTTATTTTAGCATATTATTTGTCTATCGTGTTGATCTTTAGATATTTTTAGTTCTGTACCTGATGAATGTTTTTTGCTGAAAAGTTGTAGTTTGTCTCGTCTCTGAATTGGTTTAGCTCCTTAACACCATTGTGTGTTTATTTTTCATTGACAAAAACGTAAACCATCAAGAGAAGCTTAGTCTAAAAATGCATCGTGCCAAGTCTCACGTGGGCACACAATAAGACCAACAACCTACAAGGATGCTGCAGCTACAGTTCAATCTTCGCACACAAAAGGTATATAAAAAAAAAAAGTAAAGTACCCCCGTCACGCCAAGTGGCGTACAGGGAATATGTTGTTAGCGACCATAAATTTTACAGACCTTCGGCACATGATTTATGGGGTAATGTGGTCGGTATTACGCCTGTGCCGCTTCACTTTCCCAGAAAAAAAATCCGGTACCAATTAAAGGCTGGGCGAACCCGGAAGCCGTCGGTTGGGATCGAACCCTACCCCTTGTCCTTTGTAGTCCAGTTCACTAACCACTGAGCTATCGCGGCTCCCACAAAAGGTATATACTCTCCAATATAACTTAGAAGACATAGTCTGAAGTTAACATATAGCACCTCAATAAACGTTGGGTAAAACCCCACACACTCAAAGTATATGTAAACCAGAGCATAACGAATCTATGTTTTAATTAACGCCATTTTCGTGTTTAACTCTGGACTCTAGAACAATAAGAAAGATAACAACCACCGAAATGAAATGTGTCAGAAGAATGACAGGATACAGCTTAAGGGACAGAGTAAGAAACACCGACCTGAGGAAGAAACTCGAAATTGAATCAGCCATCGAATGCATAAAGAAACAACAGATAAATTGGTTCGGCCACATAACAAGACAAAAAGAACTAACAATGACTCAAAGAGCCATAAACAAACGCTACGAAAACGCCAGATTAAGAGGAAGACCGAGAAAGAGATGGATAAAGTGAATACTAGAGTCACTAGAAGGGATAACACCAGAAGAGGCCAACACAAGAACAAGGAATCGCAGATTGTATCTCTCCTCGACGCCAACGGCAATGGAGGAAGGATAGAAGAAGAAAAAAGAAGAACACCATTTTCAGAACAGGCGATTAATGAAAATCGTCGAACGCAACAGTAGCAGAAGATGATAGTTCAACAAAGTAAAAATATACTGGATATATGATAAAATAAATAGATTAGTGATTAGTCAGCCAACTGTGTATATATTGAAAGAGTCTTGAATACCAAATAAAATTGTTCGTTATAAGAATTAAGAAAGTAGAGTGAATATGGAGTGGAAATACGAATGTACATAGCCTAACAAATGAGGAATATAGAAAATACAAATAAAGCATACAATGGAGATTATGAATAATAAAAAAAAGAGTAAAGTACCCCCGTCAAGCCAAATGGTGTATAGTGTATATGGTATTAGTGACCATACATTTTACAGACCTTCGACACATGATTTATGGGGTAATGTGGTCGGTATTACGGCCGTGCCGCTTTACTTTCCCAGAACAAAATTCGGTACCCATTAAAGTCAGATTATAAATAGATCAATAATAATTTTTTTTTAATTATTAAATGCAGAACCTTTGAAATAATCATCATCCCGTTGCCTATTCTTTGTAGAATGATGTCTCATCACATCCCGTATGAAGGAATAAAGATAGAAACAATTGAAAAGTAATAGAAAGTTTTCGCTTTGCGATAAGAAAAACAACAACAAAATAAACCAACGTTTTGCTGTAAAATATCTCTAACAGAGAGACAAACACAAACCAAACGTCGATAAATTTATTTTTAATGAACGAATAAGAAGAACTAAACAAAATCTGCGAGACGTCTTACAGTCATGGAAAAGTGTATTTAAAAATGAAACAAGAACGGATCTAAAAATGAAACATGAAGGGATCTAAAAATGAAACATGAAGGGATCTAAAAATGAAACATGAAGGGATCTAAAAATGAAACATGAAGGGATCTAAAAATGAAACATGAAGGGATCTAAAAATGAAACAAGAACGGATCTAAAAATGAAACATGAAGGGATCTAAAAATGAAACAAGAACGGATCTAAAAATGAAACATGAAGGGATCTAAAAATGAAACAAGAACGGATCTAAAAATGAAACATGAAGGGATCTAAAAATGAAACAAGAACGGATCTAAAAATGAAACATGAAAGGATCTAAAAATGAAACATGAAGGGATCTAAAAATGAAACATGAAGGAATCTAAAAATGAAACAAGAACGGATCTAAAAATGAAACAAGAAGGGATCTAAAAATGAAACATGAAGGGATCTAAAAATGAAACAAGAACGGATCTAAAAATGAAACATGAAGGGATCTAAAAATCAAACAAGAACGGGTCTAAAAATGAACCAATAAGAGATCTACAAATTAAAAAAGAACGGATCTAAAAATTAAACAAGAACGGATCTAAAATAAAACATGAAGGCATCTAAAAATTAAACAAGAACGGATCTAAATATTAAACAAGAACGGATCTAAACAATGAGTTTACAGACTGTCTGTAAATGAAAAGAAATTAGATGTTTAGATTGAATAATACGTTATTTTTGAAAAAAATTACAAGAATGTATCTCACTGGGTTTAACATTATTTAAAGAGCAATAGCGGACAAGAAGGCGGATTATGAAAGGTGAAATTATTGATACGACTTCAAGAACATGACAATCGTGAATCAACATAGGCAGTAATACTGCCACTATTAGCAGGTTGTGCTTCCCTCTATGTTACATGTCAATGTTGAATGCATCCGTTGTCACTATGGCATTTGTGAAAGATTGTGCTCTATACTTATGTTTTTCCTGATCTTACACGATGGCAGAATGTAACAGCGTAGAAGGGGAGAAATAGGAGGAGAGGATAGAAAGGTAAACAAAACAAATGTGTGTGGGGGGGGGGAAATGAGAGGAAGACGGATGATTCACATGGAAGGTGTGAAATAGTGATGTTGAAAACAGCTCCTGAGATCCACGAGACAACAACAACAACGACGGCGCATCATCATTAAGAGGTTGATGGGAAAGAGCCGTTTACAACAGTAGCCAGTTATGTTCCCCTTAGGAAATCTTTTTTTCTTTATAAGACTAACGATTCCTTATCACTGCGAGGAGATCGGCGAAATAAAGGTCTTCATAATGCGAGCCCAACTGTTGCAGATTGCAACTCAACATTTACGATAAACTTCCAATTACACTGGCAACACAAAAGTGGGTGAAACAAAGATTTAGGTTGACTTATCCTCTACACAGACGTTTGACAGTGATATTTTAGTTTAGTTTTCTTTTTTACTCCAGAAACATAACATATATAGTTATTCTATAGTATCATCATCAAGTACTGGGCCTGCTGGCGTAGGTGATCATGTCTCTCTACAACTGTCGATCTCGACAGTTATTTATCATTACTGTTGTTGACCTTCTGCCAAGCCATTCTCTTATGAGGTCTGGTATTTTCTCTCTTTGCTTTCCTCTATCTCTTCGTCACTCAATTTTCCCAGTTGTTACAATATATTCCAGTTGTTCTCTTCTCATTACATGGCCACAAAATTATGATTGTTTCTTCCTAATATTGGAAATTAGCTCTCTTTTTGCTTTGACCTCTTTCAGAACATTTTCATTACTCTTCTTAGCTGTCCATGGTATTCTCAACATTCTTCTGTAAAACAACATTTCTACAGACTCCAGTGAGTTTATATATATATATATTTTATAGCATAGTAAAGTTGATTTGTAACTAACATTTTCAACAACATTTGTTGTATATAGCTTAATATTTCACTCCGGGAGATAATTTGGAAATATTTGAACATTTGATATGTATCTTGTAGTAAGCATTAAGCTACTAACATACAGTGAACATGAAAAAAAACACACACACTCGCACACACACACAATTAATCAAGTCTAGAAAATGTATATATATTGTCACAAACTGAAACCACCCGTACCCCCAACCCGTTTTCCTTTTTTTCTTCAAATATAAGTTTCAAGTATTAGTGAATATTTCACGAGGATCAGAAAAAACTCTGGCCACATTTCTTCAGTTTTTTTTCGGTGCTGATTTCTTGGGAAGGGGCAGAGGTGGGATTTGAGTGGTCTAAAGCTAAGACGTTGACCATTGGATGGGGAGATTTCGGGTTCGAATACCAGTACAGGCAGTGGGAAGTTTTCGCTTCAAATCTGTTGTTTCCTCGTGGCTTAACCCTACCTAGATCTCTGGGTAGGGAGATCCGATGCTTAACTCTCTCTCTCTCTCTCTCTCTCTCTCTCTGGGTAGTGAGATCCGATGTCTAACTCTCTCTCTCTCTCTCTCTCTCTCTCTCTCTCTCTCTCTGGGTAGTGAGATCCGATGTCTAGCCCTCTCTGGGTGGTTAGATCTGATGTCTAACTCTCTCTCTGGGTAGTGAGATTCGATGTCTAACTCTCTCTCTGGGTAGTGAGATCCGATGTCTAGCTCTCTCTCTCTCTCTCTGGGTGGTGAGATCCGACGTCTAGCCCTCTCTGGATGGGGAGATCCGATGTCTAACTCTCTCTCTCTAGGTAGTGAGATCCGATGTTTAACTCTCTCTCTCTGGGTCGTGAGATCCGATGTCTAGCCCTCTCTGGGTAGTGAGATCCGATGTCAAGTCCTCGCTGGGTAGTGAGATCCGATGTGTAGCCCTCTCAGGGCAGTGAGATCCGATGTGTAGATCTCTCAGGGCAGTGAGATCCGATATGTAGCCCTTTCAGGGTTGTGAGATATGATGTCTAGTCCTATCTTGGTAGTGAGATATGATGTCTAGTCCTCTCTTGGTAGTGGTATATGCTGTCTAGCCCTCTCAGGGTAGTGAGATCCGATGCCTAGCTCTCTCTGGGTAATGAGATCCGATGTCTAATACTCTCGTGTAATGGCTAAAAACAAGAAGTTCCGTGTGCACTTGCGCATGTTAACTAACCCTTGGCAATTAAAAGTAAAAAACAGTAGTCCTAAAAAAGCCCTGAGCTGAAATTATCAAGCCCATCCATACCGAAGATACAGGTGTCGGTTCGAAAGTCGCACAATTGTGGCTGTGGCGAAAGTAGCAAATTTGCCGTAAATTAGCGACACAACGCACACAGGCCCACTTAACGGATGAACAATAAGAAGAAGAAAAAAGAAGAAGACGAAGAGCTGCTTCCTTGAATGGAACATGTAGCCGATGAATATAAATGTTTCTAAAACATCGGATTTATAAAGAAAGAAGATATAGGGAAATCCGTTACGACCGAAGTGTCGTCAGGGTTGTATCTTTATTTCTTTTTCGGCTATTGAAACAATTTAAACAATATGGTCAAAACTACGCCAGGCCGTCTTTATTTCGCAAATAGTACAAGCTCTGGTCCTATTTCTCCTGGGTGAAACTAGAAGAATGTGGCTCGCTAGCAAACTATATAATTACAGGATGAGCCTAAGACAGACCGCCAGATTGTTATAGAGTTGCACATGACTATTTTAAAGGAAGTGAATAAACTGGAAATTAAATTGAAATACGTAGAAGAGATATATTATTCAGCTCTTTATAATTCATTGGTCGCTTATCATATATCAAAGGAATTGAAGTCAATGGTCACAACACAAACAACTTGCGATATGCGGATGATACTATTTTAATATCAGAGACAGTGGAACAACTACAAAAAATGATAGACATAATAGTAAAAGAAAACAACAAGACAGGTCTCAGTCTGAATAGTAAGAAAACAGAAGGAATGGTCATCCCCATCATGCAACGCGAAAATAATTAACGACGATTAGAGGCTACAGAGATGTAATTCTGTGTCTCAGAAGAATGTTGAAAGTTTCCTGGACAGCTAAAAAGACCAACGAAAGAATCTCAAAGAGGCCAACACAAAAAGGGAGCACTAAAAAACATGAGAAAGAAGCAATCACCATTTTTTGGGGCACATAATGAGAAGAGTAATGTTAAAATACTTGGTTACAACTGGTAAAATACAAGGAAATAGATATCGCGGACGACAAAGAGAGAAAATACTAGATAACTTGTTGTCATGGCATGGAAAACAGTAAACAACAGAATTGATACGATGTAAGGTGGATAGAAGATTATGGAAGGACATGATTGTTTACGCTAACCGGTATGGCTCATCATGATGATGACGATCGTTTATCGTCGGTGTCCTTTGAGCTTACCGCTCACCTTATCTCCCAGTGCTACACTGCCGAAATAAAAGCCTGACTAGATATATAAGCAATACTAACACGTCAATCGATTTTTCCAAAATAAAGTCTATGTAAGCTGTTGGCACGGTGCCTGTGTAATAATAATGTTTATCCAGAATAGGAAGATATAGTGAATTGTTAAAATTGTGCTGCAACATTACAATGTATAATAACAATTAATATCGTTTCGGCTTTTGTCTCATTTTTGGGTTCGCCAGGAATTTTCCTTCGTACTGGACAATAAAGGCGGCATGTCTAGTATAACCACCAAGGGGTTTCAGTTCAGAGTTGCTGACTTTTTATTTTAGCCACAAAAATTTTTATTTTTTATCTGACCGCATCTTGACTGCAACTGAAATCCCTTAGCTTTGAACAACGATCACAGGTCCCTATCTCAACCCCAGCCTCCTCCAACCCCCAGCCTCCTCCAATCCTCAGCCTCCTCCAACCACCAGCCTCCTCCAACCCCCAGCCTCCTCCAATCCTCAGCCTCCTCCAACCCCAAGCCTCCTCCAACCCTCAGCCTCCTCCAATCCTCAGCCTCCTCCAATCCTCAGCCTGCTCCAATCCTCAGCCTCCTCCAATCCACAGCCTCCTCCAATCCTCAGCCTCCTCCAAGCCCCAGCCTCCTCCAATCCTCAGCCTCCTCCAATCCTCAGCCTCCTCCAACCCCCAGCCTCCTCCAATCCTCAGCCTCCTCCAACCCCCAGCCTCCTCCAATCCTCAGCCTCCTCCAACCCCAGCCTCATCCAACCCCCAGCCTCCTCCAATCCTCAACCTCCTCCAATCCTCAGCCTCCTCCAATCCTCAGCCTCATCCAATCCTCAGCCTCCTCCAACCCCAAGCCTCCTCCAATCCTCAGCCTCCTCCAATCCTCAGCCTCCTCCAATCCTCAGCCTCCTCAAATCCTCAGCCTCCTCCAATCCTCAGCCTCCTCCAACCCCCAGCCTCCCCCAATCCTCAGCCTCCTCCAATCCTCAGCCTCCTCCAACCCCCAGCCTCCTCCAATCCTCAGCCTCCTCCAACCCCCAGCCTCCTCCAATCCTCAGCCTCCTCCAATCCTCAGCCTCCTCCAACCCCAGCCTCCTCCAACCCCTAGCCTCCTCCAATCCTCAGCCTCCTCCAATCCTCAGCCTCCTCCAATCCTCAGCCTCCTCAAATCTTCAGCCTCCTCCAATCCTCAGCCTCCTCCAACCCCCAGCCTCCCCCAATCCTCAGCCTCCTCCAATCCTCAGCCTCCTCCAACCCCCAGCCTCCTCCAATCCTCAGCCTCCTCCAACCCCCAGCCTCCTCCAATCCTCAGCCTCCTCCAATCCTCAGCCTCCTCCAACCCCCAGCCTCCTCCAACCCCTAGCCTCCTCCAATCCTCAGCCTCCTCCAATCCTCAGCCCCCTCCAACCCCCAGCCTCCTCCAATCCTCAGCCTCCTCCAACCTCCAGCCTCCTCCAATCCTCAGCCTCCTCCAACCACCAGCCTCCTCCAACCCCCAGCCTCCTCCAATCCTGAGCCTCCTCCAATCCTCAAGGATAAAAACATGACAGTAATAACAGGTTCAGGTTATTGTGATTGTGATGAAACAATGAGCGACTATCACTTTAGAGTCAAGATGGGTTGAGTACCTCAGACGTGTCGATCTGCGAAAAAAAAAGAAAGAAAAAAAAAAAAAAAAAAAAAAGAAAGAGACAAAATAAATAGAATAGTGAATTCGTCAGTCAACTATGTAAAAATTGAAATAGTATTGAATACCAAATAAAATTGTTCGGTACAAGAAATAGGATAGTAGAGTGAATATGGAATGGAAATGAGAATGTACATAGCCTAACAAAAGAGGAATGTAGAAAAAAAAAAAAAACCGCCGCATTCAGAAATTACCTGCTTGCTTGCGTTCACCCTATGATTATAGGAATAGTTACTGTATAGTTACAGTTAACCGATCCCTGCGAAAGCTACCTCGCTTTCGTCCGCCATGAAACGTACGCAAAGTATGCGTCCATGAGTTGTTTTTCTCTTTTCAGTAAAATTTATATTTACACATTTCGCCCCAATACATCTGTCTTCGGCATGGTTTTTTTTAGTTCCGGGTTGCCTTCCATCTCGATGCCTACTCACTTAGTAAGACTGGACTACTTAGTCTGTTGTTAATGGCACCGCTATGAGGTGGAGTAACGCCCGGAATGTTCTGGTTCACAGGTACTGGCGCAAACCTTCAGCTACGAGTTGCTGGCAGATTTCATCTCTGTTGTAGTTGTGCGCCTTTGCCGCCAACGTGAGGGTTGGTACCCGAACCGTTTCTTATTCATCTCTCTCTACATCTCTGGACTTGCATACAACTTAAACTTATTAATTAAACATGAAAAATGTTCATCCATCCATTTGTCGCATTATATTTTCTTTTTCCTTTTGTTGTCAACTTATCGACGTTTTCATCTTTGATAAATCAGTTAAAAGCAGATGGCAGGCCAACGTTTATAACGTTACCAAACAGATTGTCTCTGCGTGGTAATCAGGCGGCCAAACGAGCCATCTATGTACCTTCTTCGAGAATGTTCAAGTGCTCTTTTATCAGAACTTCCAATCTTCAACGTTTTGTAAAGATGCTAATTTTATTTGTTGCTGCGCGATTGAGTCTAAATACTTTTATTTGTTTTTATGTGTTAAACTTGAGGTATACGTTGTTTTCTATTAACCTTTTGCGATTCTGTTTTATATGTCTTCACGTATATGCACCAGATTTAAACATTAAATAGAATTGGCTCATAAACACCAGTCTACAAAAGAAATTAAATACTATGGCCACATCAAAAAATCAAACTGGCTGGAAATAACAATAATGGAATGCGTGGTTCCTGGGCGAGACATCAGGGGTAGACCAAGAAGAAGGTGGTTTCAAAACATCAAGAAGACCCTGAATATGACCACAGACGAAGTGAGAGATCCTTTAGATGGGCTGTGGTGAATGCGACGTTTTATAAAGGATGCGAGCTGCTGTTGATATGCACTAGTCAAACTTTCAGGAAAAATTTAGAAGCTCTACGGGAATCTGGTTTAGATCATTTTCCTCTTTCTTTTTTGCTTATGTAAAAAACGTAAAGTACCCCCTCACGCCAAGTGGCGTATAGGGAATATGGTGTTAGTGACCATAAATTTTACAGACCTTTCGGCACCTGATTTTTGAGGTAATGTGGTCGGTATTACGCCCGTGCCACTTCACTTTCCGAGAAAAATATACGGTACCCATTAAAGGCTGGGTGAACCCGGAAGCCGTCGGTTGGGATCGAACCCTATCCCTTATCCTTTGTAGTCCAGTTCACTAACCATGTGAGCTATCGCTGCTCCCTTTTTGCTTATGTATTACAGTATATATTACAAATAGTAAGAGTATGTACTGATCAAGAATAATTTTATTCACATGGTATTAATGAAGGAAATTAAAACAGTAATGGAATAATCATATAGGAATGCATGGCAGCAAATTCCCCATATAATTTTACACTCAATCTTAACAGGACAAAACATTCACAATTGTCCGTCTCCGGTAATGGCACTGAATGAACGCCCCCATATACAGAATTCGAATGACTGCGCGCGCGCACACACACACACACATACCTCACCAACCTATTTCTTTCCGTGTTGTTCTGTTAAGACTCGGGAAGAATCAATCCTGTTGCTATCGACATATTTCTTTCCGTGTTGTTCTGTTAAGACTCGGGAAGAATCAATCCTGTTGCTATCGACATATTTCTTTCTGTGTTGTTCTGTTAAGACTCGGGAAGAATCAATCCTGTTGCTATCGACATATTTCTTTCCGTGTTGTTCTGTTAAGACTCGGGAAGAATCAATCCTGTTGCTATCGACATCTTTCTTTCTGTGTTGTTTTGTTAAGACTCGGAAAGAATCAATCCTGTTGCTATCGACATCTTTCTTTCCGTGTTGTTCTGTTAAGACTCGGGAAGAATCAATCCTGTTGCTATCGACATCTTTCTTTCCGTGCTGTTTTGTTAAGACTCGGGAAGAATCAATCCTGTTGCTATCGACATATTTCTTTCCGTGTTGTTCTGTTAAGACTCGGGAAGAATCAATCTTGTTGCTATCGACATCTTTCTTTCCGTGTTGTTCTGTTAAGACTCGGGAAGAATCAATCCTGTTGCTATCGACATCTTTCTTTCCGTGTTGTTCTGTTAAGACTCGGGAAGAATCAATCCTATTGCTATCGACATCTTTCTTTCCGTGTTGTTTTGTTAAGACTCGGGAAGAATCAATCCTATTGCTATCGACATCTTTCTTTCCGTGTTGTTTTGTTAAGACTCGGGAAGAATCAATCCTGTTCACAAACGACGTTCAAGCATAATGTGATTCCAGGAGAAGTTTAGGCGAAGTTCCTTTGTCTGGTTTCATATTAATGCTTGTTATTTTTGATTATCCTGTCTTCCTTTGTTCACATTGTCGCCAATGTTGTCTATAATGTGAAAAGCCACGAAAACCACTGGGAACAGTGGCAGAACTGATGCAGTGTTTATTGTGGATTTCATAATTCCTAAACTGTAATGTTTGTAGTATTTCTATGTGAAGATATTTTGAGTCAAAACGATGATTTGTTTAGTCCTGTGGTATCTGTACATCATAATCTTTGTTGTATTTATAGTTGTTTTACTCTTTTCTATAGGATCTATAGAAAAAAGAAACAGAGTTTTTAAATGTTATGTAGAGCCAGTCTTATAATATGGAAGTGAATCATGGACAATAGGACAACAGACAAGAAAATCAGTGAAGCCTGTAGAAATGTGGTTATACAGAAGAAATGTGAGAATACCATGGACAGCTAAGAACAACTGGAATATATTGAAACAACTGGGAAGATTGAGGGACGAAGAGATAGATGGAAGCAAAGAGAAAAAAAAATACCAGACAGCTTAAGAGAATGGCTTGGCAGAAGGTCAACAACAGAAATGATAAATAACTGTCGAGATCGAAAGTTGTGGAGAAACATGATCACCTATGCCAGCAGGTGCGGTACTTGATGATGATGATGATGATGATGATAAGATCTCAGAAACGTATTTGTTTTTTGTTTGAGTGTATGCATCCACCACTGTTTGGTTCCTGTAGCCTCGTATTTTTTTTACGATGTTTTGGGCGGACTAGATTGTACTTGTTTGGAAATCCCCCTTTAAATCCGTGTTGATAATCCTTATTACATTTCGCACTGAAGGAAGCCGTCCTACATCCTTGCCCGCGGTCTAGAAAGCTCTAAAGATGCGGAACTGGAGTCATGGTAGTCACCTTCGGAAGTAATAATGGATTTTGTCAGATTTGCGCATTAGTAACATATTAGAGTCTGATTGGTAAGAGCTCATGGTCGATTTTGGAAGCCGTTTTTACGTGAAACTGGAGATGGAACAGAAATCGAATATTAGAAAACGTGAGTGTCTGTCACAAAAAAAGGTGATCTACAGAAATATATAAAATTATGGCTACAGAAATGAGAAACGTAAGGATGATAAATGAGGAAAAATAGAACTACATGAGGGAAGGCCAGCTAATAAGGCTTTGGAAATATCATTATGATCATGTATCAAGCCTGCTGGCGTAGGTGATCATGTCTCTCCACAACTTTCGATCTCGACAGTTATTTATAATTTCTGTTGTTGACCTTCTGCCAAGCCATTCTCTTAAGCTGTCTGTTATTTTTTCTCTTTGCTTCCCTCTTTCTCTTCGTCCCTCAATTTTTTCCAATTGTTACAATATATTCCAGTTGTTCTCTTCTCATTATATGGCCAAAAATGATGATTTTTTCTTTCTAATATTTGAAATTAGCTCTCTATTTGCTTTGATCTCTTTCAGAACATTTTCATTACACTTCTTAGCTGTGCATGGTATTCTCTCAAACCTCATTTCTACAGACTCCGGTGACTTTCTTGCCTGTTGTCCTATTGTCCATGATTCACATCCATATAATAAGACTGGCTCTACATAACATTTAAGAAGTCTTGTTCTTGTTTCTATTGTCAAAAATGGATTGCATAGCATCTTCTTCATTTTTTGAGAAGATGCTTTTTGAATGGAAATATAGAGCTGTATATTTGCGGTAATATAGACAATGAAGGGCGCGAAAAGTAAAATTATCTGGTTTGCAGTGTTGAGAAAATATTAACACGGAACAGCTCTTTCCTTGGTGGCCAATTTGTTTGAATTATCCTAAACAAAACATCAAAAGTTGACTGACATCAAAGACTACATTATCTGACACACTGTAATTGTATTTATAAATAGTGCATTAAATGATGAAAGCAGTCTATGGGAATTGGGTGGAGAATATTTATAAATAGTAACACAAAAATATAGAAACTAGTTAGACTGCGGAAATATAGAAAAGTAGGGCTGTTGGAATGTAGAAAAGTATTGCACCTGTAATGAAGATAAATAAGTCTGCCGGATGTAGCAAATTAGGACTGGCATGGTATAGAAAAGTGTGACGGTAGTAATGCAGAAAATGTTCACTATTTCTCTAATTTTTTACTTTTTTATTAATATGTTCTTTGTAGTATACTCACAGTTCTTTACCTTTTCTTTCTCTATCTATGCATTTCCTTCTAAATGTATGTGTTTCATTCTGTTTCTTTGACTCTTTCTCTCTCCCCCTTTGTTTCCACTCATCCTATTTGCTACTCCTCACTTTTGTCTTTCTTTAATTTCATGCTACCTCATTGCCTCTTCCATTTCCTTCTCTCTCATCCATTCTTTCCAGACTCGTTGTCTGTCTACAAACCTTTGTAATGCAAAACATAATCTAATTTATACACAAAACAATCTTTTTTAGCATGAACATAATACGAGAGTTGTAAACCATATAAGAGCACAACTGACCCAACATATACAATCTAACAATTAATGGAAACAGACGGAGAACACTACACAAGCGGAGGCTAAACAAAAAGTAGAGAACAATGAGCAAGGAAACTAGCGTCACTTGAATCTGAAAAGGTCTTGAAGAAGAAGCTCCCTGATATAAAAGGCGAGCGGGCATCATTTTTAGCCGAAGTTGTCAAATGGAACAAAAACGATGAATGATGTGTCAGGAATAAAAATAGACAGAGCGTCACCAGAATGAATAATTTGATCAATCTTTCTCCTCGATCTTCTAGGAAGATATAATCTACTCAGACCTAGGAGAGTTTGAGCCCAGTGGTTCTTAATTTGTGGCCCGGCAGATTTTTTAGAATTTCAGGTCAGTGGTTCTTAACTTGAGACCCGTGGGCCTCAGTGATCCATTTATGTTGTAGCCACTTGGAGTAAGCTGTAGGTGGTACGTGTCAGAAAAGGTTTGAAGAAGGTTAATGCTACATACAGGCAAAGAGCAAGAAAGATAGTTATTTTGGAAAAGGAGAAATGTACGTGCAGGGAAGGAAAATGACTGAAATAAAAACGATAGATTGACATATGTTATATTGCAGAATACAACTAATTCTAATGAGAGAGTATTGGTATCGCTGCAGGATTGTTTAACTACTTTGTTGTATGATATCACCATCATCAATTATCATGCCTGCTGCCGTAGGTGACCATGTTTCTCCACAACTTTCGATCTCGACAGTTCTTCATAATTTCTGTTGTTGATCTTCTGCCTAAGTCCTTTTCTCAATCTGTCTGGTACATTTTCTCTTTGCTTCCCTCTATCTCTCCGTCCCTCAACTTTACCAGTTGTCACTATATATTCCAGCTGTCTCCTTCACATTACATGTCCAAAAAATGATGATGGTTTCTTCCCAATATTGGAAATTAGCTCTCTCGATTTGCTTTGGCCTCTTTCAGAACATTTTCATTACTCTTCTTAACTGTCCATGGTATTCTCAGCATTATCCTGCTTAGCACTCTTCGATATTGATAAGAAATTTGGATTACCAAAGCAGGGCTGGAGAGTAGTTTAAATAGTTTTCATGTGCACTGCCTTAGAAAGATAAATCGCACCAAATGGCAGGACAAAGTAACCAACTCGAATGTCTTACAACGGACCAAACTCCTATCTATAATGGTTACACTTATGAGTCGAAGACTAATAGTGGCTGGGTTACGTGAAAATAATGAACAAGAAACTTATCCCCAATCAGTTATTACATGACGAACTTAGGGACGAAACGAGACCACGGGGTGGACCAGTGCTGGAATGTAAGGATGTTTGCAGGGCTGCTTTGAGTGAATTCTCAATCGGCGAAAGAAACTGGGAATATCTGGCATCAGATCGCAGCGCATTGAGAACAAACATTAAAACGACACAGCCACATTCGAGGAAGCGTTGATGTTAAAGTCAGAAAACAAGTGGCATAGTAGAAGTGATATGAGGGGAGGAGGCAACACAAGTGGCACAGTAGAAGTGATAAGAGGGGAGGAGGCAACACAAGTGACACAGTAGAAGTGATATGAGGGGAGGAGGCAACACAAGTGGCACAGTAGAAGTGATAAGAGGGGAGGAGGCAACACAAGTGGCACAGTAGAAGTGATAAGAGGGGAGGAGGCAACACAAGTGGCACAGTAGAAGTGATAAGAGGGGAGGAGGCAACACAAGTGGCACAGTAGAAGTGATATGAGGGGAGGAGGCAACACAATTGGCACAGTAGAAGTGATAAGAGGGGAGGAGGCAACACAAGTGGCACAGTAGAAGTGATAAGAGGGGAGGAGGCAACACAAGTGACACAGTAGAAGTGATATGAGGGGAGGAGGCAACACAAGTGGCACAGTAGAAGTGATAAGAGGGGAGGAGGCAACACAAGTGGCACAGTAGAAGTGATAAGAGGGGAGGAGGCAACACAAGTGGCACAGTAGAAGTGATAAGAGGGGAGGAGGCAACACAAGTGGCACAGTAGAAGTGATATGAGGGGAGGAGGCAACACAAGTGGCACAGTAGAAGTGATAAGAGGGGAGGAGGCAACACAAGTGGCACAGTAGAAGTGATATGAGGGGAGGAGGCAACACAAGTGGCACAGTAGAAGTGATATGAGGGGAGGAGGCAACACAAGTGGCACAGTAGAAGTGATAAGAGGGGAGGAGGCAACACAAGTGGCACAGTAGAAGTGATAAGAGGGGAGGAGACAACACAAGTGCATCTTGTTCATTTTACAGTCGAATCTGTCTATTCAAAATTGACAGATTCAGTCATGAGAGAAGATGGTCAGTGAAACAGCATCCAGCATAGGGCACTAACATTACCAAACTACTGACTAATCATGATTGCTTACAACCAACAGTCTGTCAAGGCGCCAAAGATCATATGTTCTTAGTTCTTAATATTTCTTTTCTTTCCTTTTATTGCTATTCTGTTGTTATTTCTCTTTCTTGACTCATTTTACACTGTAGAAGTTGTTGTAGCGTTGAGTTCAAGTTTAAAAGTGTTTGTTTCGATTACACTCCTTAAGAACCAAGTTATCTAAGACTATGTGAGAACGAATGTAACGTTATATCGTAGGCGGATAACTAAATATATCGAACACCTTCAATATCATACACAACCTAAAAGATCCTTAACACATTTTAGTCAAACAGTAGTATGTATGTGCTGCAGGGGAATATTTTCATAAAAGGTCAAATGTCACATCATTGAAGTTAATATTTACCAACATTAGGATATTAATTTGTTGACTCTCTATACTATAGAAACTATAAGCCCTTTCACCTACTGAATGCTGATCCAGTACAATGATGATGGTCACGTATACAAAAACAGGAAGACACTAAAACGCCCGTATCATGCTGTTGTGTTGCCTTTAATTTGTTCAGTAGCAATTAGAGGGTGCGAGACCTAGTGCTAGGGCAGCTACACATTAAATGTCATCATATGAGATAGATGCCCTGAAAGAGTCCTCCAAACACTTTTATTACACCAATTTCAAAATATATGATCAGTTCTCTTGTCTTTTATGAAGGTGTTTAGATGCGTGAGTAGGATCTATCTGATTTCAAGTTCTAGGGCGCTATCGTGGCACCAGCGCTTACATGAAATGAGATTTGATTTGATTACTAAACTACTGTAGGGTGCTTTCTATTGGAATTTGATCATTCTCTTACTATAATATTCACAAACTCTCTCTCTCTTTCTCTCTCTCTCCCTCCCTCTCTCTCTCTCTCTCTCTCTCTCTCTCTCTTTCTCTCAATTTCTGTATATATCTTTTTCATTCACTTGATCTCCGCTTCAGTCACTTCCTATATACATTTCTCTCACCCATTTAATTACTACGTTTTCTTATTACTAATCTGAATCTTGTTCTCTCTCTCTCTCTCTCTCTCTCTCTCTCTCTCTCTCTCTCGCTGAATCTCTCTTTCTCTGCTTTTTTATTTCCATTTAAGCTATTTTGTTTTATATCTAGTGTCCATATTTTTTCACTTTCGCTATTTTTTTTCGTCTGTTCTACTTTAGTCTCAGCTTCTAAAATCCCTCCTCCTTCTCCCTATTTTCTTCCATTCACTATTTTTTCTCCCTTCAATTTATTTTACTTACTAACTGTGACTGTCGCTGTCTTTCTTTTCCTATCTATCAAAAATAGACTTCTATGTTATTTTATTTTCAGAGGGGTTGGCATTTACTCGAGATTCATTTCATAACAAAAAAATCACTTTGGAATATGGAGGCGCAGTTCTTCCACAACTGTTCATAAGATTTATGTGTGAATGGCGTTACAAAATCTCACAAAGATAGAGAGAGAGAGAGAGAGACAGACAGAGAGAGAGAGAGAGAGAGTGAGAGAGAAAAATTGTCAATATTTATGTATTTAATACATAATGAAAATCATGAATATACAGACCATTAATGGATGCTTGCGCTGAATAAAAGGATGAAAATGGCAGAACAAAATCACTAACATAGAACTATGGAAAAGTACTAGTCAAAAAAGGGAGTAAACGCATCAAGATGCATAGAGATGCGAAGGTTGTTGTAAAGCTACTGATAAGGACAATTTTAAAAAGAAGAAGAAAAAAGTGGCAATAGCTTAACGTGGTAATTAAAAAAACAAAAGTTGACGCTTGGGCCAAGCAGGCCTTCAGCTGAAACAACAAACACAATATAAGAGGATAAAGAGATACAACGTAGACGATGGTGCTGTATAGGACACACTGCGGAAGTCAACTGAGAGTATTACACGACAGGTCCAAATGGAATCCCCAAGGAAAAAGACAAAGAGGAAAAACACAATATTCTTGGAGAAGACAGATGGAAGTAGAAATGAATATGATGGGTAAGACAGAATGATCTCAAAGAATGACAAGAAGCAGAACGGTTTGGAAAGTAAGTGTTTGTTGAAGACCTATGCTCCACTGGAAGTTGAAAGGAAGGAGAGAGAAAGATAATACAAAATATTACTTGTTAAAAATATTATCTAATTGAAGAGATAAATACTGTAACTAAAGCTGCATCTTTCTCCAACTTGTGAGGTGTGCTGGCTCTTCCATGTCTGGAGAGTGAAGGCGGCTCTCAAGTGCAGATGACATGAGGTGTTCAGCTCAAAGTTTTTTTTTTTTTTTTTTAAACACCAACCGAAAAAAAAGAAAAAAGGAAAAAAATACAATTTTATTGGCTCTAGCTTCGCATAAATGAAAGACTGAGATTGAAATAGAAATAATAATTATAAAAACTAAACGAATGAAGAGAAGATAAATTGATCATCAGAAGTAGCTTATTCATCTAGCAAGTGTTTCTGTCTTTCAGCCCTCAGACACTCAATTTGGAAACTTGTCTACCTGGGCCATGAACCTCAGGTATTTTTTATCTTTGACTGTAAAACTTCGCTAAACATCCAGACTGAAAATAGAATGTGTTAAGAGGCTATATAATCTCAAAAGGAGCCGCAATAGCTCAGTGGTTAGTGAACTGGACTACAAAGGACAAAAGATCGGATTCGATCCTGATCGACGACTTCCAGGTTCATCCAGCCATTAATGTGTACCAGGATTTTTTCTGGGAAAGTAAAGCAGCACGGGAGTAATACCGACCACATTACCCCAATAATCAAGTGCTGAAGGTCTGTAAAAAGTATGGTCACTAACACCGTATTCCCTATACGCCACTGGGCGTAATGGGGCTCTTTACTTTTTTATATAAGCTCATACTACATCTGACACAAAACATCATGGTAGAAACTTATAACAGAATAGCATACACACTCACATACATTTCACATTTCACTTATAACAGAATAGCATACACACTCACATACATTTCACATTTCACTTATAACAGAATAGCATACACACTCACATACATTTCACATTTCACTTATAACAGAATAGCATACACACTCACATACATTTCACATTTCACTTATAACAGAATAGCATACACACTCACATACATTTCACATTTCACTTATAACAGAATAGCATACACACTCACATACATTTCACATTTCACTTATAACAGAATAGCATACACACTCACATACATTTCACATTTCACTTATAACAGAATAGTATACACACTCACATACATTTCACATTTCACTTATAACAGAATAGCATACACACTCACATACATTTCACATTTCACTTATAACAGAATAGCATACACACTCACATACATTTCACATTTCACTTATAACAGAATAACATACACACTCACATACATTTCACATTTCACTTATAACAGAATAACATACACACTCACATACATTTCACATTTCACTTATAACAGAATAGCATACACACTCACATACATTTCACATTTCACTTATAACAGAATAGCATACACACTCACATACATTTCACATTTCACTTATAACAGAATAGCATACACACTCACATACATTTCACATTTCACTTATAACAGAATAGCATACACACTCACATACATTTCACATTTCACTTATAACAGAATAGCATACACACTCACATACATTTCACATTTCACTTATAACAGAATAACATACACACTCACATACATTTCACATTTCACTTATAACAGAATAGCATACACACTCACATACATTTCACATTTCACTTATAACAGAATAGCATACACACTCACATACATTTCACATTTCACTTATAACAGAATAACATACACACTCACATACATTTCACCACCACGAGATCGACACGAGGCAACAACAAAAAGGTGACCAGATCGGCGAACATAAAGTTATGAAGTGGTATCATCTCCCACGCCAGTCGTTATATCACTTAGATAAGCGAAATTGTTTAGTCTGGCTCGAACAGAATAAATTTAAGCAACAGATCGACATCAGCAAAACAACATAAGACCTAATCATGTAGACGATGTTGAAATGCTAATGCTATTGCTCATCAAATGTGGCCATCATTCACTGGCTCATATTTATGAAGGCGGTTCAAAGTTCCACCATTTATACTAGCGTGTCTACGTTCAAATATATCCTAACTTGTCGCTTCCTGGTGTATTGGCGTGAGATGAATATTTAATTCAGTAGGTGAGACAACAAACGCTCTTAATAGCCGGCCAATGTGCCCATCGCTAGCGGGAGATGCAATATTTCTTCATTTTGTGTATAATGTAATAAACAAGAGATGTTTGAATTGAATAAAGAAGATTTAAACTGATTGCAAGAAATGTCAGGGAGATATATCTATCTGTCTATCTATCTAATCTATCTATCTATCTATCTATCTATCTATCTATCTATCTATCTATCTATCTATCTATCTATCTATCTATCTATCTATCTATCTATCTATCTATCTATCTATCTATCTATCTATCTATCTATCTATCTATCTATCTATCTATCTATCTATCTATCTATCTATCTATCTATCTATCTATCTATCTATCTATCTATCTATCTATCTATCTATCTATCTATCTATCTATCTATCTATCTATCTATCTATCTATCTATCTATCTATCTATCTATCTATCTATCTATCTTTCGTTCACCCGAAGTATTGTCTATATCTGTAATGTCGTTTCCTGTATACATTTTACTGTCTTTTGTAATTCTTGCAGTGGACCATATAGTTTTGTCTGTAGTGTTGTATCTATGGGCCAATGGATTTTCCTTAGTCTACTATATTCTGTGCAATCTTGAAGTATGTGTTCTGCAGTCTGGGGCGCCTGTCCACATGTACAAGTAGTTGATGTGCCGATCTTAAAATTTTTTAGGCATGTGACTATGGAGTCGATTGTGTCCTTTTCTGAAACGTATAATGATAACTTGTTCATATCTATTCATATTATGAAAGGCATCCTGATTTAGTGGCTTGTGGTCCTCTGATTGATTTGATTATCTGTTTCTTATGATGGCATGGCCAACCGTAAACAAACCGACGGAAGGGAACAGAAAACCACCGTCGTAATTTCTTTGTACAATCATGAATCGCAACAACAATAGAAATGAACAACTGGAATATATTGTAACAACTGGAAAAATTGAGGAACGAAGAGATAGAGGGAAGCAAATAGAAAAAAATTAACAGACAGCTTAAGAGAATGGCTTGGCAGAAGGTCAACAACAGAAATGATAAATAGCTGCCGAGATCGAAAATTTTGGAGAGACATGATCACCTACGCCAGTAGGCACGGTACTTGATGATGATGATGGTATGTAACGGTGTATCTAGTTGTGTGCCTGTTGAACCTTCCTTTGCCAACTGATCTGCTTTCTCATCTCCTGGTCTTCCACAGTGAGATGGGATCCACTGCAGGGCAACCATGTTGTGCTTACAGAGTTCAATCAATAAGGTCTGCAGATGTGGTAATTTTCTAGATTGTAGTGCCTGGAGTACTGATCTTGCATCTGTCAAAAACACTACAGGCTGTGGGCTAAGATTACTGTTCAACAGTTTTTCTATTGCCAACTTTATTGCTTATATTTTTGCATCATAATTGTGACAATATTTCCCTGTTGCTATTGTATTCATATCCCTAGTGTTATATGGGTACTCTATATATGCGCACCTGCTCTCCCATTCTTTGCTGCATTCTGTGCTGATCCATCCGTGTACACACGAATCCATAGGTCTTGTGGGTATTCTTCATCCAGGAAACTGAGAGTTATTGTTTTTCGCTGTAGACTATACTGTTCTTCTTTGCCAACTATTCCTTTCACTTCTGTCCGTATTTGTATTGATAATCCTGATTCCTATGTCCAGGGTGTATGTTCTGGTATGGGTAGTAGGGGGTTAACAACTCTTGGCATGTCTGGTATTTGTCTACTAATATGTTTGGCTTGGTGGATAAAACTGCTTCTCTTAAGTCGTCCCAATGCAAGATTTTGGAATCGGCCCTGCATTGGATGTCTCGGCATGCATGCAAATTTTTCTGCCTGTATCAGCACCTTTGTGTCCCTCCGTTCTCTCAGTGCTGGTATCCTCCACAATTTCTCCATCTACAATATTGGTGTTGGTTTCATTGCTCCTGTGATGACCCTAAGTGCCTGGTTTTGTACTTTATCCAGTTCTTGCAATGTGGTGTTTGATGCTGAGCACCATGCGGATGATCCATATTCTAAATGTGGGCGTATACTATGTTGGTAAACTTTACTGAGTATTTTCCCACTCGCACCCCATGTGGCTCCACATATCTTTCTTAGAATAGCCAATTTCCTCCTTGCTTTTTGGGTTGCCTTATTTATCTGCTGTTTCCAAGATAGTTTGTTATCAAACGTAACTCCGAGATATGTAGCTTGTATGTCTTCTTTCACAGACTCATTGTTTATGTAGATGGCTCCTGCTTTTTGTTTTGGGGAGAGAGTGAAAAATGTAGTACTGCATTTGTCTGTATTGATGCTGATACACTATCTGTTTGTCCATGAATTCAGTGCATTCATAACTCGTTGTAGCAATTTGGAGGCCACTCTTGCATACTCCTCTGTGCACCACATTACCAAGTCATCTGCATACATTGCCACGTTGATGCCATGTGGTAGTTCAGTAACTAGGTCATTGATGTAGATCAGAAAAAGTGGTGGAGATAGTACCCCTCCCATTGGAACGCCCTGGCACAGTAAGACCTTCTTACACTTAAGACCATCCAGTTGCACTCTGGCTCTCCTGTTATGCAGGTATGCTTTGACCCATTTGTACATCTTGCCATTTACTCCATAATTTCTCAGTGTTTTCAAAAGCCCTTCCTTCCATACCTTATCAAATGCTTTCTTTAGGTCTATCCTTGCTGCTAGTACCAGTTTCTTTTCTTGAAATGCAATTTCCTGGGAAAGATAGGTTGCCTGATCTTCGGTAGAGTAACACTGTCTAAAGTCTGCTAGTTGTGGGACGAGGAGATTTTCAATTTCCAGGTACCACTGCAGTCTGAGATTGATTATACGTTCCATTGTTTTACACAAACACATTGTAAGGCTGATTGGTCTATAGCTGGATGTCGTTGAACCATCTTTTCCTGGCTTTAGTAATGTAATCATAATTGCTTCTCTCCCTGCCTGTGGCACTCTAACTGTGATTCAGAAAAATGGTGTAGATCTGCAGTAGTTTGATTTAGCTGCAGTTCCTAAGTTCTTAATCATTTCATTGGACACGCCATCACTGCCCCGTGACTTTTTCATTTTTAATTTGGATAGCTCTAGCTCTCTTTGTGTAATGGGTATTTCCATGACTTCATCTGTGGTCTCTTCTTGTCTTGCATTTTGTTATTTTAAACGGGTCTCTTGTCGTTTTTCTAGGCTAATTTCAATACTATTGTCATTTGCAAAGGAGTCTGCAAAGTGATTTACTGCATGTTTACCTGTTAGAATGTGTCCATCCTTTTTCAGTGTAATTTTGGTGTCCCTTTCTGTACCCTCATCATTCAGCTGTTTTACAAGCTTCCACACTTTTCTTGTGTCTCGTTCAAGATTCAAGGACTCTGTTTTCTCTTTCCAGCTTCTCCGTCTGGCTTGTAGTTTAGTCCATTGAAATTTGGCTTTAGCATGCTGACAGTTATTGTGGTGTTCTTGCAAGGGTTATTTTCTGCTTGCTTTCGAGATGTTTCCATGTCATTGTGCAGTTGCTCTAGTTCACTACTCCAGTATGGTTTGTAGTGTTTCCGTGCCCCTCTAGGTATTGTTTCACTGGCAGCTTGTATTATTAGTCTAATGAATTCATCAACTATTTTGTTTCTGAATTCCATCTGGAGAGAATGCTGCTCTCCCTGACGGCCTCATTTTGCACCACTAGAAAGACTGGTCGGTGGTCGCTGCCTCCAAGTTGTTCCCCAACAATACGTGTGATATCCCAATCCAGGTCTGGTGAATGGAAAGCAAGGTTTGGTGTAGATGTGGTATGCCATGATCTGGAGTAGAATGTTGGTGGATCTGTTGTCTGGTTTAATAGTATAAGCCCATTGTCATACTGTCAATTTTCAAGTTCTTCACCTCTCTTGTCCATATGTTCATAGCCCCAGCTCTGTGAATGGCTGATAAAGTCTCAACATACAATTATTCTTTCTTGTACAATGTCAGGGAGATGATACTGGAGAAAGAATTGCAAACCAAAGACAGACTGTCCACAACAAGATGGAGGGGATATTGCGATGTGGGCCAGACTTTTGACTCTTGTAAAATAACCTCAGATATAGGAAAATATATCATGTCTTATCATCAGTGATCACATGACTTATCTGCTACTGACCTGTTTGCTGATGTGTGACCTTGAAGAATAAGGAAACGAGCGAAGATGAACTAGAAACAGGAAGAGAAAATAAAGAAAAGGAAAAAGTATAAATATTCAATTTTGAAACCTTGAAACGAACGGTGGGTTAGCACCAGCTATTGACTATATTGAACAATAAATATTCAAATAGTTTATTTGCTCATTTCAATAAATATTCAAATGGTTTATTTGCTCATTTCAATAAATATTCAAATGGTTTATTTGCTCATTTCAATAATATTCAAATGGTTTATTTGCTCATTTCAATAAATCTTCAAATGGTTCATTTGCTCATTTCAATTATATTCAAATGGTTTATTTGCTCATTTCAATAAATATTCAATAGGTTTATTTGCTCATTTCAATAAATATTCAATACAAAACAAATCCATCTGACTGGTTCGAGAAGAAAAAGATGCAATAATGAAATAGTAACATGTCTGTCTCTGTCTGTCGACATGTCTGTCCGTCCGCTTGTCTGTCTAAATATACGTCTGTCTATCTGTATGCGTATATGTGTGTCTATCTACGCACTAAAGTAAGTAGCATATCCTTTAAAGGCCGTTGCTGTTATCCCAACAATTTTGGTCTCTGTAATTGTCTAGACATTATACGTTGGTGGTTTACCGTTGCGTTTAGACAGATCTTGTTTAACAATCGTGTCCATCTTCTGTTTTTCTTTTGTTATGAAGATGTTAAAGGTTAATATTAAAAGTTAATTAATTTTTTTAATTATTGCCAAAAGAATGAAGGAAAATACATTTAAATAAGAACACAAATGCAAGATGACAAATGGAAATAAAAACGAATATGAAATGATATAAACCGAAAGATAAATGTAGATCAATCAATGTAAACAGCATAATAAAAAGAATAATCTACATAAAATAAGCTTTTACAAATTCATAAAGCAGTGTACTGCAATTTAACACATAAGATGACATTTGAACGATGTTCTTGTAAAGTTCAATAATCAACAAAAACAACTTTAAATCTAACTTTTGTCTTATTTCAGTACCATTTATTTGGCTTGCATCCAAGTTCCTCCCTTCCCCGACCTACAATACTCCCTCCGCTTCATCAACTTCCATTATGTAACGTTCCAAGTTAGAATATTATATTAATTTCGTATATCGCCTACACTGCAGATTATGGAAATAGTAAAAATAAGAAATTAGAGAAATCTACTTTTAGACCAATTTCCCAAATCACTAAAAGGCACTATTTTCTGGATAGGCTCCATCTTATTTACACCTACGCCACAAAGCCGAATCCGAAGGGCCCATAAATCAGGCTCACATAGGGCAGTTAATTAACTTCGTTAAGAATTTGTAGCCCAGTAAGAAATATAGGCCCTGAATTAACGATGGCATTGATAAATGGAAGAAAAAATATAAAGTAGAAGAGAAGAAAATCTTCTACCTGCCGGTTATCGACTCGCGGTTTTAGCTTGAGGCTGTTAAGGACAGAATAATTATGTTCAAGGACACTTTTGATGATTTTCTCTGGTATTCTTTGCGTGTGTATAAATACTTGGCTATAAAACTGGACTTATACACGAGCAATTATTTATTATGATTATATATATATATATATATATATATATATATATATATATATATTTATTATTAATATAATTAATTAAATTACATGGATTTGAAAACACATGTTTCAGGAAATAATAGTGGAAGGCATGGTTCCTGGGCGATGCATCAGGGGCAGACCAAGAAAACGGTGGTTTTAAGACATCAAAGAGATCTTGAACATAACAACAGAAGGAGATCTGGCTTGAGACAGAGATTCCTTCAGACAGGTTGTGGTGAATGCAACGTTCTGTGGGAGATCTGGCTAGAGACAGAGATTCCTTCAGACGGGCTGTGGTGAATGCAACGTTCTGTGGGAGATCAGCTAGAGAAAGAGATTCCTTCAAATGAGCTGTAGTGAATGCAACTTTCTGTGGGAGATCTGGCTAGAGACAGAGATTCCTTCAGACGGGCTGTGGTGAATGCAACGTTCTGTGGGAGATCAGCTAGAGAAAGAGATTCCTTCAAATGAGCTGTAGTGAATGCAACTTTCTGTGGGAGATCTGGCTAGAGACAGAGATTCCTTCAGACGGGCTGTGGTGAATGCAACGTTCTGTGGGAGATCAGCTAGAGAAAAAGATTCCTTCAAATGAGCTGTAGTGAATGCAACTTTCTGTGGGAGATCTGGCTAGAGACAGAGATTCCTTCAGACGGGCTGTGGTGGATGCAACGTTCTGTGGGAGATCAGCTAGAGAAAGAGATTCCTTCAAATGAGCTGTAGTGAATGCAACTTTCTGTGGGAGATCTGGCTAGAGACAGAGATTCCTTCAGACGGGCTGTGGTGAATGCAACGTTCTGTGGGAGATCAGCTAGAGAAAGAGATTCCTTCAAATGAGCTGTAGTGAATGCAACTTTCTGTGGGAGATCTGGCTAGAGACAGAGATTCCTTCAGACGGGCTGTGGTGAATGCAACGTTCTGTGGGAGATCAGCTAGAGAAAGAGATTCCTTCAAATGAGCTGTAGTGAATGCAACTTTCTGTGGGAGATCTGGCTAGAGACAGAGATTCCTTCAGACGGGCTGTGGTGAATGCAACGTTCTGTGGGAGATCAGTTAGAGAAAGAGATTCCTTCAAATGAGCTGTAGTGAATGCAACTTTCTGTGGGAGATCTGGCTAGAGACAGAGATTCCTTCAGACGGGCTGTGGTGAATGCAACGTTCTGTGGGAGATCTGGCTAGAGACAGAGATTCCTTCAGACGGGCTGTGGTGAATGCAACGTTCTGTGGGAGATCAGCTAGAGATAGAGATTCCTTCAAATGAGCTGTAGTGAATGCAACTTTCTGTGGGAGATCTGGCTAGAGACAGAGATTCCTTCAGACGGGCTGTGGTGAATGCAACGTTCTGTGGGAGATCAGCTAGAGAAAGAGATTCCTTCAAATGAGCTGTAGTGAATGCAACTTTCTGTGGGAGATCTGGCTAGAGACAGAGATTCCTTCAGACGGGCTGTGGTGAATGCAACGTTCTGTGGGAGATCAGCTAGAGAAAGAGATTCCTTCAAATGAGCTGTAGTGAATGCAACTTTCTGTGGGAGATCTGGCTAGAGACAGAGATTCCTTCAGACGGGCTGTGGTGAATGCAACGTTCTGTGGGAAATCAGCTAGAGAAAGAGATTCCTTCAAATGAGCTGTAGTGAATGCAACTTTCTGTGGGAGATCTGGCTAGAGACAGAGATTCCTTCAGACGGGCTGTGGTGAATGCAACGTTCTGTGGGAGATCAGCTAGAGAAAGAGATTCCTTCAAATGAGCTGTAGTGAATGCAACTTTCTGTGGGAGATCTGGCTAGAGACAGAGATTCCTTCAGACGGGCTGTGGTGAATGCAACGTTCTGTGGGAGATCAGCTAGAGAAAGAGATTCCTTCAAATGAGCTGTAGTGAATGCAACTTTCTGTGGGAGATCTGGCTAGAGACAGAGATTCCTTCAGACGGGCTGTGGTGAATGCAACGTTCTGTGGGAGATCAGCTAGAGAAAGAGATTCCTTCAAATGAGCTGTAGTGAATGCAACTTTCTGTGGGAGATCTGGCTAGAGACAGAGATTCCTTCAGACGGGCTGTGGTGAATGCAACGTTCTGTGGGAGATCAGCTAGAGAAAGAGATTCCTTCAAATGAGCTGTAGTGAATGCAACTTTCTGTGGGAGATCTGGCTAGAGACAGAGATTCCTTCAGACGGGCTGTGGTGAATGCAACGTTCTGTGGGAGATCAGCTAGAGAAAGAGATTCCTTCAAATGAGCTGTAGTGAATGCAACTTTCTGTGGGAGATCTGGCTAGAGACAGAGATTCCTTCAGACGGGCTGTGGTGAATGCAACGTTCTGTGGGAGATCAGCTAGAGAAAGAGATTCCTTCAAATGAGCTGTAGTGAATGCAACTTTCTGTGGGAGATCTGGCTAGAGACAGAGATTCCTTCAGTCGGGCTGTGGTGAATGCAACGTTCTGTGGGAGATCAGCTAGAGAAAGAGATTCCTTCAGACGGGCTGTAGTGAATGCAACTTTCTGTGGGAGATCTGGCTAGAGACAGAGATTCCTTCAGACGGGCTGTGGTGAATGCAACGTTCTGTGGGAGATCAGCTAGAGAAAAAGATTCCTTCAAATGAGCTGTAGTGAATGCAACTTTCTGTGGGAGATCTGGCTAGAGACAGAGATTCCTTCAGACGGGCTGTGGTGAATGCAACGTTCTGTGGGAGATCAGCTAGAGAAAGAGATTCCTTCAAATGAGCTGTAGTGAATGCAACTTTCTGTGGGAGATCTGGCTAGAGACAGAGATTCCTTCAGACGGGCTGTGGTGAATGCAACGTTCTGTGGGAGATCAGCTAGAGAAAGAGATTCCTTCAAATGAGCTGTAGTGAATGCAACTTTCTGTGGGAGATCTGGCTAGAGACAGAGATTCCTTCAGACGGGCTGTGGTGAATGCAACGTTCTGTGGGAGATCAGCTAGAGAAAGAGATTCCTTCAAATGAGCTGTAGTGAATGCAACTTTCTGTGGGAGATCTGGCTAGAGACAGAGATTCCTTCAGACGGGCTGTGGTGAATGCAACGTTCTGTGGGAGATCAGCTAGAGAAAGAGATTCCTTCAAATGAGCTGTAGTGAATGCAACTTTCTGTGGGAGATCTGGCTAGAGACAGAGATTCCTTCAGACGGGCTGTGGTGAATGCAACGTTCTGTGGGAGATCAGCTAGAGAAAGAGATTCCTTCAAATGAGCTGTAGTGAATGCAACTTTCTGTGGGAGATCTGGCTAGAGACAGAGATTCCTTCAGACGGGCTGTGGTGAATGCAACGTTCTGTGGGAGATCAGCTAGAGAAAGAGATTCCTTCAAATGAGCTGTAGTGAATGCAACTTTCTGTGGGAGATCTGGCTAGAGACAGAGATTCCTTCAGACGGGCTGTGGTGAATGCAACGTTCTGTGGGAGATCAGCTAGAGAAAGAGATTCCTTCAAATGAGCTGTAGTGAATGCAACTTTCTGTGGGAGATCTGGCTAGAGACAGAGATTCCTTCAGACGGGCTGTGGTGAATGCAACGTTCTGTGGGAGATCAGCTAGAGAAAGAGATTCCTTCAAATGAGCTGTAGTGAATGCAACTTTCTGTGGGAGATCTGGCTAGAGACAGAGATTCCTTCAGACGGGCTGTGGTGAATGCAACGTTCTGTGGGAGATCAGCTAGAGAAAGAGATTCCTTCAGACGGGCTGTGGTGAATGCAACTTTCTGTGGGAGATCTGGCTAGAGACAGAGATTCCTTCAGACGGGCTGTGGTGAATGCAACGTTCTGTGGGAGATCAGCTAGAGAAAAAGATTCCTTCAAATGAGCTGTAGTGAATGCAACTTTCTGTGGGAGATCTGGCTAGAGACAGAGATTCCTTCAGACGGGCTGTGGTGAATGCAACGTTCTGTGGGAGATCAGCTAGAGAAAGAGATTCCTTCAAATGAGCTGTAGTGAATGCAACTTTCTGTGGGAGATCTGGCTAGAGACAGAGATTCCTTCAGACGGGCTGTGGTGAATGCAACGTTCTGTGGGAGATCAGCTAGAGAAAGAGATTCCTTCAAATGAGCTGTAGTGAATGCAACTTTCTGTGGGAGATCTGGCTAGAGACAGAGATTCCTTCAGACGGGCTGTGGTGAATGCAACGTTCTGTGGGAGATCAGCTAGAGAAAGAGATTCCTTCAAATGAGCTGTAGTGAATGCAACTTTCTGTGGGAGATCTGGCTAGAGACAGAGATTCCTTCAGACGGGCTGTGGTGAATGCAACGTTCTGTGGGAGATCAGCTAGAGAAAGAGATTCCTTCAAATGAGCTGTAGTGAATGCAACTTTCTGTGGGAGATCTGGCTAGAGACAGAGATTCCTTCAGACGGGCTGTGGTGAATGCAACGTTCTGTGGGAGATCCGCTAGAGAAAGAGATTCCTTCAAATGAGCTGTAGTGAATGCAACTTTCTGTGGGAGATCTGGCTAGAGACAGAGATTCCTTCAGACGGGCTGTGGTGAATGCAACGTTCTGTGGGAGATCAGCTAGAGAAAGAGATTCCTTCAGACGGGCTGTGGTGAATGCAACTTTCTGTGGGAGATCTGGCTAGAGACAGAGATTCCTTCAGACGGGCTGTGGTGAATGCAACGTTCTGTGGGAGATCAGCTAGAGAAAGAGATTCCTTCAGACGGGCTGTGGTGAATGCAACGTTCTGTGGGAGATCTGGCTAGAGAAAGAGATTCCTTCAGACAGGCTGTGGTGAATGCAACGTTCTGTGGGAGATCTGGCTAGAGACAGAGATTCCTTCAGACGGGCTGTGGTGAATGCAACGTTCTGTGGGAGATCAGCTAGAGAAAGAGATTCCTTCAGACGGGCTGTGGTGAATGCAACGTTCTGTGGGAGATCTGGCTAGAGAAAGAGATTCCTTCAGACAGGCTGTGGTGAATGCAACGTTCTGTGGGAGATCAGCTAGAGAAAGAGATTCCTTCAGACGGGCTGTGGTGAATGCAACGTTCTGTGGGAGATCTGGCTAGAGACAGAGATTCCTTCAGACGGGCTGTGGTGAATGCAACGTTCTGTGGGAGATCAGCTAGAGAAAGAGATTCCTTCAAATGAGCTGTAGTGAATGCAACTTTCTGTGGGAGATCTGGCTAGAGACAGAGATTCCTTCAGACGGGCTGTGGTGAATGCAACGTTCTGTGGGAGATCAGCTAGAGAAAGAGATTCCTTCAGACGGGCTGTGGTGAATGCAACTTTCTGTGGGAGATCTGGCTAGAGACAGAGATTCCTTCAGACGGGCTGTGGTGAATGCAACGTTCTGTGGGAGATCAGCTAGAGAAAGAGATTCCTTCAAATGAGCTGTAGTGAATGCAACTTTCTGTGGGAGATCTGGCTAGAGACAGAGATTCCTTCAGACGGGCTGTGGTGAATGCAACGTTCTGTGGGAGATCAGCTAGAGAAAGAGATTCCTTCAAATGAGCTGTAGTGAATGCAACTTTCTGTGGGAGATCTGGCTAGAGACAGAGATTCCTTCAGACGGGCTGTGGTGAATGCAACGTTCTGTGGGAGATCAGCTAGAGAAAGAGATTCCTTCAAATGAGCTGTAGTGAATGCATCTTTCTGTGGGAGATCTGGCTAGAGACAGAGATTCCTTCAGACGGGCTGTGGTGAATGCAACGTTCTGTGGGAAATCAGCTAGAGAAAGAGATTCCTTCAAATGAGCTGTAGTGAATGCAACTATCTGTGGGAGATCTGGCTAGAGACAGAGATTCCTTCAGACGGGCTGTGGTGAATGCAACGTTCTGTGGGAGATCAGCTAGAGAAAGAGATTCCTTCAAATGAGCTGTAGTGAATGCAACTTTCTGTGGGAGATCTGGCTAGAGACAGAGATTCCTTCAGACGGGCTGTGGTGAATGCAACGTTCTGTGGGAGATCAGCTAGAGAAAGAGATTCCTTCAAATGAGCTGTAGTGAATGCAACTTTCTGTGGGAGATCTGGCTAGAGACAGAGATTCCTTCAGACGGGCTGTGGTGAATGCAACGTTCTGTGGGAGATCAGCTAGAGAAAGAGATTCCTTCAAATGAGCTGTAGTGAATGCAACTTTCTGTGGGAGATCTGGCTAGAGACAGAGATTCCTTCAGACGGGCTGTGGTGAATGCAACGTTCTGTGGGAGATCAGCTAGAGAAAGAGATTCCTTCAAATGAGCTGTAGTGAATGCAACTTTCTGTGGGAGATCTGGCTAGAGACAGAGATTCCTTCAGACGGGCTGTGGTGAATGCAACGTTCTGTGGGAGATCAGCTAGAGAAAGAGATTCCTTCAAATGAGCTGTAGTGAATGCAACTTTCTGTGGGAGATCTGGCTAGAGACAGAGATTCCTTCAGACGGGCTGTGGTGAATGCAACGTTCTGTGGGAGATCAGCTAGAGAAAGAGATTCCTTCAAATGAGCTGTAGTGAATGCAACTTTCTGTGGGAGATCTGGCTAGAGACAGAGATTCCTTCAGACGGGCTGTGGTGAATGCAACGTTCTGTGGGAGATCAGCTAGAGAAAGAGATTCCTTCAGACGGGCTGTGGTGAATGCAACTTTCTGTGGGAGATCTGGCTAGAGACAGAGATTCCTTCAGACGGGCTGTGGTGAATGCAACGTTCTGTGGGAGATCAGCTAGAGAAAAAGATTCCTTCAAATGAGCTGTAGTGAATGCAACTTTCTGTGGGAGATCTGGCTAGAGACAGAGATTCCTTCAGACGGGCTGTGGTGAATGCAACGTTCTGTGGGAGATCAGCTAGAGAAAGAGATTCCTTCAAATGAGCTGTAGTGAATGCAACTTTCTATGGGAGATCTGGCTAGAGACAGAGATTCCTTCAGACGGGCTGTGGTGAATGCAACGTTCTGTGGGAGATCAGCTAGAGAAAGAGATTCCTTCAAATGAGCTGTAGTGAATGCAACTTTCTGTGGGAGATCTGGCTAGAGACAGAGATTCCTTCAGACGGGCTGTGGTGAATGCAACGTTCTGTGGGAGATCAGCTAGAGAAAGAGATTCCTTCAAATGAGCTGTAGTGAATGCAACTTTCTGTGGGAGATCTGGCTAGAGACAGAGATTCCTTCAGACGGGCTGTGGTGAATGCAACGTTCTGTGGGAGATCAGCTAGAGAAAGAGATTCCTTCAAATGAGCTGTAGTGAATGCAACTTTCTGTGGGAGATCTGGCTAGAGACAGAGATTCCTTCAGACGGGCTGTGGTGAATGCAACGTTCTGTGGGAGATCCGCTAGAGAAAGAGATTCCTTCAAATGAGCTGTAGTGAATGCAACTTTCTGTGGGAGATCTGGCTAGAGACAGAGATTCCTTCAGACGGGCTGTGGTGAATGCAACGTTCTGTGGGAGATCAGCTAGAGAAAGAGATTCCTTCAGACGGGCTGTGGTGAATGCAACTTTCTGTGGGAGATCTGGCTAGAGACAGAGATTCCTTCAGACGGGCTGTGGTGAATGCAACGTTCTGTGGGAGATCAGCTAGAGAAAGAGATTCCTTCAGACGGGCTGTGGTGAATGCAACGTTCTGTGGGAGATCTGGCTAGAGAAAGAGATTCCTTCAGACGGGCTGTGGTGAATGCAACGTTCTGTGGGAGATCTGGCTAGAGACAGAGATTCCTTCAGACGGGCTGTGGTGAATGCAACGTTCTGTGGGAGATCAGCTAGAGAAAGAGATTCCTTCAGACGGGCTGTGGTGAATGCAACGTTCTGTGGGAGATCTGGCTAGAGAAAGAGATTCCTTCAGACAGGCTGTGGTGAATGCAACGTTCTGTGGGAGATCAGCTAGAGAAAGAGATTCCTTCAGACGGGCTGTGGTGAATGCAACGTTCTGTGGGAGATCTGGCTAGAGAAAGAGATTCCTTCAGACAGGCTGTGGTGAATGCAACGTTCTGTGGGAGATCTGGCTAGAGAAAGAGATTCCTTCAGACGGGCTGTGGTGAATGCAACGTTCTGTGGGAGATCTGGCTAGAGACAGAGATTCCTTCAGACGGGCTGTGGTGAATGCAACGTTCTGTGGGAGATCAGCTAGAGAAAGAGATTCCTTCAAATGAGCTGTAGTGAATGCAACTTTCTGTGGGAGATCTGGCTAGAGACAGAGATTCCTTCAGACGGGCTGTGGTGAATGCAACGTTCTGTGGGAGATCAGCTAGAGAAAGAGATTCCTTCAAATGAGCTGTAGTGAATGCAACTTTCTGTGGGAGATCTGGCTAGAGACAGAGATTCCTTCAGACGGGCTGTGGTGAATGCAACGTTCTGTGGGAGATCAGCTAGAGAAAGAGATTCCTTCAGACGGGCTGTGGTGAATGCAACTTTCTGTGGGAGATCTGGCTAGAGACAGAGATTCCTTCAGACGGGCTGTGGTGAATGCAACGTTCTGTGGGAGATCAGCTAGAGAAAGAGATTCCTTCAAATGAGCTGTAGTGAATGCAACTTTCTGTGGGAGATCTGGCTAGAGACAGAGATTCCTTCAGACGGGCTGTGGTGAATGCAACGTTCTGTGGGAGATCAGCTAGAGAAAGAGATTCCTTCAAATGAGCTGTAGTGAATGCAACTTTCTGTGGGAGATCTGGCTAGAGACAGAGATTCCTTCAGACGGGCTGTGGTGAATGCAACGTTCTGTGGGAGATCAGCTAGAGAAAGAGATTCCTTCAAATGAGCTGTAGTGAATGCATCTTTCTGTGGGAGATCTGGCTAGAGACAGAGATTCCTTCAGACGGGCTGTGGTGAATGCAACGTTCTGTGGGAGATCAGCTAGAGAAAGAGATTCCTTCAAATGAGCTGTAGTGAATGCAACTTTCTGTGGGAGATCTGGCTAGAGACAGAGATTCCTTCAGACGGGCTGTGGTGAATGCAACGTTCTGTGGGAGATCAGCTAGAGAAAGAGATTCCTTCAAATGAGCTGTAGTGAATGCAACTTTCTGTGGGAGATCTGGCTAGAGACAGAGATTCCTTCAGACGGGCTGTGGTGAATGCAACGTTCTGTGGGAGATCAGCTAGAGAAAGAGATTCCTTCAGACGGCTGTGGTGAATGCAACTTTCTGTGGGAGATCTGGCTAGAGACAGAGATTCCTTCAGACGGGCTGTGGTGAATGCAACGTTCTGTGGGAGATCAGCTAGAGAAAGAGATTCCTTCAAATGAGCTGTAGTGAATGCAACTTTCTGTGGGAGATCTGGCTAGAGACAGAGATTCCTTCAGACGGGCTGTGGTGAATGCAACGTTCTGTGGGAGATCAGCTAGAGAAAGAGATTCCTTCAAATGAGCTGTAGTGAATGCAACTTTCTGTGGGAGATCTGGCTAGAGACAGAGATTCCTTCAGACGGGCTGTGGTGAATGCAACGTTCTGTGGGAGATCTGCTAGAGAAAGAGATTCCTTCAAATGAGCTGTAGTGAATGCAACTTTCTGTGGGAGATCTGGCTAGAGACAGAGATTCCTTCAGACGGGCTGTGGTGAATGCAACGTTCTGTGGGAGATCAGCTAGAGAAAGAGATTCCTTCAAATGAGCTGTAGTGAATGCAACTTTCTGTGGGAGATCTGGCTAGAGACAGAGATTCCTTCAGACGGGCTGTGGTGAATGCAACGTTCTGTGGGAGATCAGCTAGAGAAAGAGATTCCTTCAAATGAGCTGTAGTGAATGCAACTTTCTGTGGGAGATCTGGCTAGAGACAGAGATTCCTTCAGACGGGCTGTGGTGAATGCAACGTTCTGTGGGAGATCAGCTAGAGAAAGAGATTCCTTCAAATGAGCTGCAGTGAATGCAACTTTCTGTGGGAGATCTGGCTAGAGACAGAGATTCCTTCAGACGGGCTGTGGTGAATGCAACGTTCTGTGGGAGATCAGCTAGAGAAAGAGATTCCTTCAAATGAGCTGTAGTGAATGCAACTTTCTGTGGGAGATCTGGCTAGAGACAGAGATTCCTTCAGACGGGCTGTGGTGAATGCAACGTTCTGTGGGAGATCAGCTAGAGAAAGAGATTCCTTCAAATGAGCTGTAGTGAATGCAACTTTCTGTGGGAGATCTAGCTAGAGACAGAGATTCCTTCAGACGGGCTGTGGTGAATGCAACGTTCTGTGGGAGATCAGCTAGAGAAAGAGATTCCTTCAGACGGGCTGTGGTGAATGCAACTTTCTGTGGGAGATCTGGCTAGAGACAGAGATTCCTTCAGACGGGCTGTGGTGAATGCAACGTTCTGTGGGAGATCAGCTAGAGAAAGAGATTCCTTCAAATGAGCTGTAGTGAATGCAACTTTCTGTGGGAGATCTGGCTAGAGACAGAGATTCCTTCAGACGGGCTGTGGTGAATGCAACGTTCTGTGGGAGATCAGCTAGAGAAAGAGATTCCTTCAGACGGGCTGTAGTGAATGCAACTTTCTGTGGGAGATCTGGCTAGAGACAGAGATTCCTTCAGACGGGCTGTGGTGAATGCAACGTTCTGTGGGAGATCAGCTAGAGAAAGAGATTCCTTCAAATGAGCTGTAGTGAATGCAACTTTCTGTGGGAGATCTGGCTAGAGACAGAGATTCCTTCAGACGGGCTGTGGTGAATGCAACGTTCTGTGGGAGATCAGCTAGAGAAAGAGATTCCTTCAAATGAGCTGTAGTGAATGCAACTTTCTGTGGGAGATCTGGCTAGAGACAGAGATTCCTTCAGACGGGCTGTGGTGAATGCAACGTTCTGTGGGAGATCAGCTTGAGAAAGAGATTCCTTCAAATGAGCTGTAGTGAATGCAACTTTCTGTGGGAGATCTGGCTAGAGACAGAGATTCCTTCAGACGGGCTGTGGTGAATGCAACGTTCTGTGGGAGATCAGCTAGAGAAAGAGATTCCTTCAAATGAGCTGTAGTGAATGCAACTTTCTGTGGGAGATCTGGCTAGAGACAGAGATTCCTTCAGACGGGCTGTGGTGAATGCAACGTTCTGTGGGAGATCAGCTAGAGAAAGAGATTCCTTCAGACGGGCTGTGGTGAATGCAACTTTCTGTGGGAGATCTGGCTAGAGACAGAGATTCGTTCAGACGGGCTGTGGTGAATGCAACGTTCTGTGGGAGATCAGCTAGAGAAAGAGATTCCTTCAGACGGGCTGTGGTGAATGCAACGTTCTGTGGGAGATCAGCTAGAGAAAGAGATTCCTTCAGACGGGCTGTGGTGAATGCAACGTTCTGTGGGAGATCTGGCTAGAGACAGAGATTCCTTCAGACGGGCTGTGGTGAATGCAACGTTCTGTGGGAGATCAGCTAGAGAAAGAGATTCCTTCAGACGTGCTGTGGTGAATGCAACGTTCTGTGGGAGATCTGGCTAGAGAAAGAGATTCCGCCATTCCGGCTTAAAAAAAAAAAGCTCTGAGGCGAGAAGGAACAACAATAGCAGGCATCAACTCGGCTCCTCTGAGGCGAGAAGGAACAACAATAGCAGGCATCAACTCGGCTCCTCTGATGCGAGAAGGAACAACAATAGCAGGCATCAACTCGGCTCCTCTGAGGCGAGAAGGAACAACAATAGCAGGCATCAACTCGGCTCCTCTGAGGCGAGAAGGAACAACAATAGCAGGCATCAACTCGGCTCCTCTGAGGCGAGAAGGAACAACAATAGCAGGCATCAACTCGGCTCCTCTGAGGCGAGAAGGAACAACAATAGCAGGCATCAACTCGGCTCCTCTGAGGCGAGAAGGAACAACAATAGCAGGCATCAACTCGGCTCCTCTGAGGCGAGAAGGAACAACAATAGCAGGCATCAACTCGGCTCCTCTGAGGCGAGAAGGAACAACAATAGCAGGCATCAACTCGGCTCCTCTGAGGCGAAAAGGAACAACAATAGCAGGCATCAACTCCGCTCCTCTGAGGCGAGAAGGAACAACAATAGCAGGTATCAACTCCGCTCCTCTGAGGCGAGAAGGAACAACAATAGCAGGCATCAACTCGGCTCCTCTGAGGCGAAAAGGAACAACAATAGCAGGCATCAACTCGGCTCCTCTGAGGCGAGAAGGAACAACAATAGCAGGCATCAACTCGGCTCCTCTGAGGCGAGAAGGAACAACAATAGCAGGCATCAACTCGGCTCCTCTGAGGCGAGAAGGAACAAAAATAACAGGCATCAACTCCGCTCCTCTGAGGCGAGAAGGAACAACAATAGCAGGCATCAACTCGGCTCCTCTGAGGCGAGAAGGAACGACAATAGCAGGCGTCAACTCGGCTCCTCTGAGGCGAGAAGGAACGACAATAGCAGGCATCAACTCGGCTCCTCTGAGGCGAGAAGGAACAACAATAGCAGTCATCAACTCGGCGCCTCTGAGGCGAGAAGGAACAACAATAGCAGTCATCAACTCGGCTCCTCTGAGGCGAGAAGGAACAACAATAGCAGTCATCAACTCGGCTCCTCTGAGGCGAGAAGGAACAACAATAGCAGGCATCAACTCGGCTCCTCTGAGGCGAGAAGGAACAACAATAGTAGGCATCAACTCGGCTCCTCTGAGGCGAGAAGGAGCGACAATAGCAGGCATCAACTCGGCTCCTCTGAGGCGAGAAGGAGCGACAATAGCAGGCATCAACTCGGCTCCTCTGAGGCGAGAAGGAGCGACAATAGCAGGCATCAACTCGGCTCCTCTGAGGCGAGAAGGAGCGACAATAGCAGGCATCAACTCGGCTCCTCTGAGGCGAGAAGGAGCGACAATAGCAGTCATCAACTCGGCTCCTCTGAGGCGAGAAGGAACAACAATAGCAGTCATCAACTCGGCTCCTCTGAGGCGAGAAGGAACGACAATAGTAGGCATCAACTCGGCTCCTCTGAGGCGAGAAGGAGCGACAATAGCAGGCATCAACTCGGCTCCTCTGAGGCGAGAAGGAACAACAATAGCAGGCATCAACTCGGCTCCTCTGAGGCGAGAAGGAGCGACAATAGCAGGCATCAACTCGGCTCCTCTGAGGCGAGAAGGAGCGACAATAGCAGGCATCAACTCGGCTCCTCTGAGGCGAGAAGGAGCGACAATAGCAGGCATCAACTCGGCTTCCAAGAGGCGAGAAGGAGCGACAATAGCAGGCATCAACTCGGCTCCTCTGAGGCGAGAAGGAGCGACAATAGCAGGCATCAACTCGGCTCCTCTGAGGCGAGAAGGAACAACAATATCAGGCATCAACTCGGCTCCTCTGAGGCGAGAAGGAACAACAATAGCAGGCATCAACTCGGCTCCTCTGAGGCTAGAAGGAACAACAATAGCAGGCATCAACTCGGCTCCTCTGAGGCGAGAAGGAACAACAATAGCAGGCATCAACTCGGCGCCTCTGAGGCGAGAAGTGAACAACAATAGCAGGCATCAACTCGGCTCCTCTGAGGCGAGAAGGAACAACAATAGCAGGCATCAACTCGGCTCCTCTGAGGCGAGAAGGAACAACAATAGCAGGCATCAACTCGGCTCCTCTGAGGCGAGAAGGAACAACAATAGCAGGCATCAACTCGGCTCCTCTGAGGCGAGAAGGAACAACAATAGCAGGCATCAACTCGGCTCCTCTGAGGCGAGAAGGAACAACAATAGCAGGCATCAACTCGGCTCCTCTGAGGCGAGAAGGAACAAAAATAGCAGGCATCAACTCGGCTCCTCTGAGGCGAGAAGGAACAACAATAGCAGGCATCAACTCGGCTCCTCTGAGGCGAGAAGGAGCGACAATAGCAGGCATCAACTCGGCTCCTCTGAGGCGAGAAGGAGCGACAATAGCAGGCATCAACTCGGCTCCTCTGAGGCGAGAAGGAGCGACAATAGCAGTCATCAACTCGGCTCCTCTGAGGCGAGAAGGAGCGACAATAGCAGGCATCAACTCGGCTCATATGAGGCGAGAAGGAGCGACAATAGCAGGCATCAACTCGGCTCCTCTGAGGCGAGAAGGAACAACAATAGCAGTCATCAACTCGGCTCCTCTAAGGCGAGAAGGAACAACAATAGCAGTCATCAACTCGGCGCCTCTGAGGCGAGAAGGAACAACAATAGCAGTCATCAACTCGGCGCCTCTGAGGCGAGAAGGAACAACAATAGCAGTCATCAACTCGGCTCCTCTGAGGCGAGAAGGAACAACAATAGCAGTCATCAACTCGGCTCCTCTGAGGCGAGAAGGAACAACAATAGCAGTCATCAACTCGGCTCCTCTGAGGCGAGAAGGAACAACAATAGCAGTCATCAACTCGGCGCCTCTGAGGCGAGAAGGAACAACAATAGCAGTCATCAACTCGGCGCCTCTGAGGCGAGAAGGAACGACAATAGCAGGCATCAACTCGGCTCCTCTGAGGCGTGAAGGAACAACAATAGCAGGCACCAACTCGGCTCCTCTGAGGCGTGAAGGAACAACAATAGCAGGCACCAACTCGGCTCCTCTGAGGCGAGAAGGAACAACAATAGCAGGCATCAACTCGGCTCCTCTGCGTTTCACGGTTCGCCCATAACACGGATGTGTGACGAGATACAAATCAGGTCCTGTGCATCGGAGGTGTTTATGTTTGAAAATGTTAAATTCTCTCTCTTACTCTTGCTCTCAATCTCTTCCGTTCAGAAATGATCTATCCCGTCTGTTCAAGTTAGTTATCTCTCTGCTGCTCACTTATTCGACATATGTTCAGCAGACTTATAACTTAAATGTGTTACCAGAATACTCTTATGTATATGGAGTTGATGATGTGACAGAAATAGCACACCAAAACTGTAAATACAAAAATGTTCATGGCAATAACAAACTTAATGACGTGTCGCTGGTGAAGAATCATTGTGCAAAGAATTATGGAGGAAAAACATGCATGTGAAATCTAATTACTAGGAATTTGAGAGAAACACTCTTTTGTTTAAAAAGCTTTAATAAGTTAAAAAGTATAAATGGGGCATGAGCCAAATATATTGAGTATCTAAAATCAATAAAGTATATTATATGATATTATATATATATATATATATATATATATATATATATATATATAGAGAGAGAGAGAGAGAGAGAGACAGACAGACAGAGAAAGAGAGGCAGAGAGAATGATTTTAATGAGCGCTTGGTATATGAATATATCATCATCATCATCATCATCATTATCTAACTTGATTATTTTTAAACTTGATTCCCAGAACAGTTGCTGTGAAGTTTTCTTAGACCAACACCAGATCTCAGTCTCCGTTGCATTGCTGCTCTTTTCAGAATAAATGCCACATTTAGCCCGTCTGAAGGAATCTGTCACGGTTTCTTCTTGCTTTGTGTCTCTCACTTCTATCATATCCATATACAAATACCATATCCTTCATATGATTTTGGCTAGGTCATCCTATCGCTTTATATAACCAAAATATTGTTTCATGTTTTCAAGTTTTTAGAAACCAGATTTCTGGAAAAGTACGTTGTCACAATGAGGAAATTCTTTCTTCTTTTCACAGTGCATGGTATTCCAAGTATTCTTATATGACACTTGCATTCACAGGCATTTTGATTTTTTTAGAAGATCTGTCGATAGCCCACGTCTTCAATGTTTATGTTGTTATGTGAAATACAAGCGCTTTCACAGCGCAAAGTGTCATTATTATATCATCTTCATACTACACATATTGTGAGCATTTTGATTTATTGATTTATTTATAGCCGAGATTGAGTCTCCTTTTGATTTCCTTGCAGCATTCTCATCGTTTGTTAGCAATGAGCCAAGAGAACAACAGATTTGTTTGTTTGTAACGCGTCATAAATATGGAAAGAATGGCGCTTTCTGACATATAGAGAATATGGTGATATAGTATCCATATCTGTGAACGAATGTTAGCAGATATATGCACATTGTAGGCAGTATTAAGACGTCATATGTACCCTCCAATAGAAAGTCTCTGGTACCAATTTTCAGAAAATGAATGAAATTTGAAACCGTGACTACCAAAAACAGACATTCCGCCACTTTTATAAATTGACTGAGTACCCATCTGATCATTACAGTGAGTGCATACACACATGAGTATTTACAGCACGTTCGACGGGCAGAATTGTCAAGGAGGGCAGTGGTGCATACGTTATGACCACGAGTAGCATGACTATAGAGTTTATGGCAGTGACCAGGGCATTCATCTGGTTAGAGTCACAGAACTACACCCACGCCTGTATACTTAGTGATTCGATGAGCCTGATTAAAAAAAAAAAGTGGAGGCGGGCTCTGTACGCATGCAAAGGATAGAGTCATTGCAGATGTCAAAAATACGCAAGCTCACCTTTGTCTACGCTCTGGACATGCGGCATTACGGGGAAATGAAAGAGCGGACAGATTGGTTATCTGCGCTGCTGTTGAAGACAATCAACCAATAGATTGGGCGCATATTATTAATGCCCTCCAAGATGTGGGAAGAGCACAGGACTTCGACAACCATGAGTCTACGTCATTCTTTCGGATGAAAGAGATGGAAATTAAGATGGGAACAGCCAGAAACGAGAAACTTAGTGGCCGTGTAAAAATATTTATCAACCAACACAGAACTGGAGCCGTCAGTCGCTGGACACTGCGGGGCTTGCTGAAGAGGGGATCTGAGCACCTATGGACATGTTCGGAGTGCAATGATGATGACCCTGCAAATAACTCAATTACTAATACACAGACATATATATATATATATATATATATATATATATTATATATATATATATATATATATATATATGTATATATTCAGTGTCCAGCGACTGACGGACGACTCCAGATATATGTATATATTTATGTGTATACATAGCATACATATTATGTGTATGTATGTGTGTGTGTGTGTGGGTGTGTGTTTGTCTGTGTGTGTATGCCGTCGATCCAAATTGTGGGCAGCGGCCTGGGACACCAATACAGGTGGGCGGGAAAAAAATATGTAAGAGGAAAGTTAGCCATAATTTGTATTCAATCGATAGTTTGATATTTTTACTTTTCTAAAAAATTATATCCACGGTCAGGTTGTTTCACGGCAGTAACAAAACAACGTCGTGCCGTTTGTATTGAGCGTTTCTGCATTACATAGGTCGCTCTTGTGTCGTGAACGTGTTCTACAACGAGTATCTTATTTACTTTACACTACTTATTGGCAACACTTATGTAAGATTTATTATCGTTTGAGTATTTTTTTCGTTCGGCGGAATTCATTCCGGAACATTGACCAATATCTTGGTTCACTAAAGAAACATTACCTTTCCATTTACCCGAATATATCGGTAACATGACAAGCAAAAAATATGGATTAGATATGAATATCAAAAAGACTAAAACTATGTTCATAAACAAAGAAAATATTCAAAACCTACAAGTGGATATCAAAATTGAAGGAATAGACTTGGAGACAGTTCAGAACTACAACTACATTGGCTATACTATAACCAGTAAAATTGAAATTAAAAAAAATGAATAGGAATGGCATAAAGTAATTTTAATGTCATGAAAAATATTGTAAAAAGTAAGTAAAGTACCCCCGTCACGCCAAGTGACGTATGGGGAATACGGTGTTAGTGACCATCATTTTTACAAACCTTCATCACATGCTTTTTGGGTAATGTGGTCGGTATTACGCCCGTGCCGCTTTACTTTCCCAGAAAAAATCCGGTACCCATTAAAGGCTGGGTGAATCGGAAGCCGTCGGTTGGGATCAAACACTACCTCTTGTCCTTTGTAGTTTAGTTCACTAACCACTGAGCTATCGTGGCTCCCATGAAAAATATACTAATATACAAACAAATAACACCAGGGCTAAAACTAAGAATAGCAAAATGTTAAATCTTCTTAACATTCCTATATGGTGCAAAAACATAGACATTAGACATGAAAACAGAACAGAGATTTGAAGCTTTGAAATGTGGGTATATAAAGAATAGGTAGATTTGGATGGAAAGAAAAGAAAACAACCGATGAAGTCTTAAAACAATTAAAAATGAAATGAAAACTACTAAATAGAAATCAAACAATACAAATGCGATTTTAGGGCCGTGTTAAAGGACACAACAGCCTAGTAAAAGTAATCATGGAGAAAAAATACCAGGTAGAAGAGGCAGAGGCAGACCAAGATTAACATGGACGAGTAACATCAAAAGATGGACAAGTCAGCCGATGACAACTTCCATCATCAAAGCTAGAGACATAGCGGAATGGCGCTCCATGGTAGCCAACCTTCGATGCGGAGACGGCACTCAATGATGATGATCTTCGAGGATTTGAAACAACACAACATGGATAGTACACATTAGATATACTGTACTTAGCAAGTAGCACGATGTGGAACAACACAAGATGGATAGTACACATTTGATATTCTGTACTTAGCAAGTAGCACGATGTGGAACAACACAAGATGGATAGTACACATTTGATATTCTGTACTTAGCAAGTAGCACGATGTGGAACAACACAAGATGGATAGTACACATTTGATATTCTGTACTTAGCAAGTAGCACGATGTGGAACAACACAAGATGGATAGTACACATTTGATATTCTGTACTTAGCAAGTAGCACGATGTGGAACAATGTGTTCGTAATAATAAGAGTAATTACAGTAAGCCATGTAAGTAAAAATATGGTAAAGTGACCATATTTTTGAAACCCTAATCCGGGACGGATTATAATTTGACTTAAATTTTCCAAAATACAATGAAATTTCTTCCGCCTTTTCAAGTGAATAATGCATATATTTGAAAATTAAAACACCTAACAATATAGGATTACAAAACGTTGCCAGGAGTTATTGAATTAAACGTTATTGAGTTTCAGTCTACAAGATTTAAAACTTGGATTTTACAGTTACTATTTCGCTAAACGAACATCCAGTTCAACTTTTTAAACATTTTCTACACAACAACGGAATAATGTCTATGTTTTAGTCGAAGAGACGTTTACCATATTGGCAAAATTGGTAAACGTTTGTGACCCTAATGTATTTTAATAAATTCGGGACAAAAGCTCATACCAATAATTATACAATTAATCAATTTTTAATATTGTTTTTCTATCGAGCGTGAAGCTACTAAAATATCACTTTCAACTAAATTAGTTACGAATTCCTTTTGATAGATCATTATCGTTCAAAACATCACATAAACAGCGTAGTCCAATCTGCTAGGATAGAAGTATATAGAGTAAAGGTTATGGCGAGGTCTTGTTTCCATCAACTAACGCTTTTCCTCTTAATGTAATCACTGGTTTTGTCAGTCATCGACCACGGGCTTGACCTTCTTACTCTCTCACTGTATATGTATTTATTTGTATATATTTATTTGTATATATTTATTTGTATATATTTATTTGTATATATTTATTTGTATATATTTATTTGTATATATTTATTCACCTTCCCTTTCTTAATTCTTCCTTTCTCTTCTTGAACTCAAAGTATTAAAGCAGTCAATATCAAACACGTCTGATATTGTAAGTAATAACAAATAACCATTTTCATCATTCGGCCTGTGACATTCACTGACATGTATTAATTGTGACGAGGAGGTCACGGCCCTTGATTTATTAAAATGATTTTTTAAAATCAAATATTCACATACCTTTCATTTCAAACGCACACATCAACCATTCGTTGAATCCATTTGTTCATACCCACTACTCTAATTTATAGCTACACTGTCGGTGCGCCCATGCTGATATCTAGGTCCATCGCATCGCATCAAAATGTTGTCCATCTCTTTCTAGATGTTGTCCATCGCTTGTCTTCTCTCTTTCTAGATGTTGTCCATCGCTTGTCTTCTCTCTTTCTATATGTTTTACATCTCTTGACTTCTCTCTTTCTATATTCTGTACATCTCTTGTCTTCTCTCTTTCTATATGTTGCACATCTCTTGACTTCTCTCTTTCTAGATGTTGTCCATCTCTTGTCTTCTCTCTTTCTAGATGTTGTCCGTCTCTTGTCTTCTCTCTTTCTATATGTTGCACATCTCTTGACTTCTCTCTTTCTAGATGTTGTCCATCTCTTGTCTTCTCTCTTTCTATATATGTTGTCCCTCTCTTGACTTCTCTCTATCTAGATGTTGTCCATCTCTTGTCTTCTCTCTTTCTATATATGTTGTCCCTCTCTTGACTTCTCTCTTTCTAGACGTTGCCCACCTCTTGACTTCTCTCTTTCTAGATGGTGTCCATCTCTTGTCTTCTCTCTTTCTATATGTTGTCCCTCTCTTGACTTCTCTCTTTCTAGATGTTGCCCATTTCTTGTCTTATCTCTTTCTAGATGTCGCCCATCTCTTGTCTTTTCTCCAACACTCCCTAATAGTTTCTCCGTTGACTTGTCCGATCTTGAATCCCCCTGTCTACCGTTATCGATACTAAATTCTTTGTCGTTTAAAACCGTGAATCTTTTGTGCTGTATGTAATATTTATATATTTATATAACACTTTCGCCGAATCAACATTTGATTCTTAATCTGATGATTAATCACTCCGTCTATCCTTGAGTTATGGGATCTAAACCTTCTCAACTAATCATTTGTAATATTATCTTGAGTTATATTTACTTAGACCATATTCCATAAACTATCACACCCATATGTCTGTCTATCAAAGAGAGGATGGAACATTCACTTTTGACTATACCTCCTTAAAAAAAATGTTGGCGGTGGAGAAAAGAATATCAGCTTCAATAGAATATTTTCTTAAACACTACAGAAAGCTATTGATTCTTTCATCTAACATCTTTCCACTGATTCTTTCATCTAACATCTTTCCACTGATTCTTTCTTCTAACATCTTTCTACTGACTCTTTCTTCTAACGTCTTTCTACTGACTTTCCTAACACCCTTCTACTGACTCTTTCTTCTGACATCTTTCTACTAATTCTTTCTTCTAAAGTCTTTCTACTGATTCTTTCTTCTAACATCTTTCTATTGACTCTTTGTTCTAACATCTTTTTACAGATTCTTGCTTCTAACATCTTTCTACAGATTCTTTCTTCTAACGTCTTTCTACTGACTCTTTCTTCTAACGTCTTTCTACTGACTCTTTCTTCTAACGTCTTTCTACTGACTCTTTCTTCTAACGTCTTTCTACTGACTTTCCTAATACCCTTCTACTGACTCTTTCTTCTAACATCTTTCTACTAATTCTTTCTTCTAAAGTCTTTCTACTGATTCTTTCTTCTAACATCTTTCTATTGACTCTTTGTTCTAACATCTTTCTACGGATTCTTTCTTCTAACATCTTTCTACTGACTCTTTCTTCTAACGTCTTTCTACTGACTTTCCTAATACCCTTCTACTGACTCTTTCTTCTAACATATTTCTACTAATTCTTTCTTCTAAAGTCTTTCTACTGATTCTTTCTTCTAACATCTTTCTACTGACTCTTTGTTCTAATATCTTTACTAATTCTTTCTTTAAATATCGTTCTACTGACTATTTCTTCTAACATCTTTCTACTGATTCTTCTAATATCTTTCTACTAATCCTTTCTTTAAATATCGTTCTACTGACTATTTCTTCTAACATTTTTCTACTAATTCTTCTAATATCTTTCTACTGATACTTTCTTCTAATATCTTACTACTGATACTTTCTTCTAATATCTTACTACTGATACTTTCTTCTAATATCTTACTACTGATACTTTCTTCTAATATCTTACTACTGATACTTTCTTCTAATATCTTACTACTGATTCTTTCTTCTAGCATCTTTCTACTGGCTATTTCTTCTAACTAAGAAAGAAGAACGGACACACAAAATATTGCACAAAGAGATCCAAAACAAGTGCAGAGAAGCAAAGGAAAGATGGTTAAAACATAAATGTGAAGAAATGGAAAAACAACAAAAGAAAGACTCAAAATGTATGCACAATCAGTTAAATGAATGAACAGGAAGAAAAGAAGTCACAGTTTCAGGATGTGTGAAATCAAAGGAAGGAAATATAATAATGGGACAGGATAAGACAATGGAAAGATGGACATAATATATCAGTCACCTCTATGTTGATGAAAGACTAGAATTAAACAATTCAAATGAAGATACAGGACCACTAATAATGCAGAGTGAAGTGGAGGACGCAAATCAACACATGAAAAGAGGCAAAGCTCCAGGTCCTGACAATATAACAATCGAAGAGATAAATGCATTAGGAGAGCTGGGAGTACAAGTCATAACAAAATTACTCAATGACATATATAACACTGGACACATACCCGAAGATCTACTAAAATCTATCTTTGTAGCCATACCGAAGAAGTCAGGCGCCACTGATTGTGAAGACCATCGCATTATTAGTCTCACGAGCAAAGCTGACTAAAATATTACTAAGAATAACCATGATACATGTAAGGAACAAAATAAAACCAGCAATAAGTGAGGAAAAATATGGATTTGTGGAAAGAAATTGCACCAATAGTGCAATATACATCTTAAGAACATTGATAGAAAGATCTATAGAGGTAAAGAAAGATCTATATATGTGCTTTATAGACTACACGAAAGCATTTGATAAAGTAAAGCATGTGGAAATAATCAATATGCTGGAGAAATTAAACATTAATGGCAAGGAACTGCGAATCATAAAAAACATGTACTGGCAACAAACAGCAGGTATATGAATTAACAACCAAACAGGACAATTCCAATATATAAAACAAGGAGTCAGACAAGGCTGTGTTCTGTCGCCGGATTTGTTTTCACTTTACAACGAACATATTATGAGATCAATAGTAGACAAAAAAGGAATTGAAGTCAACGGTTACAACATAAATAATTTGCGATATGCGGATGACACAGTCTTAATAGCAGAGACAGAGAACGAACTACACGAAATGATAGACATAATAGTAAAAGAAAGCAACAAGAAAGGTCTCAGTCTGAATAGTAAGAAAACAGATGTAATGGTTATATCGAAGAAACAATCATCACCACCATGCAACATGAAAATGAACGAGACAAATCTGAAACAAGTACAACGTTTCAAATACTTGGGCACAATAATAACATCAGATGGGAGATGCACCACAGAAATACAAAGCAGAATAGCTCAGGCCAAAATTGCATTTCAGAAAATGAAAAATATTTTATGCAACAAATCTATGTCAATAAAAATGAGAAAGAGAGTTCATCGGTGCTATATAGAACCAATTCTGACCTATGGAAGCGAATCATGCACAGTAGACAAACAAATGAAAAGACGATTAGAGGCCACAGAGATGGGGTTTCTCAGAAGAATGTTGAAAGTTCCCTGGACAGCTAAAAAGACCAATGAGGAAATTCTCAAAGAGGCCAAAACAAAAAGGTAGCTCTTACAAAACATCAGAAAGAAGCAATCAATATTTTTCGGGCACATCATGAGAAGAGAAAAGTTGGAATACTTGGTTACAACTGGCAAAATAAAAGGAAAGAGAGATCGCGGACGACAAAGAGAGAAAATACTAGATAGCTTGGTGTCATGGCATGGAAAACAGGCAACAACAGAACTGATACGATGCACTGTAGATAGAAGATTGTGGAGGGATATGATCGCCTAAGCCAACCTGTATGGTACATGATGATGATTTCTTCTAACATCTTTCTACTGATTCTTTCTTCTAACATCTTTCTACTGACTCTTTGTTCTAATATCTTTCTACTAATTCTTTCTTTTATATCGTTCTACTGACTATTTTTTCTAACATCTTTCTACTGATTCTTCTAACAACTTTCTACTGATTATTTATTCTAACATTCTTCTTCTGAATCTTTCTTCTTATATCTTCTACCGATTCTTTCTTTTCAAATCTTTCTACTGATTCTTTCTTTTTACATCTTTCTACTTATTCTTTCTTCTTATATATCTGCTTATCCTTCTGCAACGTTATGCACACAGTTTCCTATCGACTTCTTTTGGTCACACAATGACGTGCATGGACATTGTCCCCTCCTGTCCAGCGTGGCCCCCACGGTCAAGGAAGAAAAGAATAGAGTCATTATTACCATGCCACGCATGTCGTTGTAGGAGACTAAGGAGTTTTAGAATCGTCGCCAGCGTGGTGGAGTAGGACGTGCACGGAGCGACTTTGTCAACAGAAGTTACTGATGCATTTTGGGAAATGGTACGACATGTGATAGAGTGGGGGAATTCCGTACTGAAATGAAACTGGTTCCATAGAGAGGATATAATGTCTTGACACTGATTGGTTGTAATTTATCCATGCAGGTTTCCCCTTTCTTTAAGTCTATCTTCTTATTTAGCCACTCGTCGCACATACAACATTGTACCCCTCCCAGTAATATCCACCCCCAGTTTAAATGGATCACACCGTGATGAACACCAAATAATCCAAATATCGCATCTCAACCTACCGCACCAAACCATGATGCCATCCAATCCGATTCAATCTCATCCTAACACATCCAATCGCTATCTTTCACTTATACCGGAAACCTGTCTCCAACATGACTGTTGATTCGAAGCATTGAAGTCGAAGACGCCGAGTCCAGGAAATGGGTTTAAATGTGAAGTCGAAGTCACGAATTAAGAGACATGAAGTCGCATGAACTTTAGTCGGAGACGTTAAGTCTAAGCTGTGAAGTCCTAGTATGGTGTAATTTTTAGTTAAATTCAGATTATAGACATATCAAAGAGTATCAGTGGCGTAGTAGAAAACTGAAAAAAAGATTGGAAGAATGTGGGTGACACTATAAACATAAATTAATGAGATTCAAGAAGTTAAAGTTAAAAAAATATAGTTTCTGTGAAGTTAGACAGTAGGCAAACAGAAGAATAGAGGTACTAGAGAGTACTAGAAAGAAAAAGCAAATAAATTTAAATCAAAATAGCCAGCGGAATATTTATTGAGTAAGTGAGGCATGTTTAAGACATGGATTAATAGTATCTTTCAAATGAAACATTAATGGTAGAGGGTACTCTTTGCATTAGATTAAACAGAAAATCTAAAAATGTATTCGAAGATACTTGGTTGTGTGTAAGACATAGCAATGACCATTCTACACGGAACTGTGAAAGGAGCGGAATGAAGATATAGGAAGGAGAAAAACAGACAAAATAACATCAATGTTGGACAGTCCACGACGTTGCAACATGAGGGATGATGACTAAACCTTTCAGTTGCACCCCAACGACTGTCGGATTCACTCACATCTCCTTTGCAACCCTATCCTAGTCTATCTATCTATATCCCACTACCACATCTCATTGAAGTATTTCACCAGTCGATCTATCTATATCCCACTCCCACATCTCATTGAAGTATTTCACCAGTCTATCTATCTATATCCCACTTCCACATCTCATTTAAGTATTTCACCAGTCTATCTATCTATATCCCACTTCCACATCTCATTGAAGTATTTCACCAGTCTATCTATCTATATCCCACTTCCACATCTCATTTAAGTATTTCACTAGTCTATCTATCTATATCCCACTTCCACATCTCATTGAAGTATTTCACCAGTCTATCTATCTATATCCCACTTCCACATCTCATTGAAGTATTTCACTAGTCTATCTATCTATATCCCACTACCACATCTCATTGAAGTATTTCACTATTATATCTATCTATATCTCACTTCTACATCTCATTTCAGTATTTCACTAGTCTATCTATCTATATCTCACTTCCACATCTCATTGAAGTATTTCACTAGTCTATCTATCTATATCCCACTTCCACATCTCATTGAAGTATTTCACTAGTCTATCTATCTATATCCCACTTCCACATCTCATTTAAGTATTTCACTAGTCTATCGATCTATATCCCACTCCCACATCTCATTGAAGTATTTCACTAGTCTATCTATCTATATCCCACTTCTACATCTCATTTAAGTATTTCACTAGTCTATCTATCTATATCCCACTTCCACATCTCATTGAAGTATTTCACTAGTCTATCTATCTATATCCCACTTCCACATCTCATTTAAGTATTTCACTAGTCTATCGATCTATATCCCACTTCCACATCTCATTGAAGTATTTCACCAGTAACACTCGCCCTCGCTCGTCCAATCCAGCTGTAACATTCTCCATCTTATACCATAATACTCAAATCTTTGTTGACCTTGATGTACCCTTTAAATCAGTCGTGCTTTCTTTTCCTGGAATTCTCACGAGTGAACCTAATATCGTCTAGACAACTCTAGAACTCATAGACGTATGTCGTTGGTGTCGCGCTCTCGCCAGACCTTCCAATAAATCTGCTGACTCGAATGTATCGATGAACCGTAACATCGATACCACTCCAATAACTATGCCACCGAAGCGAAATGGTTAGTTTGCTTGTCCACTGGTATCACAGCTCTAGGTTCAATTTATAAATGTGACTTTTTTTTAAACTCCGCTTTAACGCGACTTTTCGGTCCGTGAAGATTTTGGTACCTAAAAATATAGATGGGTTGTAAAAACCTTGTTTGAGAGAAAAGTTTGCAAAGTGTAGGGTGTTCCACTTGCTTGATTCTTGAAGATTGGAGACACAGGCTACAAAGTGGGACACAAGTAAAGGCATCAAGATGCACCAAGATGCGTAGGGATGCGAAGCTACTGTAAAGCTGATGATAATAGCAATACAAAAAAAAAAAAAAATAAAAAAATAAAAAAAAAAAAGTGGTACGGTGACAGTGACAGCTTTACGTGGTAATGGACAAAACAGCAATTTGTTTTGTCCATTACCACGTAAAGCTGTCACCATACCAATTTTTTTTCTTCTTTGTTTTAGTATTGCTACAAAGTGGCACCACCACATGTGTCCTCCAGTTACTTTACTTATCAACCACGCGCGACACAAGGGCAAGAGAGCAGGCGTGTCCTCCCACAGCCATGCCCAGGGCGGAGTGCCACACAAACCATGAAAGTGTCGATGATACAGCCAAAATAGGGGTACTATTAATATATATTGAACCCTCGATGGATGAGTAGATAATGTGCTCGCTTCCTGATCAAAATGGTCCGGGTTTGTTTCCCTGGCGTGGTGGGTATGTTTTTTCTCGGACCGGCAAGTCCCGGAAGTTCATCTAGATCTTATAAATGGTAACTAGAGATTTGAGACTTATGGGAAGTGAAGGTGGCCTGGTATGACCACGTTACCAAAAATATGTGAATGGTCTTGGAAAAAATATAGTCATTAACACCAGTCCACATACACCTAGCATGGCGTAAAGGGAAAAATATAGTCACTAAAACCAATCCACATACACCTAGCATGGCGTAAAGGGAAAAATATAGTCACTGATACCAGCCCACATAGGGAGCCGCGATAGCTCAGTGGTTAGTGAACTGGACTACAACGCACAAGGGGTAGGGTTCGATCCCAACCGACAGCTTCCGAGTTCACCCAGCATTTAATGGGTACCGGATTTTTTCTGGGAAAGTAAAGCAGCACGGGCGTAATACCGACCACATTACCCCAAAAATCATGTGCTGAAGGTCTGTAAAATATAGGGTCACTAACACCATATTTCCCTATACGCCACTTGGCGTGACGGGGTACTTTACTTTTTTTTAATACCAGCCCACACACACCTAGCATATCATAAAGGGAAAAACATATAGTCACTAAAACTAGCCCACATACACATCTAGTATGTTGTAAAGGGAAAAACATATAGTCACTAACACCAGTCCATATACATCTAACATGTTGTAAAGGGAAAAACATATAGTCCTTAAAACCAATCCACATAAACCTAGCACGGCGTAAAGGGAAAAATATAGTCCCTAAAACCAATCCACATACACCTAGCACGGCGTAAAGGGAAACATATAGTCACTGAAACCAATTCACATACACCTAGCATGGCGTAAAGGGAAAAATATAGTCACTAATACCAGCCCACACACACCTAGCATATCGTAAAGGGAAAAACATATAGTCACTAAAACCAGCCCACATACACATCTAGTATGTTGTAAAGAGAAAAACATATAGTCACTAAAACAGTCCACATATACCTAGCATGTTGTAAAGGGAAACACATGTAGTCACAAACACCAATCCACATACACCTGGCATGTCGTAAAGGGAAACACATGTAGTCACAAACACCAATCCACATACACCTGGCATGTCGTAAAGGGAAACACATGTAGTCACAAACACCTATCCACATACGCTTAGCATAGCGTAAAGGGAAAAATGTAGTCACTGAGACCAGTACACTTACACATAGCATGGCTTGAATGGAACGTTTTATTTTATACACCATCATAATCACATAAAATACGATATTTGCTGGCGTAGGTGAACATGTCTCTCTACAATACTCGATCTCGACAGTTATTTATCATTTCTATTGTTGACCTTCTGCCAAGCCATTATTTTAAGCTGTCTGGTATCGTTTCTCTTTTCTTTCCTCTATCTCTACGGCCCTCAGTTTCCCCAGTTGTTACAATATATTCCAGCTGTTCCCTGCTCATTACATGGTCACATTACACATATAATATATGATATACCAACAAAGTGATATAGTGACTACGTTGAAAATATGTGGTCTAGGAAAGAGATACGGCAGAACGTTTTTGTCTCCCGAAAAATCATAATATAATAGTTATATTATATAAGGGTTTATCAGAAGTTGGAAAATTAATAAACATTGTGCAAGCACATATTGTCCTACCAGTGTCAGACATAGATAAATGTTGAAAGATACAAGCGTAATATAAAAGCATGTGAAATCTTAAATGGTTAAGGGAAGATTTCAACAAAACTAGTGATGTAAATCAGTAGTAGTAAATTGAAAATCAGGTCTTGATATAAAAGATGGTTGTAAATAAAAAAGATGGTTGGCTGCATCAAAGAATCAAGTAGTTTGGACATCTGACCACAGTAAAATCCAACTAACCAACAGCTCGAGCGCTTTACATGAAAATATTCCACTACAGACATCAAGGAAAACCCATAAAGAGATGGAATCGGGGAGAGATTAAGTAAATTCGACATGACAACAACTCAAGGTACACAACAAACTAAAGCCAGAAAATCACAAACTCTTGTGTGGAACGCAACATGACACAAGCAGTTGGATAAAATAAAGAAATGAGACACACAACAAATTGTGGCAGGCAATATTTTATCCACAACTTTGAAACCTCTATTTTCAACAGGAGTAACGTCTATTACTGTGACAACATCCTTATCCGATTATTTACAATTCACTTCATTACATTTTGTTTAAAAGCGTTCCGTCTTGCCTAAAATTAATGCAAGGTGTGCTAAAATTGGAAGTGACACGGTGCTAACATTATATTGTAGCACTCTCACTTCATGCGATAGCACAGTGGTTAGTGAACTGGACTGCAAAGAACGAGAGATAGGGTTCGATCCCAACCGACGGCTTCCGGGTTCTCCCAGCCTTAAATGGCTACGGGATTTTTTTTCTGGGAAAGTAAAGCGGCACGGGCGTAATACGACCAGATTACCACGAAAATCATGTGCTGAAGGTCTGTAAAATTTCTGGTCACTAACACCATATTCCCTTAATCACTTGGCCTGACGAGGGTACTTTACTTTTTTCCTTACTCTCACTTCATGTCTTTAAATACAGTCTTTATTTATTATTTTCTCAAAGAGACCAAAACAGAAAGGGAACCCCTAAAAACATCAGAAAGAAATTATCAACATTTTTCAAACACATCATGAGAAAAGAAATGTTGGAATACTTGGTTACAACTGGAACAATACAGTGAAAGAGAGATCACGGACGACAAAGAGAAAAAAATTATAGATAGCTTGGTGTCAGGGCATGAAAACAGTCAACAACAGAATTGATACGATGCACGGTGGATAGAAGATTGTGGAAGGACATGATCGCCTACGCCAACCGATATGGCACATGATGATATTATTATTGCAATGTTACTGGATACATTGATTTGTGTGCTTGTCTTTTGTTTAGATGATCTCAAGACTAATTCTCTAAATGTATTACTTTATTCCTGTATGGTGAAGAAACATGGACATTAGACAAGAAAACAGAACAGAAAAATGAAGCCTTTTAAATGTGGATTTATTGGAGAATAGGTAGAATTGGATGGAAAGAAAAGAAAACAAATGATGAAGTTTTAAAACAACTAATAATGAAAAGAGAACTAATAAACACAATTAGAAAAAGAGAAATGAAATTTTTGGGGCATGTTAAAAGACACAACAGCCTACTAAAAGTAATATTGGGAGGGAAAATACAAGGTAAAAGAGGCCTTCAAGGCGGCAAGTGTCGTTATGCAATTTAAAACGAACAATCATATTTTTATAGTCGCCATCATAAACACACCCATTAAAAACACCCCATTACTTCGATTCAACTGCATTAGCTCTAATCGTCTTAAACCTGCGGCGTCAGGTCACAGCCCACTGGATCTGTAACAAGTCTCTCCTGTCCCATGTAAGATACATTCAAATTACAATATGAAAAGTCGATGGTTGTAAACAGTCTTAATTTTCGTTTTTAAAACAATGTTTGCGTTCCCTGCTAGTGGAGCTTTATTTCATATTTCTTCAATAAAGTAGACATACAAATCAGAAAAATAAACAGCCGCTGTTATAAAGGATTAATAAGGAAAGTATTATAGCATATCACCAGGAAAGAAAGTGAACAGTTTAAAATGCATAGTACAAGTTATACTGTTGACAATATATGACATTTCGTTGTGAAGAAAGGTAATAAGTGATGATTAATTTGAAGTGAGAAGGGTCTGATAGTTGAAGAGCATTTAGTAGTGAGGGGATAGATAGGTGGAGAGTGTGTGGAAGGAAAAGGTAAAGTACGAGACTTGAACCAGCGTCTTAGCACGCGAGTTTACACCCATATGTGCTCCAGAAATGTTCGAAGATTTCTGTATAGTGTCCCCTCAAGCATCGAAACTCAGATGCGAGGCGACATTCCTCACCTTCCCAGGGTAATACCGTGGTACCCAATTCTGCCAACGGCTGGGTCGACCGTGGGGGTATTTTTTTTTCCAATCACGAGTACAATTCACACTGCTCCTAGTGGGAATCGAACACGGGTTGTCCGAACGTCGGTAGTCCAGTCGGGTGGGGTTTGCCAACTAGGCTACCGAGGCCACCATTTGTGTTTGGAAGTGATGAATAAAGTGTGAGTTAATATCAATAACTATCTATCGTCAATGTTTCTCCCAACATAATGTGTGAGTTATTGATATATCGTCAATATTTCTCCCAACATAATGTGTGAGAGAGCTTGTAAGCGTTGAGGTCAGATATTACCAATTTTATTTTTTTCAATTTGGTGAGCTTGTCATTGTTAGTCCAGGAAGAATGAATGGTTAAATGGAACAATTTGCCAGCTCAGCACTATTATATTACTCCAACTAAACAATTTACAACATATTACAATAAGTTTTAAGTGACAAGAAAATGTTATTCATACAATTTGTTATCAATGCAACAGAAAATATTTCGGAGACCAAATTGTTCATGGTTTTAAGAATAAATCTACGCATTGATATTTATCTATATAACATATTATATTAGGATTTTTACAAAATTGAACACGGTATTAGATCGCACCAATACCAAGATGATACAAGACATGTATAAAGAATATGGTTCGATGGCGGTTCACACTAGTCAAATTGAAAGTGACGCACTTCTGCGGCGAAACGTACGTGGTCAAAATCGGTATGGCGCTCATTTAGCATGAAAATAGAACTAAAAATTAAAATAAAATATTGTTTCTACCTTAATAATACTAATCTAATTGTTTAATAGTGTTAGAACCAAAGTGCAAATTCTCAAACATTGTTGCACTGAAAGATGGATTCACTTGGCCACATTTACTCAGATGTTTCTTACCAGATAACGCTGTCCGATAAGCTATATCGCATAGATTATTGACATGTCCTTATCTCAGTTCGAGAATGAAATTTCATCACTTTTTGCTCTTCGCGTGGAGATGGCTGGTGAAGCACACGTGTATTTTCTACTAATCTTGTTTTCTTTTAGGCAGACAGGCAGACAAACAAACAGGCAGGCGGGCGGTAGGTCGATTGAACAGACGGACGGTGAGATGGGCAGACAGACATACCGACCGAATGATAGACGCACAAATAGGGAGGCATGCGGGCGATCAGTCGTACAGACAGACGGGGGGGGGGAGCGCACAGACGGATAGACAAATGGGAAGGCAGACGGGCGGGCGGGAGGAGTGTGGGATAGAGTGGTCGGACTTATAGACGTACCGACAGACAAACGGACACACAAACAGATAGATAGATAGATAGATAGATAGATAGATAGATAGATAGATAGATAGATAGATAGATAGATAGATAGATAGATAGATAGATAGATAGATAGATAGATAGATAGATAGATAGATAGATAGAATGACACTCGTCATTCTATTTAAAGATGAAAGTAAAACCTATAATAGAAGGTAATACTATAGTTTCGACGGTATTTAATAACAACAAATAAAGCCCCCACTATGGTGGAATCCTCCAATAAAACGACACGTTTAAACATATTAGCATGCTTTATACATCGTTTATTAAACAGAAAAGCTGTACATAATTGTAACATTTGAATTAATGTCTTTCCATTTTCTTCCAAATACTTCTCGTATAATTTATTTCGTCAGCACACGCCATGATGCCCAAATATTATTTTTAACAAGAAAAAAAAATGATAAAATAAATTCCCTATTTTCACAGAGCCCAGTTAAAATCCAGCACTGTGTCCATTAATAAAAAAAGATATTCTAAATGGTAGTGGAGTTGAAAGTCCGATATTTGGCCAGCACAATTAATTGGGAGCCGCGATAGCTCAGTGGTTAGTGAACTGGACTACCACGGACAAGGGGTAGGGTTCCATCCCAACCGACGGCTTCCGGGTTCACCCAGCCTTAAATGGGTACCTGATATTTTTATGGGAAAGTAAAGCAGCACGGCGTAATACTGACCACATTACCCCAAAAATCATGTGCTGAAGGTCTGTAAAATATAGGGTCACTAACACCATATTTCCCTATACGCCACTTGGCGTGACGGGGGTACTTTACTTTACTTACATGAACGTAATTACCTTTTACTTTAGGGAAGTTTCTTTATTCAATAAAAGTTGTAAAATGTGTAAGGAGTGAACGATTATCTGAGAAACTGTTTCGTTTGTGTTACATTACAATTCCGATTATGTGCTTTTACCATTACACTTTAAAAAAAAAAATCCACTACGTTGATTTATATTTTATATTGTAAATTTTATATTTAGTGTCTAGAACAGAATCATTGTTTTCAGGCAGACTCTAGTATAAGTAGTAAAAAAAAAGTAAAGAGCCCCCGTCACGCCAATTGGCGTATAGGGAATATTGTATTAGTGACCATACATTTTACCAACCTTCAGCACATGATTTGTGGGGTAATTTGGTCGGTATTACGCCCGTGCCGCTTTACTTTCCCCTAAAAAATTCCGGTACCCATTTAAGGCTGTGTGTACCGAAAGCCGTCGATTTGGATCGAACCCTATCTCTTGTCCTTTGTAGTCCAGTTCACTAACCACTGAGCTATCGGGGCTCCCAGACTCTAGTGTAACTTCAACATATATTGTAATGTCGTTGGAATATTTCTGCGAACTTTGTTGCCTTGTTTACGACATCTTTGTGTGATTATCCGCTAAGTATTGATCTCTCTTACTTTGAGATCATTGATCATTATCACAAATACGAACGCCTCACATGGAAATTGATCCGTTTATTTTCTTTACTGTGATGCCAGCATCTTAACTTGAAATAAACCTTTATCTGCTCACACATTTTGATTTAAATATTTCTCACTAAAAAGAACTAACTGTTTACAAATCTGCTAAAAATGTCTTAATAGTGAATTCTGCATATTCATATATCATGAATTATTATTTGATGTTCATATTATGAGGTCAGTGTGAGGAAAAAAAGGAAATTAACAACGAAGAAGACGGTTAAAATTCACTAATCTATCTATCTATCTATCTATTGACCTTTCGAGCCGTAACCGGCCCATAGGGCGTAGACCAAGATACACCTTCTCCTATATGAATTTTTGTTCTAGCAGTTTCCTTTTAAAGATATTTTATCAAATCTCGCCATCTGTCTCTGTTCTGTGCAAGCAGTTCTATCTCATTGAGGGAGCCGATTCCTGCTGCTCTTGCCTCTCTCATCAATGTTCTTCTCAGTGTCTCCCTGGGTCTTCCTCTTTTTCTTTTACCTGTTGTTTCCCATATGAGGGCTTGCTTTGCTATTCGATTATTATCTATTATCTAATGCAATAAGAAATATAAAGTATACAAATTAAAGCAGTTTGACCAAGTAACAATACAGTAGCACCTAACCACAATCTGCAAATATAATCACACATCAAAAGACATAACGAAACAATGGACTGATGTACGTTAAAGAAACAATGGACAGACATACTAGAGACACTCAGATACGTAACAGAAGACACCAAGCAAAGACCACAAGTCTGCAAATTTCTCTCCCATTAACACTGAAAGGCAAATTAGAACGAGGAAAAATGTAATCGAAATGGCATAGAAAGTGCTGACATCATGGATTGCAAACTAAAGAGTCTCAAAATAGTGTAAACAGACAATAGTTATTTGAATAAGAATAATTTAAAGGCAGTGATTAATTATCTGGAACAATCGATAGAATGAGAAAACAAAGAAGATATCTTTGGGACAGCACAATTAAGATGGAGATAAAAGCAGACAAAAGAAGTGAAGGAAATGTCACAATGACAAGATTTTTTTTGGATGAGTGCTTGTTCTTGAGTAATCATTATTTGCACGATTAGCGAAGGCGGATCTGTCAATAGGAATCTTATTATGGTTACTGGTAACACGTCTCAACAATATTTCTAGTATAGTAGAACCAGTGAACAAGTGAACTTTAGGAAAATATAAATTATGGCTACACGTTAACGATGTGAAATGGTGGTGCAAGATATAGTCTTCCATTTCGGACAAGTGCATTCTTCATTGAGCATGCGCAACACAAAACATAAGTAAACTAAAACTGAAGTATTTTTACTATATAAAAACCCGCAATTCTCTCGAGTAAACAATACCGTGAAGCAAATATGAAAGGTTTCAAATAGGCTACAATCACTGAGTCAAGCAAATATGAAAGGTTTCAAATAGGCTACAATCACTGAGTCAAGCAAATATGAAAGGTTTCAAATAGGCTACAATCACTGAGTCAAGCAAATATGAAAGGTTTCAAATAGGCTACAATCACTGAGTCAAACAAATATGAAAGGTTTCAAATAGGCTACAATCACTGAGTCAAACAAATATGAAAGGTTTCAAATAGGCTAAAATCACTGAGTCAAACAAATATGAAAGGTTTCAAATAGGCTACAATCACTGAGTCAAACAAATATGAAAGGTTTCAAATAGGCTACAATCACTGAGTCAAACAAATATTTAAAAACCACGAAATTCTCTGACTGGGAAGCAAAGTATCCCTTTTCTCTCTTGTTTGAAATAAATAAATAAAATAATGTAATTAAGTAAGTTCATTTCTTGGAGAAACTCGGATGAGTGCTCAATTAATTCATGATGCAATTTGTTTATCTCTCAGGTCTTCGATGCCATCGTCATTGTGACGTCAGTTATTGTGGACCTCGTTTTCATCAAAGGGTTACCAGAGTTTGCAGTGGACGATTCCATCTTTGTACTGGCCCTCCTTCTTCCTTGGCGAGTTATCAGGGTTGTCAACAGTGAGTATAATAATAGCGTTTTTGTTTCTGTAATGTTGGAAATACCATGTTTGCTGACCTATGTGATCTTGTCTATTTATAACTTTATGTCAGCGAAGTTTCTCATCAGTTTTGTTGTTGAATTTCTTCAAAACCATTCCCTTGAACTGTGTAATATCCTTCTTCATTGTTTTCTGTTATCTCTCTTCTCGCAGGTATTCCAGATGACACAATACATTTCATCTGCTGACTACTTATTTCATGGCCAGAAAGTTATGACCGTTTCTTCACTTCTTATTATAGAACCATAAAGTGATAGTTGTTTCTTCACTTCTTATTATAGAACCATAAAGTGATAGTTGTTTCTTCACTTCTTATTATAGAACCATAAAGTGATAGTTGTTTCTTCACTTCTTATTATAGGACCAAACAAGTGATAACTGTTTCTTCACTTCTTATTATAGGACCAAACAAGTGATAACTGTTTCTTCACTTCTTATTATAGGACCAAAAACTGATAACTGTTTCATCACTTCTTATTTTATCTATCTATTGTCCCTTCGAGCCGAAGACGACACATAGACACGAGAACCAGAATCTCAAAAACAGAAACCTTGCGTGCCAAAATGGCACATATTGCAGAGATCACGCTCTAAAATATATGGCTCTGTTTCCATAACAATACTTTTTACAATGACAGCTTGTCAAGCCATCGACCAACCTTCTTAGTCGCCTCTTACGACACTTCTTATTATAGGACCAATAAAGTGATAACTTTTTCCCCACTTTTTATTACAGGACCAAAAGTGATAACTTTTTCCCCACTTTTTATTACAGGACCAAAAGTGATAACTTTTTCCCCACTTTTTATTACAGGACCAAAAGTGATAACTTTTTCCCCACTTTTTATTACAGGACCAAAAGTGATAACTTTTTCCCCACTTTTTATTACAGGACCAAAAGTGATAACTTTTTTCAATAAAAAAAGTAAATGACAATGCAGCATTAGTGAGTCACATCCGGGTCAGAGACTCTTATAATCGTTGAAGGAAAACACTTTTGTTCCCTTTTACTCTGCTTGTAAAAGCATCCTTCATTGACTGGAAGTAAGAAGACATCTAAAGCACTGGATGAAGAAAATGTAAGAGAGTACACGTGTGATTCTAGGAACTGCGAAGACAATGAGAGGTAGGCAGAGATAGAAATGGGACGATAACATCAAACAGTGGACAGGTCTTAAGTTTCCACAGTCTCAAAGGTAGTTGAAGATAGAGAGAAAAGAGAAGGTTGATGACACATGTCAGAGATGATTCACAGACCCACGGAGGTATTGGGAAGACGAACAAGAAGAAGAAGAATCAGTGAACCACTCACTATACATCAGGTTGACAACTCACTATACATCAGGTTGACAACTCACTATACATCAGGTTGACAACTCACTATACATCAGGTTGACAACTCACTATACATCAGGTTGACAACTCACTATACATCAGGTTGACAACTCACTATACATCAGGTTGACAACTCACTATACATCAGGTTGACAACTCACTATACATCAGGTTGACAACTCACTATACATCAGGTTGACAACTCACTATACATCAGGTTGACAACTCACTATACATCAGGTTGACAACTCACTATACATCAGGTTGACAACTCACTATACATCAGGTTGACAACTCACTATACATCAGGTTGACAACTCACTATACATCAGGTTGACAACTCACTATACATCAGGTTGACAACTCACTATACATCAGGTTGACAACTCACTATACATCAGGTTGACAACTCACTATACATCAGGTTGACAACTCACTATACATCAGGTTGACAACTCATTATACATCAGGTTGACAACTCACTATACATCAGGTTGACAACTCACTATACATCAGGTTGACAACTCACTATACATCAGGTTGACAACTCATTATACATCAGGTTGACAACTCACTATACATCAGGTTGACAACTCACTATACATCAGGTTGACAACTCACTATACATCAGGTTGACAACTCATTATACATCAGGTTGACAACTCACTATACATCAGGTTGACAACTCACTATACATCAGGTTGACAACTCACTATACATCAGGTTGACAACTCACTATACATCAGGTTGACAACTCACTATACATCAGGTTGACAACTCACTATACATCAGGTTGACAACTCACTATACATCAGGTTGACAACTCACTATACATCAGGTTGACAACTCACTATACATCAGGTTGACAACTCACTATACATCAGGTTGACAACTCACTATACATCAGGTTGACAACTCACTATACATCAGGTTGACAACTCACTATACATCAGGTTGACAACTCACTATACATCAGGTTGACAACTCACTATACATCAGGTTGACAACTCACTATACATCAGGTTGACAACTCATTATACATCAGGTTGACAACTCACTATACATCAGGTTGACAACTCACTATACATCAGGTTGACAACTCACTATACATCAGGTTGACAACTCACTATACATCAGGTTGACAACTCACTATACATCAGGTTGACAACTCACTATACATCAGGTTGACAACTCACTATACATCAGGTTGACAACTCACTATACATCAGGTTGACAACTCACTATACATCAGGTTGACAACTCACTATACATCAGGTTGACAACTCACTATACATCAGGTTGACAACTAACTATACATCAGGTTGACAACTCATTATACATCAGGCTGACAACTCACTCTCACTGAGTTTTCGACGGTGTAAGAAGAAGTCAACTATTAAAAGAACAACAGAGTTTATTTATCTAATGTTTGTTTTTCATCTCAATCGTTTTACTGTTGCAGTCATTTTGACATCATGTTTTATATTCTATCACCTTTAATTGTGTTAAAGAAGACAGGGATATTTGATAAACAAGATAGGGAAACATAATGGAGTATATGAACATGAAATATGAGTCAGAACACGACGTTGAAAACAAGGTGATCAAACCAAAATCGTCAGATTCAGAACAGGTCATTATGACCTCAGTGTACACCTACTAAAGATAGGACTAGGAGACTCCTGCAACATGCCACCGTGGTCTCAGTCTCCACCTACACAAGATAAGACTAGGAGACTCCTGCAACATGCCACCGTTGTCTCAGTCCACACCTACACAAGATAAGACTAGGAGACTCCTGCAACATGCCACCGTGGTCTCAGTCCACACCTACACAAGATAAGACTAGGAGACTCTGCAACATGCCACCGTTGTCTCAGTCCACACCTACACAAGATAAGACTAGGAGACTCCTGCAACATGCCACTGTGGTCTCAGTCCACACCTACACAAGATAAGACTAGGAGACTCCTGCAACATGCCACCGTGGTTTCAGTCCACACCTACACAAGATAAGACTAGGAGACTACTGCAACATGCCGCTGTGGTCTCAGTCCACACCTACACAAGATAAGACTAGGAGACTCTGCAACATGCCACTGTGGTCTCAGTCCACACCTACACAAGATAAGACTAGGAGACGCCTGCAACATGCCACCGTGGTCTCAGTCCACACCTACACAAGATAAGACTAGGAGAGTACTGCAACATGCCACTGTGGTCTCAGTCCACACCTACACAAGATAAGACTAGGAGACTCTGCAACATGCCACTGTGGTCTCAGTCCACACCTACACAGGATAAGACTAGGAGACTCCTGCAACATGCCACCGTGGTCTCAGTCCACACCTACACAAGATAAGACTAGGAGACTCCTGCAACATGCCACTGTGGTCTCAGTCCACACCTACACAAGATAAGACTAGGAGACTCCTGCAACATGCCACTGTGGTCTCAGTCCACACCTACACAAGATAAGGTTAGGAGACTCCTGCAACATGCCATTGTGGTCTCAGTCCTCACCTACACAAGATAAGACTAGGAGACTCCTGCAACATGCCACTGTGGTCTCAGTCCACACCTACAAGAGATAAGACCAGGACGCTCTGTTACATGCCACTGTGGTCTCAGTCCACACCTACACAAGATAAGACTAGGAGACTCTGCAACATGCCACTGTGGTCTCAGTCCACACCTACACGAGATAAGACTAGGAGACTCTGCAACATGCCACCGTGGTCTCAGCCCACACCTACACGAGATAAGACTAGGAGACTCTGCAACATGCCACCGTGGTCTCAGTGCACACCTACACAAGATATGACTAGGAGACTCTGCAACATGCCACCGTGGTCTCAGTCCACACCTACACAAGATAAGACTAGGAGACTCTGCAACATGCCACCGTGGTCTCAGTGCACACCTACACAAGATATGACTAGGAGACTCTGCAACATGCCACCGTGGTCTCAGTCCACACCTACACAAGATATGACTAGGAGACTCTGCAACATGCCACCGTGGTCTCAGTCCACACCTACACAAGATATGACTAGGAGACTCTGCAACATGCCACCGTGGTCTCAGTGCACACCTACACAAGATATGACTTGGAGACTCTGCAACATGCCACCGTGGTCTCAGTCTACACCTACACAAGATAAGACTAGGAGACTCTGCAACATGCCACCGTTGTCTCAGTGCACACCTACACAAGATATGACTAGGAGACTCTGCAACATGCCACCGTGGTCTCAGTCCACACCTACACAAGATAAGACTAGGAGACTCTGCAACATGCCACCTTGGTCTCAGTCCACACCTACACAAGATAAGACTAGGAGACTCTGCAACATGCCACCTTGGTCTCAGTCCACACCTACACTAGGTAAGACTATGAGACTCTGCAACATGCCACCGTGGTCTCAGTCCACACCTACACTAGATAAGACTAGGAGACTCTGCAACATGCCATTGTGGTCTCAGTCCACACCTACACAAGATAAGACTAAGAGACTCTCAACTCCCAACGACTACAAATATAGCCCACAGAAACCACCCTCTTGACAGACTATGAGGAAATGATGAAGTCTTTCTTGTTACCAATGCCTGTCTAAACGTCTAAATGCAAAATAACAACTGATCGCTACAGGAGGAGATATCAGAGAGTTATGACGAAACTGGACTTGTTCTATTAGGAGTAAAAAAAAAAAAAAACTTCTGCAAGGTTTATATTGCTTTTCAAAAGATAAATTAAGAACATAAAAAAGTAAAGAGCCCCGTCACGCCAAGTGGCGTATAGGGAATATGGTGTTAGTGAACATAATTTTTACAGACCTTCAGCACATGACTTTTGGGGTAATGTGGCAGGTATTGCACGAGTGCCGCTTTACTTTCCCAGAAAAAAATCCGGTACCCATTTAAGGTTGAGTGAACCCGGAAGCCGTCGGTTGAGATTGAACCCTACCTCTTGTCCTTCTAGTCCAGTTCACTAACTACTAAGCTATCCAGGCTCCAATAATTAAGCACATACTGCAATTGTGTTTCTCAATTTGTCATTTCATGAAACAATTGTGATGCAAAAATCAGTGTTAAAGCCAAAATATGTGTAAAAGGGAAAAAGACTGACAAGAGGAAATTGGTAGAGGAATTAAAATAGAGTGGGTCAATCAGATACATCAAATAATACACCGATGACTCCAACACAAAGGAACCAGATGTGTTAAAACAATTCAGCGGCTCATAGTTGACTCTTGGCACTAGAATCTAACAATAAATCAAGTTACTGACTAATTTAATTCGCTGTTGAGTGCCCGAAACTAGTCCTGACCAGAAGACCCGAGAGGGAAGATTAAACGCCAGTATTTGAAAGTGCCTCTAGTGAGGTCGAATAGCACAAATGATATCATAGCCTGCTGTAAACTATTCTCTTAACTTTCTCTTTTAAAGTGAGAATGACAAACAGTGTAGTGGTCACGTGAATCAGAATAAGAAAAATGAAATAAAATGTGAAGTTAAGATAAATAAATAGTCTTCAAAATAAATCACAAATATAAAGATATTTGATTTGTGTGAACCAGGTTGTAATGGCGTTGTAAACATTCTGTTTTTTTTTAATGTGGAGTAAATGTGGGGAGGAGTAGAATGAAGATAAATAAAGGTAATGCACGAGACTTGAATCGGCGAATTTAGAACGCGAGTTTTCACTCATATGTGCTCGGCCGCCTATCCAAAAGTGTTCGAAGACTTCTGGATAGTGTCGCTTCAAGCATCGGAACTCACAATGCGACGCGGCATTCCTCACCTTCCCAGAGTAATACCATAGTACCCATTTCTGCCAGCGGCTGGGTCGACCACGGGGGTGTTTGGTTTTTGTAACCACGAGTACAATTCACACTATTTCCAGTGAGAATCGAACACGGGTTGTCCGACGTCGGTAGCCCAGTCGGGTGGCCTTACCAAATAGTCTGCCGACGCCCCCAGAATGAAGAGTAACAAATAGTGTTAAAAAAACATCTACAAACAAAAGATAACAACGTGAAGTTGGTATGAGAAGAACATAACCTGGTGATTATAAGCAAAGAGAAATGTAGGGATAAGTTTCTTCATGATGATGTTCTCAACAAAAATCATCATTACATGTAGAACATGTGTCAGTCTGAGTGAAAAAAGAAAAAGCTTGTAGAAATTGAATGGGGAAAGTATCCAATGATAACTTGGTTGACTTTCAGTAACTTTATCTCCCTTGATTTTTCGACTTTCAGGTTTGGTAATGGCGGTCATTGACCACGAGCAAGTTAAGCTGAGGCTACTCTATTCAAGAAAGAAAAAACTGGACAAGACCGTGGAGTCGCTGAGAAATGAGATCGATGAAATCAAGGTTTGGTCCCTACCTTTTCTATCAATATTCCTCATTCCCTAACAAAGAAAGGCAAATGTCAAATAATATACATCTCAAACTGATTTTACAAATTACCATCATCACCAAGTACCGGGCCTGCTGGCGTAGGTGATCATGTCTCTCCACAACTTTCGATCTCGACTGTTATTTATCCCTTCTGTTTTTGACCTTCTGCCATGTCATTCTCTTAAGCGGTCTGGTATTTTTTCTCTTTGCTTCCCTCTATCTCTTCGTCCATCAATTTTCCCAGTTGTTGCAATATATTCCAGTTATTTACAATTTATACACATTATTATTATTTTACTATAGGAGAAAATGGTAGACAGAATTAGAAGCCATTCACAAGAATTTATATGATGGCATCTGAAGATACATAATTTACTAGTGACGCTCAGAACGATAATTCAGGTGTCAGTAAATAAATTCAATACAAGAACAACTTAAACTACATGATGCCCAGACACATACCTGTAGCACCTCATGGCTTAAGTCAGTAAGCTACAAGAACAACTGAAACTACACGATGCCCAGGCACATACCTGTAGCACCTCATGGCTTAAGTCAGTAAGATACAAGAACAACTCAAACTACACGATGCCCAGGCACATATCTGCAGCACGTCATGACTTAAGTCAGTAAGATACAAGAACAACTCAAACTACACGATGCCCAGACACATATCTGCAGCACGTCATGACTTAAGTCAGTAAGATACAAGAACAACTCAAACTACACGATGCCCAGGCACATATCTGCAGCACGTCATGACTTAAGTCAGTAAGATACAAGAACAACTCAAACTACACGATGCCCAGACACATATCTGCAGCACGTCATGACTTAAGTCAGTAAGATACAAGAACAACTCAAACTACACGATGCCCAGACACATATCTGCAGCACCTCATGGCTTAAGTCAGTAAGATACAAGAACAACTCAAACTACACGATGCCCAGGCACATACCTGCAGCACCTCATGGCTTAAGTCAGTAAGATACAAGAACAACTCAAACTACACGATGTCCAGACACATATCTGCAGCACCTCATGGCTTAAGTCAGTAAGATACAAGAACAACTGAAACTACACGATGCCCAGGCACATACCTGCAGCACCTCATGGCTTAAGTCAGTAAGATACAAGAACAACTGAAACTACACGATGCCCAGGCACATACCTGCAGCACTTCATGGCTTAAGTCAGTAAGATACAAGAACAACTCAAACTACACGATGTCCAGACACATATCTGCAGCACCTCATGGCTTAAGTCAGTAAGATACAAGAACAACTGAAACTACACGATGCCCAGGCACATACCTGCAGCACCTCATGGCTTAAGTCAGTAAGATACAAGAACAACTGAAACTACACGATGTCCAGACACATATCTGCAGCACCTCATGGCTTAAGTCAGTAAGATACAAGAACAACTGAAACTACACGATGCCCAGGCACATACCTGCAGCACTTCATGGCTTAAGTCAGTAAGATACAAGAAGGTGAGGATAACAAAAGACTGACTTTTACAATCCCCAATTACTGTGCCTCTAACTTTCTTGGCTTGCACCAAGAGAATTCCCTCTTATAATCTATTCCTTATAGTTTCATACATTTTGCTTCTCTACGGCCTTTAGCGTAGTTTTCGTTTTTGTGTCATGTTTTATGCTTATTGTGATTGATTATTGAATGTCTTATTTAATAGTTTGTTCTGTTTTGGTGACCTCATTGTGTATTCTGCGTTAACTATGTTTCTCAGTCTCTTTCTCCACCACTTTAATCTTTGATCTGTTAATTCGTCACTAGGTTTCTTTTAATTCATTCTTTGTGCAAAGATATGTCTTGGGGGTTATTTGAACCGTGACCGCTGACTCCTCTCTTCAATGTGTCCATCGCTAAGTGTACACAGTCAATCTCCGTACTTCGCGATGTGTTCTGGTTCGTCTATTTGGTCGGAATATAAACAACTCTGTCTACACGAATTTGATTACACACACACACAAGTCTCTTGTACAAAAGAATAGCAATACTTTATTTACATAATCCATTTAACAGAGGTTATCAATATAAACAGCTCAGCGACGTGGAATCACCGCTCGGGTATCTATAAGTAAATTCAAAAGAGGTTCAAGTTACCCTCGAACTCTTGTAATTTATCTCATGGCTCTCTCATCACACATTGCATCACTAACTCTGTCCACACTCCCTGAACAGTGTACAGAACTTAACAACCAACATAACGTCCACGTTATAAATCCATCTCATGGAACATCTCATTACGGACACTTCCTCACTAGTCTACTCACTGTCACTCCACAGTATGATTACAAAATATCCAACAGTCCTATACTAAAGGATTCAGTTTCACTCGTTCCTACATTCAACTACTTAAACGAAATGTCCACAGAATTGATAAAATGTGAGGAAATAAATAAAAACGCAAATGGTATAAAATTAATGATAAAAAGTAAAGCATAAAAGCAACGAGATCCATGGAAAGTGCGTTCTGTCATGGAATTTAACAAAAATAAAGAAAAGGTCAAAATAACATCGGATTTATAATAGATCTAGAGAAAGCAATTTCACTCAGAGAAGTAATATGTGTATCTTAAAGATTAATGTATAGTTACGCTACAGGACAGGGCAACATGACAACACTAAACCAAGTATCTGATCTTTGTAGCGACAGATGCAGTATTGCTGCCTTGCTAATCTTCATACATGTTAACAATTGGCTACTGTGTTGGTCTCTTTGTAGCGACAGATGCAGTATTGCTGCCTTGCTAATCTTCATACATGTTAACAATTGGCTACTGTGTTGGTCTCTTTGTAGCGACAGATGCAGTATTGCTGCCTTGCTAATCTTCATACATGTTAACAATTGGCTACTGTGTTGGTCTCTTTGTAGCGACAGATGCAGTATTGCTGCCTTGCTAATCTTCATACATGTTAACAATTGGCTACTGTGTTGGTCTCTTTGTAGCGACAGATGCAGTATTGCTGCCTTGCTAATCTTCATACATGTTAACAATTGGCTACTGTGTTGGTCTCTTTGTAGCGACAGATGCAGTATTGCTGCCTTGCTAATCTTCATACATGTTAACAATTGGCTACTGTGTTGGTCTCTTTGTAGCGACAGATGCAGTATTGCTGCCTTGCTAATCTTCATACATGTTAACAATTGGCTACTGTGTTGGTCTCTTTGTAGCGACAGATGCAGTATTGCTGCCTTGCTAATCTTCATACATGTTAACAATTGGCTACTGTGTTGGTCTCTTTGTAGCGACAGATGCAGTATTGCTGCCTTGCTAATCTTCATACATGTTAACAATTGGCTACTGTGTTGGTCTCTTTGTAGCGACAGATGCAGTATTGCTGCCTTGCTAATCTTCATAAATGTTAACAATTGGCTACTGTGTTGGTCTCTTTGTAGCGACAGATGCAGTATTGCTGCCTTGCTAATCTTCATACATGTTAACAATTGGCTACTGTGTTGGTCTCTTTGTAGCGACAGATGCAGTATTGCTGCCTTGCTAATCTTCATACATGTTAACAATTGGCTACTGTGTTGGTCTCTTTGTAGCGACAGATGCAGTATTGCTGCCTTGCTAATCTTCATACATGTTAACAATTGGCTACTGTGTTGGTCTCTTTGTAGCGACAGATGCAGTATTGCTGCCTTGCTAATCTTCATAAATGTTAACAATTGGCTACTGTGTTGGTCTCTTTGTAGCGACAGATGCAGTATTGCTGCCTTGCTAATCTTCATACATGTTAACAATTGGCTACTGTGTTGGTCTCTTTGTAGCGACAGATGCAGTATTGCTGCCTTGCTAATCTTCATACATGTTAACAATTGGCTACTGTGTTGGTCTCTTTGTAGCGACAGATGCAGTATTGCTGCCTTGCTAATCTTCATACATGTTAACAATTGGCTACTGTGTTGGTCTCTTTGTAGCGACAGATGCAGTATTGCTGCCTTGCTAATCTTCATAAATGTTAACAATTGGCTACTGTGTTGGTCTCTTAGTAAAGAAGATAATTAAGATGAATAAAGAGATGAGGTAGAAGAGAATGTTTCTTTATTACTTTAATTTAATATTCCGTTTTCATTTCTTCTATTTAGGGCACATTGCAAGAGATTCGTTCATTTTGTATCAAAGAAGGGATAGAATCGAGTCGGATCGATGGCATGCTGGGTAAGTTCAACAATAAACTGCATTAGCTCATCACTATTATCATGTTCTACACAGTTTATTATGTTTTGTGTATGGCAGCTTTATACTATAGCAGAGTTATAAGGGGCGGCAATTTGCATGAATATCACTCTTTCCTAGTTCCAACCAGACAACCGTGTGCTCAGATGTCCCTCGACATACACGCAGATTAGTCATCCTCAGAAATACTCTTTTATTTCTTCATCTTCGTGAGATTGTGGCGATTTTCCTTAGACTTTTCTTATCAATTTTGTTAGGATAAAAGCCATTATAGCCTAATATTTATTTTTTATTTCTAACTGTCAAGGTCTCTTTAACGTGCGCTGGGTGCACACGAGACCTCTTGTTTTTCACCGTTATCAGCAATGCTTATACATAATATATCAGTAGCCAGAGATCAGGGGTTGATGAAGTTACGAAAAAGCCAAGGATTCGAATAGAACATTTCTCACGAACAACGTGGTGGGATACGAACCCGGAACACCCTGTCCAAACGTCGACTTCGTGCCTTGAGACCACCCTGATCTCAAGAGTGGGTATTAACCACTAGATGAGTTATATTTGGTTAATTTTTACATCATATAAGGATACAGTCCAATACGCAAAAGAGGATCTGGAGGGATGAGTGATCATTTGTGTTAATCTATAACATATAAATAGAAAGAATATGTTGGCTGTAGCTTTCTCATCGCCTGGCTAAGCTTCGCTGAATGACTGTCATTACGTTTACTATTTGTAATGTGACGACACCATAATTAGAAGTACATTATACTGCTACAATTAAGCTGAAAGGCCAACGTACTCTTTTTAAACTTCTTTAGTCTCTCTTTATCCCTGCCTGTTGATTTGCCCGACCCCTCTGTATAATTGGAATGCTGTTACGAAGAACATAGACTTCTCTATCGCTTCATGGTGGAGACATGTTCCAGTAGCAAGCTTGTACTTGTTTCCTGCAAGTAAGATTTGAAAGCAAACGACCTGTTATTTGTTTACATAAATATCTATTCAGTTACAATGCTGCATCGTGTCAAATCCGGTTGGTCATGGGAGAAGTCGATAGAGTTCGCTCCCGTCGTAGCAGCCATTTTATACCTGGAGATGAAACTGAAACTCTTTCAAAGAAGATCAAGGAACAAACAATAGATAAGTGACTGAACAGCAAAGCAAACTATCGTTTATTTCACAAGTATAACTATAGTTTATATCACAAGTATAACTATCGTTTATATCACAAGTATAACTATAGTTTATTTCACAAGTATAACTATAGTTTATATCACAAGTATAACTATAGTTTATATCACAAGTATAACTATCGTTTATATCACACAGACCGCAAGAAATAAACAATAAAATGTACAGTATTCATGAATGGAGCTAGCTTACCTACATTTTTAGGAAATAAGATTCAATTTGAGCGCTGATGCTAAACCTTGCTTATAGCATAGTTCAAGGCTGTATAATATTATTTATTCATTATCTTAACCATCGGTAAACATAATCCGGAAGCTCTGATTACGAGCATTTCGTTATCTGAAAGAGAATCTGTAATAGCATTCTATTTATAGTTTGAAGAACTCGGTCTGAATGTCTCGTCTTGTCATGTACTTACATTGAGAAAATAGTTAAAATGAGATGAGCGAAACATGGCTAATGGGGACATTTGTGGCTAATAATGTAGCTTCATGGCCTATTTTCAGCAATTTGAAAAAGAAAATAAGAATTCCCTAAAGCAAACGTGATTTTGTACCCGTTTCTTGTAATGATTGTGGGTGAAGTACAGTGGATAAAATGAAGGTCATGGCAGAGAGGAAAGGAGGTCGCGTATTGATATTTGAAGGAAGAAAACTATTATCGCGTTCTTATTGGGCCAAGATTATGATGGTTCCCGGAGTAATGCGTTCTTACTGGACTAAGATGATCGCAGTACACGGGGTTATGATTTCTAGATTAAGATTGTGACGGTACACAGGGCAATGCATCCTTAAACGGCCAAGTGATCTTGATATACGAGGCAATAGATCCTTACCGTACCAAGTAATTTTTATACGTGGGGTAATATATCCTTACTGGGTTAAGTGATCTTGATACACGGGGCAAAACATCCTTACTGAGCTAAGTGATCACGGTACATGGGGAAATGCATTCTTGCTGGATCAACATTATGACGGTACACGGGATAAGTAATTATACATTAACCAGATTATAACGATACACGGGGCAATTCATTATACTGGATCAAGGTTATAACGATACACAGGTCAATGTATTCTTGCTGGGTCACATTTATGACGGTACACGGGGCAAGCATTATACTTAATAAAGATTATGATGGTACACGGGGCAATGCATTATGCTGGATAAAGATTATAACGGTACATGGGGCAATGCAATTTTGATGGGTCAAGATTATGACGGTACATGGGACAATGTATTATACTGGATCAAGATTATGACGGTTGGGACAATGTATTATGCTGGATCAAGATTATAACGGTAGTGACAATGTATTATGCTGGATCAAGATTATAACGGTAGGGACAATGTATTATACTGGATCAAGATTATAACAGTAGGGACAATGTATTATACTGGATCAACATTATAACAGTAAGGACAATGTATTATGCTGGATCAAGATTATAACAGTAGGGACAATGTATTATACTGGATCAAGATTATAACAGTAGGGACAATGTATTATACTGGACCAAGATTATAACGGTACATATGATAATGTGTTATACTGGATCAAGACTATAACAGTAGGGACAATGTATTATGCTGGATCAAGATTATAACGGTAGGGACAATGTATTATACTGGATCAAGATTATAACGGTAGGAACAATGTATTATGCTGGATCAAGATTATAACGGCAGGGACAATGTATTATGCTGGATCAAGATTATAACGGCAGGGACAATGTATTATACTGGATCAACATTATAACGGTAGGGACAATGTATTATGCTGGATCAAGATTATAACAGTAGGGACAATGTATTATACTGGATCAAGATTATAACGGTACATGGGACAATGTATTATACTGTATCAAGATTATAACGGTACATGGGACAATGTATTATACTGGATCAAGATTATAACAGTACACGGGACAATGTATTATACTTAATCAAGGTTATAACAGTACACGGGACAATGTATTATACTGGATTGAAGATGAAATAAAACCCGGTAGGATAGTAAGATAGTGCTGAAGTTAGATATGCTGGTTTGAGAGGCGCAGTCAATGTTGTAAATAACGATACAACGCAATTACTCTTTTTAGACCGCCGTTATGAGGGAAGTTGGTAATTGAAAGTAATCCTTGTGCAACTGCATCAGTAGTGCATGCTTTTTGCGTTATTTGATTGACGCTCATTGCCTAGTTAACAGACCAGAGCTCATTGCAGTTTGATTGGATGGGTGAGACTGAGCAGTCTGTACATTGCACAGAGTATGTATGCGAATATTCGTAGTAAATGTTTTTTTTTTCTGTCTTGTTATCTTTCTTTATTTCTCTATTTCTCATTCTTTCACTCTCGCTCCTTCTTTTTTTCTGCATTCTTATTTCTCTTTATTTATTTTTATTTCTCTCGCTTTAGCTCTTTCTCTGTTTTTCCTAATCTCTTTCTTTCTATCTCTCACTCTTTTGCTGTCCATCTTTATCTTAACATTTTGAAGAAAAAAAATGTGATCGATAAGAGCAATATTTAATTATCAGATGTATCAATATGAGTATTGATGATATATCTCAGTGCACAAAATAACGCCCGTGAATCAACTTCCTTTTCTATATCCAAGCTGGATTTCGGTTAGTAATAGACCTACCTTAAATCTACTGAGTTGCTAGAGTATCTTTCCAAACATTTATTTATACATGACTAAGAAAAGCTCCTTTTTTATGAATAAATAATATTATACAGCCTTGAACTATGCTGTAAGCAAGGTTTAGCATCAGCGCTCAAATGGAAACTTATTTCGTAAAATTGTAGGTAAGCTAGCTCCATTCATGAATACTGTACATTTTATTGTTTATTTCTTGCGGTTTGTGTGATATAAACTATAGTTATACTTGTGAAATAAACGATAGTTTGCTTTGCTGTTCAGCAATGATTCGATGACAGTCAAGCAGCATTTATTCACTTACAGTAAATCATTGGTGTAGGAAAGTGAATTGAAATATCTGGGAACAATGGAAACCTCTGATGGTCGATGCACATCAGAGGCGAGATGCAGAATAGTCCGACAAAAGCAGCTTTCTAAAAGACGAGGAATATACAGTACGTTCCATTTTTGACAACAGAAACAGGAAAAAGAGCTCTTAAATGGTATGTAGAGCCAGTCTTAACATATGGATGTGAATCGTGGACAATAGGACAACATACAAGAAAATCACTGCTGGTTGTATAAATGTGGTTTTACAACAGAAATGATAAAGAACAGTCGAGATCTAAAGTTGCGGAGAGACATGGTCACCTACGCCAGCAAGCGTGATGATGATGAACTCATTGATTGATCTAATTCGATCGCTTACCCCACTATATGACTGGCATATTATTGGAATTGACACCGCATAGCTATACGTCGGGGCCGAATCTCATTTATTTTTAAAATAATAAAGAAGTGTCCACATTTTAATTATTTCATTATCCCGCTGGTTGTTTTCACACCTTCCTCGCACTTTAAGTTATCATTACTATGATATCAATGCTTCCCAGCCATCTCCAAGCTTTTATACTCTTAGACCCAACTAATCTTTGATAACTGAATAGATACTCAGCATACAGTCGTTTCATAGCCTGTGGTTGTTGTACATTTTATAATTGCAACAAAACGTGAGACCAGTACTAGTTTTTCCCGCGGGATCAGGGCAGAACGTCAAACTGGTCACCTTTCAAGCTTCTATATGTCTGGTCTAATTACACGGGTGGCAACAATTGTTGATTTTCTTAATCTTTTACTGCGAGAACAATATAATAGATAAATGTTCTATTTAATTGTTTCTTTTAAATGCACTAACCATATGCGAAACTTTATGCATTTGAAATGTGGATTTATAGAAGAATATGAAGAATTGGGTGGAAAGAAAAGGAAAAAAAAACTATGAAGTCTTAAAACAACTAAAAATGAAGAGAATTACTAAACACAATTAAAACAAGACAAAAGAGATTTTTGGGACACGGTAAAAGACTCAACAGCCTACGAAAAATAATCTTGGAGGGGAAAATACCAGGTAGAAGAGGCAGAGGCAGACCAAGATTAACATGGACGAGTAACATCAAAAGATGGACAAGTCAGCCTATGACAACTTGCACCATCAAAGCAAGAGATAGAGCGGAATGGCGATCCACGGTAGCCAACCTTCGATACGGAGATGGCACTCAATGATGATGAATGGGCAGCAGAAATTGGAGCCAATGGTGGGGTGTGCTAAACACTCCAAGGTATGGTGACAGCTTTACAAATAAAGAACACAACACAATACTGACGTTTCGGCCTGTGGCCTTCTTCAGAATACATGGACAACGACAACAAGCGGTGAAGCACAATTACTACATGTTAGATGATAAAGTGGAGGGCGAGGAAAGTAGGATGCAAAAATAAGAAAAGAGAGAAATGAATTTTACATGATGAGAGGTATGATGGGCGTCAAAATATATAAAATAGAAAAAGAGAGAGAAAAATGTATAATAAATTGTACTTAGCTGAGCTCAGAGCAGGGAGCAGGAAAACTGTAATCCGTGCTGAAACCAGTCGGAATGACTAAATGACTAAAAGCGCAGAGAACGTGTATAGAAAGCAACACGTGACAAAGACAGGTCAGTAAAGAGGGCAAAAAGGATCAAATTTCGGGAAAACCAAAAAGGGGGGGGGGGGAAAGGGGGCATAGACGAGGATACTCCTGGGACACAACAAGCAATACATATAAATCACTCAACAATGGAAGTGAGAGATCACGCGAGAGGTTAAGAGAAAGAAATAGAATGACACGACAAAGTAGTAAACTAGGCAGTGGGTGAGAGAGATGGACTCTACAGAATGGATGGCCTCGAACTGAAAGAGTTGAGAGGTAGGTCAACGAAAGGAAGGATTGGATACTGGAGGAAGAGATACGGTGAGGAAGAATAATAAAGCCGGTATAATGAGAAGGGCGATAGAGGGGTGGTCCGGAGGAAGTTAGTCTATCGGGACCCGCCTACAACACCTCCTATCCCAACTCCATCTACTCACCTCTAACTTTCCTGGGACTCTTCGCTTCATCCGCCATACCATCCACCACCACAACCGATCTGTGTATGACTTTTTATCCTCTCAGCACAAACGTAAACTCTTGAACCTCCGTCCTCCTCCTCCTCCTCCCTCACCTCCTCCTCTCCCCAATGCCTCTGACTCTAGCTCCCTTGTCACTTGTATTCCCCCTGATTTGCCCCTTTCCGACCATGAGCGCTCTCTTCTCAGCAAGGGTCTTAAGTTTGGCCCCCTTCGCCCTTTGAGTGACTCATTCTCTCTCTTACGGGACATTCAGGAGTATCACAGACGACTACGACTCAAACTCTATTACTTTAATCATCCGAATTCTTCCTCTCAACCTCCTCCTACAGACGAATTTGCCCGCTTTTCCCCCCGTAAATCTGACTGGACTCCCCGCTCGGGCGAATCACAGGCTTTGGACCAGTTCATTAACAGTACCTACCGGGATATTAAGGCACTTCGTCCCCATAGACTTCGACGCTCTAATCTTAGTAGTGAAGAGTACCAAGCCCTCAGGATCTTCGCCGACGTGATGATATTGTCATCAAGCCGGCCGACAAGGGCGGCTCTGTGGTGGTATGGAGGAAAGACCTTTATATCCGGGAAGGTGATAAGAGGTAGGTCAACGAAAGGAAGGATTGGATACTGGAGGAAGAGATACGGTGAGGAAGAATAATAAAGCCGGTATAATGAGAAGGGCGATAGAGGGGTGGTCCGGAGGAAGTTAGTCTATCGGGAGGTAGGGAAGTATTGGAGGAGGAGGTATGGAGAGGAGGGATAAGAAGCAGGTATGTGAAAACTGGATAGGGGGAGAGGCGGTAGGTCAGAAGTGAATGGAAAAAGAGAAAGTCTGGAAGAAGTGGAGCAATAGGGGATGGTGTGCAAGAGGTATGAACCATAGGAGGTAAAGAAGTAGGGAAATGATAGAACAAAGGGGGGAATGAAAGTGGGCATCAGGATAAGGGGATACTGGAATAGTAGGTATAGATGAGTAGTGACTACAAGTTAATAGAGAGGAGAGGGGTGAGCTAGGAGTAGATCAGCAGAGGGGTGGTAGGAAGGACGAGGGACAATAGAGGTGGGCAGAGAGATCGTACGTACAGTCCAGGTGGAGAGGTGATATAGTGATAAAGAGGTAAAGGACATGAAGATAGTCAGAAGAGAAAAAGGTGTAGGGAGAGGGGGGGGGGGTTTAGGAGGAAGAAGGCAAGATGGGGGTTACTCAAAGAGGATATGAAAAGCAGGGATGGACGAGGAGTAGAGGACCCAAGAAGAGAAATAGGAAGAGAGGTCCATAGGTAGGAGGATGGAGTCGGAGGCAGGAGGGTCCTCAGAGGGACAGGGATACATTGATGCCACGAGGGGTGAGGCAGCCCCAACGAGCGATCAGACGGTGCTCAAGAGTGAGCCGACTGTGGTGATCAGAGGAGCATGATACTAGGCCAGTTACCAAGACATCAGTCTTACCTCGATGGCCCCTCGAGTTAAAGTGGGCTGCTACAGGAGTGTCCGCTTCTTGGGTGATGTCATTCAAGTGTTCACGGCACCTATCGCCGATTCTGCGACCAGACTGACCGATGTAGGTCAACTTGCATCGCTTACAGATGATGGCATAAATGATGTTCCGCGATGTGCAAGTGAATCCCTCTCTGATCTCGAAAGGACCATTAGGGAAGAGGACAGTGTCGGTCTGGAGAACGTGGTCACAAGTTTTACATACTCTCCGGTTGCAGCGGATAGTGCCTCGATGGCTGAAGTGGTCAGCAGGAAGACGGCCCCTGACAAGAAAGTCTCGGAGGTTCCGGTCACGTCTAAAGGCCACTAGTGGTGGGTCAGGGAAGAGCAGACGAGTAGTAGGGTCAGATCGAAGAATAGGGAGGTAGCGGTGGATGGTCCTAATAGCGGCGTAGTGGTGAGGGTGATGGGTGAGAGCGAGCACTACTCTATCAGAGGGGGATGAGTAGAGGGGGTAAGAGCAGACTGACGTGAAGTGTGGAGAACTCGACGCAGGGCAGGGAGGAGAGCTGATTCAGGATAGAGACGTCGGCGGAAGAAATCAAGCATAAGGTGGGCATTGTGAAGGAAATCTTCGTCGTCTTGGCAAAGGCGACGAAGTCTGAGAAGCTGGGAATAGGGAAGAGAGTTCTTGCAGGATGTAGGATGAGAGGAGTCGTAGCGGAGGAAACTATGGGAGTCAGTGGCCTTGTAGAAGACCGAGGTGAGAAGATGAGAGGTGCCCAAGGAGACTAGGATGTCCAGGAAAGATACGGAGGAGGTGGAGATGTGGAAGGTGATGTGGATAGAGGGGTGGAAATGTCCGACATATTCGATGAAACGGGAGATCTCATCTTCTGGAAGGTCAGACAGACCAATGCAGTCATCAATGTACCTACGATACATGAGGGGAAGAGGGCCCTGGTAGGTATGGATGATTTGGTGCTCAAGGTAACCCATGAAGAGACAAGCATAGCTAGGGCCCATTTTAGTGCCCATCGCCACACCGCTGATCTGGTGAAGAAATTGCCATTGAACTCGAAAGAGTTGAGGTTCAAGACTAATTCTGCTAGACGGAGGAGGACGCCAGTGGCGATGGAGGGTTGGATCCTACGGTCCAGGAAAAACTGAAGAGCTTGAAGGCCGTCGGAGTGGGGAATAGAAGTATACAGGGAGCAGACATCCATAACGAAGAGGCGGTAGTGACGATCAGGAAGGAGGGTGATAGAGGAAAAGATGTTAAGGGCGTCGTTAGTGTCTTTGACATACGAAGGGAGGCCCATAACTATGGGTTGAAAGACACTGTCGAGGAAGTCAGAAATGAGAACAGTAGGACATGAGATGGAAGAGACAATAGGACGTCCAGGAGAGTCAGGTTTATGTATTTTAGGCAGCATATAGAAAGAGGGTCTGCCCAAGCAGTGGTCAGGAAGGATCATGCGGGAGGAGCTAGAGGGAAGTAATCCATCCTGAATGAAACGGAGGATCGTACGACGCACCACGGCGTTATTAGAGACAGTAGTGTCGTCGGGGGTGGGGAGGTAGAAAGTCGAGTCGGATAATTGTTTATCCCCTTCCCGGATATAAAGGTCTTTCCTCCATACCACCACAGAGCCGCCCTTGTCGGCCGGCTTGATGACAATATCATCACGTCGGCGAAGATCCTGGAGGGCTTGGTACTCTTCACTACTAAGATTAGAGCGTCGAAGTCTATGGGGACGAAGTGCCTTAATATCCCGGTAGGTACTGTTAATGAACTGGTCCAAAGCCTGTGATTCGCCCGAGCGGGGAGTCCAGTCAGATTTACGGGAGGAAAAGCGGGCAAATTCGTCTGTAGGAGGAGGTTGAGAGGAAGAGTTCGGATGATTAAAGTAATAGAGTTTGAGTCGTAGTCGTCTGTGATACTCCTGAATGTCCCGTAAGAGAGAGAATGAGTCACTCAAAGGGCGAAGGGGGACAAACTTAAGACCCTTGCTGAGAAGAGAACGCTCATGGTCGGAAAGGGGCAAATCAGGGGGAATACAAGTGACAAGGGAGCTAGAGTCAGAGGCATTGGGGAGAGGAGGAGGTGGGGGAGGAGGAGGAGGAGGACGGAGGTTCAAGAGTTTACGTTTGTGCTGAGAGGATAAAAAGTCATACATAGATCGGTTGTGGTGGTGGATGGTATGGCGGATGAAGCGAAGAGTCCCAGGAAAGTTAGAGGTGAGTAGATGGAGTTGGGATAGGAGGTGTTGTTGGCGGGTGTTGAGGTGGGATATAAGACGAGAGTGGCTAGAAGCGACAAGACGAACACGTTTCAGGCCATGCTGGAGTTCAAGGTTCTGCAGTTGGCGGCGAAGATAGTTAGAGAGGTAGGGTTGACCGACTTGAGGTGAGAAGTGAGATCGGAACCCACACGGGAGAATTTTACGATGGAGGCAGTTGTTCAAGAAATTGAGGTGACAGGTAAATCTAGTTTTCTTGAAAGTAGTGAAGGCAAAGTCCTTAGAGATGTTAGAGAGTTCGGGGGGTAGAGTGGAGAAGGAGGCGATGATGGAGTGACGGATAGAATGAGATAGATGTTTGAGGGAGGGCATAGTGAGGAGATGAGAGAAGATCGAGAAAAGAAATGAGAGATAAACCAACTAGATGAAGATAGGTAGGATACGTGAAGGTATAGAGAAGCCAATAATAGAAAGAGGGAAGGTAGTGAATAGAAAGTATGAGGAGCAAAGTGCAAGAGGGGAGGGTAAGGAAGCACCCAGAAGTGAAGGCGAGGAGAGACTGACGAGAGATAGAATAGGTAGGTGAAAGAACGGAGTGGAAATGGTTCTAACTAAAGTACACAGAGATGAATGACGTTAAACAAACATAAAGTAGCAGCGATATCAATTGAGTAGGGAACAGGCAAATAATTGCAATGCTGCGGTAAAGCTGGTAGCAAGGAGCCAATGGTGGGGTGTGCTAAACACTCCAAGGTATGGTGACAGCTTTACAAATAAAGAACACAACACAATACTGACGTTTCGGCCTGTGGCCTTCTTCAGAATACATGGACAACGACAACAAGCGGTGAAGCACAATTACTACATGTTAGATGATAAAGTGGAGGGCGAGGAAAGTAGGATGCAAAAATAAGAAAAGAGAGAAATGAATTTTACATGATGAGAGGTATGATGGGCGTCAAAATATATAAAATAGAAAAAGAGAGAGAAAAATGTATAATAAATTGTACTTAGCAGAAATTATTCATTCTGCGGACTGGTTGGTCTCGAGGCAAGACGCCGGCCTCCAGACAAAGAGGTTGTGGGTTCAAATCCCGGCTATCACCAGTTGGGATTTTTATTTATGATTTCTCTCTGCGACAACCACCTCTGGTCTCAACAGCGAGGCCCGGCTTGAAACATCAATTACTCATCGATGGAAAAAAATTTGAGTACCACCGAAGTCGGAGTTATCTGCCTGTACGTCGAGGGACCCCTGTGCACACGGCTGCCAGGGAAAAATGGATTAACACGCAAAATTCAGTTCTTAGTCTCTAGGGACTTCGTTAGAGGTCAAAGCTGACGAATGAAAAAATAAATTCATTCTCGGCTTTATATGTATATCCATTCAAGATGTGGAAGCGTTAAAATAGCGTTACCATTTCTCTACAATAATAATTACCTTCCTAGACTCATCACATAAAATAATAATTACCTTCCTAGACTCATCACATAAAGACAATACAGTACATCATAGTAATCATTATAAGCGTTGATAGAGTCGATCGATGGAGTTCTTAAAATTATAATTGGCCGTGGAGTTCTTTTTTAAATCGCAACGGAGTCATTGTTAACATTGCAAGTGGCGAGAGAGTTTTTATTATCATTGTTTGTAAGTGGCGATGGAGTTCTTGTTAATACTGTAAGTTGCGATGTAGTCACTGTTAACATTATAAATGGCGATATAGTCCTTGTTAACATTGCAAGTGGCGAGAGAGTTTTTATTATCATTGTTTGTAAGTGGCGATGGAGTTCTTGTTAATACTGTAAGTTGCGATGTAGTCACTGTTAACATTATAAATGGCGATATAGTCCGTGTTAACATTGCAAGTGGCGAGAGAGTTTTTTTTATCATTGTTTGTAAGTGGCGATGGAGTTCTTGTTAATACTGTAAGTTGCGATGTAGTCCCTGTTAACATTATAAATGGCGATATAGTCCGTGTTAACATTGCAAGTGGCGAGAGAGTTTTTATTATCATTGTTTGTAAGTGGCGATGGAGTTCTTGTTAATACTGTAAGTTGCGATGTTGTCCCTGTTAACATTATAAATGGCGATATAGTCCGTGTTAACATTGCAAGTGGCGAGAGAGTTTTTTTAATCATTGTTTGTAAGTGGCGATGGAGTTCTTGTTAATACTGTAAGTTGCGATGTAGTCCCTGTTAACATTATAAATGGCGATATAGTCCGTGTTAACATTGCAAGTGGCGAGAGAGTTTTTTTATCATTGTTTGTAAGTGGCGATGGAGTTCTTGTTAATACTGTAAGTTGCGATGTAGTCACTGTTAACATTATAAGTGACGATATAGTCCTTGTTAACATTGCAAGTGGCGAAAGAGTTTGTGTTATCATTGTTTGTAAGTGGCGATGTAGTTCTTCTTAATAATGTAAGTTGCGATGTAGTCCCTGTTAACATTATAAGTGGCGATATAGTCCTTGTTAACATTGTAAGTGGCGATAAAGTCATTGTTAACATTATAAATGGCGATAGAGTCCTTGTTCACTTTATATGTGGCGGTAAAGTTCTTGTTAATATTGCAAGTAGCGATAAAGTCCTTGTTAAAAACAGATAAAAAGCAACATGCTAACTTCCATTATCTTGTTCGTCTATGGTATATGAAACAACCACCTGGACGAAAAGAACCCATACCTGTCACAGTGATGGCAATGTTACTAACTCAGTAGTGGCTAAGCCAACCGAGCCGTACAGAAAATGTGGACATTCAGAGTTCGAATGCCTGCTAGGTTATTCTACACATGGTAAGATATATTCAGAAGACGAAAACACTGAACTGAGTCGTTGTGGAAAGTGATAAGACAACGTTTGAGAGAGCCAGCTGTTTGCTCGTGATATTTTAGTGGTCTGAGTAAATTTAGTTCAGTTCTGAAACATGAGGAGTATAATTCTGCTATGACATATTAAAAGCGATCATAAAAGACGATACAACGTGAATTTTTACAATATTTGTGGTTAAAATATGATTATTTTACACTAGAAATGGTTACATTTGTTAAATGTTAACATGATTAATCTTATAATTGCTATTGGATTATGATATCAATAGCATAATTAATGAACTATTCTAGAATGTTAATATTTGTTTTTAGTGTACCAGAATTTAAACCATTCAATAATAAAAATGTAATCTAAAGAAAAAGTTGAATGTAGTTTTCTCAGACATCATAAATCATAAACGTAGCATCATTTTTATGATTGGAACTAAAATACAACTTTGAGGTTAATGCCAGTAGCCGTGACAATAAGAAAAAAAAAACATTCAATAAAAAATATAAAAAAAAACACGCTAGTCCATAATTTTGTTCGTCGATCACGACTCACACTAGTAGGTTGAGTTCATGTGTTCGGTCACAAGCGAGACAAACCAAGGAGACCAGATTGATACGCCCGCCATCACTTCTCTGAAACGGTCAGGATGAAATGGAGCATATCATCTGACATCACTGTCTTCAAGAAAACGAGATATGAAATGAACAATGAAATTAACTTCACTGTGAATTATGGTGAAACCAGAGAAAATTTCAAAAACACTCCCTTTTCGTGATATTTACCTCCCCCCAACATATATATATATATATAGGTAATGTAAAGGTGTATATATATATATATATATATATATAGGTAATGTAAAGGTGGTTGTATATATATATATATATATATATATACATATATATATATATATATATATATATAGGTAAAGTAAAGATGTATATATATATATATATAGGTAATGTAAAGGTAAAGTACGAGACTTCAATCGGTGTCTTTGCACGCGAGTTTCTCACCCATTGTTCCTGGTCGCCTATCCAGAAGTGTTCGGCGGAGACTTCTGTGTAGTGTCGCTTCAAAGCATCGAAACTCACGACGCGAGGCGACATTCCTCACCTTCCCAGAGTACTACCCTGGTGCCCATTTCTGCCAGCGGCTGGGTAAATCGCTGGGGTATTTATTTTTCCAACCACAAGTACAACTCAACATTGTTTCCAGTTTAAATCGAACATAGGTTGTTCTAACGTTGGTAGCCTAGCAAGGTGGTTTTTTTGTTTTCCCAATTAGGATACCGAGGCCCCCAAATACATATCTATATCTATTGTCCTTTCGAGCCGAAGACGGCACATAGGGCAGAACCACAATCTCATAAACAGAAACCTTGCGTGCCAAAATGGCACAAATGGCAGAGATCACTGCTTCTAAAATCTATGGCTTTGTTTCCATAACAATATTTTTTTACAATGACAGCTTGTCAAGCCATCGATAAACCTCCTTAGTCACCTCTTACGACATGCCTGGAAGGTCACAGTGTCACTATTCTTTACTTCCCTCATAATGAGGCCACGGTAACACACGGGAGACAATAAATAAATATATATATATATATATATATATATATATATATATATATAATATATATATATATATATATATATATATATATATATATATATATATAGACATAAATATACGAGCACACAGCAAAGGTTGATCGCTGCATAAGAAGAAAACAGAGAAATCTACACTCTACTTTGAAATGACTGGACTCCAGCTGAGAAATTCTAGTTGTCTAACGTTTAATTCAAACTTTGAACTTATTTACGTTAGTATTGTTGCATTCACCAGATTTATTTAATATGTATGTTTAGATTATTTTAAGATCCATAAGGGACATGTCTGGAATAAAAATTGGAGGTCACAATATAAATAATCTAAAGAGTCCTACAGTCTTAATAGCTAAGAGTTAAAATGAGTTTCAAGAAATGTTAGACATTTTAGTGAAGGAAAGCAAAAATAAAGGCCCCAACAGCAAAAAGAAAGAAGTAATGATAGCAACAAATCAAAAGACATCACTGCAGTGCACAATAAAGACACGTGGGACAATATTAAAACTGGTAAATGAATTTAATTATCTGGGAACAGTGTTAACCTCAGATAATGTATGTACAATAGAGGTGAGATGCAAAATAGCTCAAGCAAAAGTAGCTTTTCAATATCATTATTACGATACCGTACAGTCTATTTTTTACAATAGAAACAAGAAAAACAGTTCTTAAATGCCATGTAGAGCCAGTCTTAACTTATGAATGTGAATCATGGACAGTAGGACAACAGACAAGAAAATCACTGGAGGGTGTAGAAATGTGGTTTTAGAGAAGAATATTGAGAATAACATGGACAGGAAAGAGAAGTAATGAAAACGTTCTGAAAGAGGTCAAAGCAAAAATAGAGCTAATTTCCAATATTAGGAAGAAACAATCATCATTCTTTGGCTATGTAATGTGAAGGGAGCAGTTGCAATATATTGTGACAACTGGGAAATTGAGGGACGAAGAGATAGAGGGAAGCAAAGAGAAATTATACTAGACAGCTTAAGAGTATGTCTTGGCAGGTCAACAAGAGAAATGATAAATAACTGTCGAAATCGAAAATTTCGGAAGGACATGATCACCCACGCCAGCAGGCATGGTACTTGATTATAATTGTTGCGGTAGCGCGCTGACTTTACGACACAGATCACGTGGGATCGATCACCACTAAATTATCAGTTCGCCTAGATTTACGCGCTAACGAATTAATTATGTGTGAGTGTAGCGTTGTGGTTATATCGTTTGTTATGAGACACACTATATGACTGTAGCGTTGTGATTAGATCGTTTGTTTGGAGACACAATATATGACTGTAGCGTTGTGATTAGATCGTTTGTTTGGAGACACAATATATGACTATAGCGTTGTGGTTATATTGTTTGTTATGAGACACAATATATGAGTGTAGCGTTGTGGTTATATTGTTTGTTATGAGACACAATATATGACTGTAGCGTTGTGGTTATTGTTTGTTATGAGACACAATATATGACGGTAGCGTTGTGATTAGATCGTTTGTTTGGAGACAGAATATATGACTGTAGCGTTGTGGTTATATCGTTTGTTATGAGACACACTATATGACTGTAGCGTTGTGGTTATATCGTTTGTTATGAGACACACTATATGACTGTAGCGTTGAGATTAGATCGTTTGTTTGGAGAAAAAATATATGACTGTAGCGTTGTGGTTATATCGTTTGTTATGTGACACAATATATGACTGCAGCGTTGTGGTTAGATCATTTGTTTGGAGACACAATATATGACTGTAGCGTTGTGATTAGATCGTTTGTTTGGAGACACAAGATATGACTGTAGCATTGTGGTTAGATCGATTGTTTGGAGACACAATATATGACTGTAGCGTTGTGATTAGATCGTTTGTTTGGAGACACAATATATGACTGTGGCGTTGTGATTAGATCGTTTGTTTGGAGACACAATATATGACTGTAGCGTTGTGATTAGATCGTTTGTTTGGAGACACAAGATATAACTGTAGCATTGTGGTTAGATCGATTGTTTGGAGACACAATATATGACTGTAGCGTTGCGATTAGATCGTTTGTTTGGAGACACAATATATGACTGTGGCGTTGTGATTAGATCGATTGTTTGGAGAAACAATATATGACGGTAGCGTTGTGATTAGATCGTTTGATTGGAGACACAAAATATGGCTGTAGCGTTGTGATTAGATTGTTTGTTTGGAGACACAATATATGACGGTAGCGTTGTGATTAGATCGTTTGTTTGGAGACACAATATATGACTGTAGCGTTGTGATTAGATCGTTTGTTTGGAGACACAATATATGACTGTAGCGTTGCTATTAGATCGTTTGTTTGGAGACACAATATATGACTGTAGCGTTGTGATTAGATCGTTTGTTTAGAGACACAAAATATGACTGTAGCGTTGTGGTTAGATCGTTTGTTTGGAGACACAAAATATGACGGTAGCGTTGTGATTTGATCGTTTGTTTGGAGACACAATGTATGACTGTAGCTTTGTGGTTAGATCGATTGTTTGGAGACACAATATATGACTGTAGCGTAGTGATTCGATAGTTTATTTGGAGACACAATATATGACTGCGGCGTTGTGATTAGATCGTTTCTTTGGAGACACAATATATGACTGTAGCGTTGTGGTTAAATCGTTTGTTTGGAGAAAAAATATATGCTTGCAGCGTTGTGATTAGATCGAATGTTTGGAGACACAATATATATAACGGTAGCGTTGTGATTAGATCGTTTGATTGGAGACACAATATATGACTGTAGCGTTGTGATTAGATCGATTGTTTGGAGAAACAATATATGACGGTAGCGTTGTGATTAGATCGTTTGTTTGGAGAAACAAAAAATGACTGTAGCGTTGTGGATAGATCGTTTGTTTGGAGAAACAATATATGACTGTAGCGTTGTGGTTACATCGTTTGTTTGGAGAAACAATATATGACTGTAGCGTTGTGGTTAGATCGTTTGTTTGGAGAAACAATATATGACTGTAGAGTTATGGTTAGATCGTTTGTTTGGAGAAACAATATATGACGGTAGCGTTGTGATTAGATCGATTGTTTGGAGACACAAGAAATGACTGTAGCGTTGTGATTAGATCGTTTGTTTGGAGAAACAATATATGACGGTAGCGTTATGGTGAGATCGTTTGTTTGGAGAAACAATATATGACTGTAGCGTTGTGATTAGATCGATTGCTTGGAGACACAACATTTGACAGTAGCGTTGTGACTAGATTGTTTTTTTGGAGACACAATGTATGACTGTAGCGTTCTGATTAGATCGTTTGTTTGGAGACACAATATATGACTGTAGCGGTGTGATTAGATCGTTTGTTTGGAGGCACAATGTATGACTGTGGCGTTGTGGTTAGATTGTTTGTTTGGAGACATAATGTATGACTGTAGCTTTGTGGTTAGATCGATTGTTTGGAGACACAATATATGACTGTAGCGTTGTGATTCAATAGTTTGTTTGGAGACACAATATATGACTGTAGCGTTGTGATTAGATCGTTTGTTTGGAGACACAATATATGATTGTAGCGTTGCTATTAGATCGTTTGTTTGGAGACACAATATATGACTGTAGCGTTGTGATTAGATCGTTTGTTTAGAGACACAATATATGACTGTAGCGTTGTGGTTAGATCGTTTGTTTGGAGACACAAAATATGACGGTAGCGTTGTGATTAGATCGTTTGTTTGGAGACATAATGTATGACTGTAGCTTTGTGGTTAGATCGATTGTTTGGAGACACAATATATGACTGTAGCGTTGTGATTCAATAGTTTGTTTGGAGACACAATATATGACTGCGGCGTTGTGATTAGATCGTTTGTTTGGAGACACAATATATGACTGTAGCGTTGTGGTTAAATCGTTTGTTTGGAGAAAAAATATATGCTTGAAGCGTTGTGATTAGATCGAATGTTTGGAGACACAATATATGACGGTAGCGTTGTGATTAGATCGTTTGATTGGAGACACAATATATGACTGTAGCGTTGTGATTATATCGATTGTTTGGAGAAACAATATATGACGGTAGCGTTGTGATTAGATCGTTTGTTTGGAGAAACAATATATGACTGTAGCGTTGTGGATAGATCGTTTGTTTGGAGAAACAATATATGACTGTAGCGTTGTGGTTACTTCGTTTGTTTGGAGAAACAATATATGACTGTAGCGTTGTGGTTAGATCGTTTGTTTGGAGAAACAATATATGACTGTAGAGTTATGGTTAGATCGTTTGTTTGGAGAAACAATATATGACTGTAGCGTTGTGATTAAATCGATTGTTTGGAGACACAAGAGATGACTGTAGCGTTGTGATTAGATCGTTTGTTTGGAGAAACAATATATGACGGTAGCGTTATGGTTAGATCGTTTGTTTGGAGAAACAATATATGACTGTAGCGTTGTGATTAGATCGATTGCTTGGAGACACAAAATATGACAGTAGCGTTGTGATTAGATTGTTTTTTTTGGAGACACAATGTATGACTGTAGCGTTCTGATTAGATCGTTTGTTTGGAGGCACAATGTATGACTGTGGCGTTGTGGTTAGATTGTTTGTTTGGAGAAGAAATATATGACTAGCGTTGTGATTAGATCGTTTGTTTGGAAACACAATATATGACTGTAGCGTTGTGATTAGATCGTTTGTTTGGAAGCACAATATATGACTGTAGCGTTGTGATTAGATCGATTGTTTGGAGACACAAAATATGACAGTAGCGTTCTGATTAGATTGTTTTTTGGAGACACAATATATGACGGTAGCGTTGTGATTAGATCGTTTGTTTGGAGACACAATATATGACTGTAGCGTTGTGATTAGATCGTTTGTTATGAGACACACTATATGACTGTAGCGTTGTGATTAGATCGTTTGTTTGGAGACACAATATATGACTGTAGCGTTGTGATCAGATCGTTTGTTTAGAGACACAATATATGACTGTAGCGTTGTGATTAGATCGTTTGTTTGGAGGCAAAATGTATGACTGTAGCGTTGTGGTTAGATCGTTTGTTTAGAGACACAAAATATGGCTTTAGCGTTGTGGTTAGATCACCTGTTTAGAGACACAATATATGAATGTAGCGTTGTGGTTAGATTGTTTGTTTAGAGACACAATATATGACTGTAGCATAGTGGTTAGATCGCTTGTTTAGAGACACAATATATGGCTGTAGCGTTGTTGTTATATCGTTTGTTATGAGACACACTATATGACTGTAGCGTTGTGATTAGATCGTTTGTTTAGAAACACAATATATGACTGTAGCGTTGTGATTAGATCGTTTGTTTGGAAACACAATATATGACTGTAGCGTTGTGATTAGATCGTTTGTTTAGAGACACAATATATGACTGTAGCGTTGTTATTAGATCGTTTGTTTAGAGACACAATATATGACTGTAGCGTTGTGATTAGATCGTTTGTTTGGAGGCAAAATGTATGACTGTAGCGTTGTGGTTAGATCGTTTGTTTAGAGACACAAAATATGGCTGTAGCGTTGTGGTTAGATCGCCTGTTTAGAGACACAATATATGAATGTAGCGTTGCGGTTAGATTGTTTGTTTAGAGACACAATATATGACTGTAGCATAGTGGTTAGATCGCTTGTTTAGAGACACAATATATGGCTGTAGCGTTGTTGTTATATCGTTTGTTATGAGACACACTATATGACTGTAGCGTTGTGATTAGATTGTTTGTTTGGAGAAAAATATATGACTGTAGCGTTGTGGTTATATCGTTTGTTATGAGACACAATGTATGACTGCAGCGTTGTGGTTAGATCGTTTGTTTGGAGACACAATATATGACTGTAGCGTTGTGATTAGATCGTTTGTTTGGAGGCAAAATGTATGACTGTAGCGTTGTGGTTAGATCGTTTGTTTAGAGACACAAAATATGGCTGTAGCGTTGTGGTTAGATCGCCTGTTTAGAGACACAATATATGAATGTAGCGTTGCGGTTAGATTGTTTGTTTAGAGACACAATATATGACTGTAGCATAGTGGTTAGATCGCTTGTTTAGAGACACAATATATGGCTGTAGCGTTGTTGTTATATCGTTTGTTATGAGACACACTATATGACTGTAGCGTTGTGATTAGATTGTTTGTTTGGAGAAAAAATATATGACTGTAGCGTTGTGGTTATATCGTTTGTTATGAGACACAATGTATGACTGCAGCGTTGTGGTTAGATCGTTTGTTTGGAGACACAATATATGACTGTAGCGTTGTGATTAGATCGTTTGTTTGGAGGCAAAATGTATGACTGTATCGTTGTGGTTAGATCGTTTGTTTAGAGACACAATATATCGCTGTAGCGTTGTGGTTAGATCGCCTGTTTAGAGACACAATATATGAATGTAGCGTTGTGGTTAGATTGTTTGTTTAGAGACACAATATATGACTGTAGCATAGGGTTAGATCGCTTGTTTAGAGACACAATATATGGCTGTAGCGTTGTGGTTATAACGTTTGTTATGAGACACACTATATAACTGTAGCGTTGTGATTAGATCGTTTGTTTGGAGAAAAAATATATGACTGTAGCGTTGTGGTTATATCGTTTGTTATGAGACACAATATATGACTGCAGCGTTGTGGTTAGATCGTTTGTTTGGAGACACAATATATGACTGTAGCGTTGTGATTAGATCGTTTGTTTGGAGACACAAGATATGACTGTAGCATGGTGGTTAGATCGATTGTTTGGAGACACAATATATGACTGTAGCGTTGTGATTAGATCGTTTGTTTGGAGACACAATATATGACTGTGGCGTTGTGATTAGATAGTTTGTTATGAGACACACTATATGACTGTAGCGTTTGTGATTAGATCGTTTATTTGGAGACACAAGATATGACTGTCGCATTGTGGTTAGATCGATTGTTTGGAGACACAATATATGACTGTAGCGTTGTGATTATATCGTTTGTTTGGAGACACAATGTATGACTGTAGCGTTGTGATTAGATCGATTGTTTGGAGACACAAAATATGGCTGTAGCGTTGTGATTAGATTGTTTGTTTGGAGACACAATATATGACGGTAGCGTTGTGATTAGATCGTTTGTTTGGTGACACAATATATGACTGTAGCGTTGTGATTAGATCGTTTGTTTGGAGACACAATAAATGACTGTAGCGTTGTTATTAGATCGTTTGATTGGAGACACAATATATGACTGTAGCGTTGTGATCAGATCGTTTGTTTAGAGACACAATATATGACTGTAGCGTTGTGATTAGATCGTTTGTTTGGAGACACAAAATATGACGGTAGCGTTGTGATTAGATCGTTTGTTTGGAGACACAATGTATGACTGTAGCTTTGTGGTTAGATCGATTGTTTGGAGACACAATATATGACTGTGGCGTTGTGATTAGATAGTTTGTTATGAGACACACTATATGACTGTAGCGTTTGTGATTAGATCGTTTATTTGGAGACACAAGATATTACTGTAGCATTGTGGTTAGATCGATTGTTTGGAGACACAATATATGACTGTAGCGTTGTGATTAGATCGTTTGTTTGGAGACACAATATATGACTGTAGCGTTGTGATTAGATCGATTGTTTGGAGACACAAAATATGGCTGTAGCGTTGTGATTAGATCGTTTGTTTGGAGACATAATATATGACGGTAGCGTTGTGATTAGATCGTTTGTTTGGAGACACAATATATGACTGTAGCGTTGTGATTAGATCGATTGTTTGGAGACACAAAATATGACAGTAGCGTTGTGATTAGATTGTTTTCGGAGACACAATATATGACGGTAGCGTTGTGATTAGATCGTTTGTTTGGAGACACAATATACGACTGTAGCGTTGTGATTAGATCGTTTGTTATGAGACACACTATATGACTGTAGCGTTGTGATTAGATTGTTTGTTTGGAGACACAATATATGACTGTAGCGTTGTGATCAGATCGTTTGTTTAGAGACACAATATATGACTGTAGCGTTGTGATTAGATCGTTTGTTTGGAGACACAATGTATGACTGTGGCGTTGTGATTAGATCGTTTGTTTAGAGACACAATATATGACTGTAGCGTTGTGATTAGATCGTTTGTTTGGAGACACAATAAATGACGGTAGCGTTGTGATTAGATCGTTTGCTTGGAGACACAATGTATGACTGTAGCGTTGTGATTAGATCGTTTGTTTGGAGAAAAATATATGTCTGTAGCGTAGTGATTAGATCGTTTGTTTGGAGACACAATATATGACGGTAGCGTTGTGGTTAGATCGTTTGTTTGGAGACACAATGTATGACTGTAGCGTTGTGATTAGATCGTTTGTTTGGAGACACAATATATGACTGTAGCGGTGTGATTAGATCGTTTGTTTGGAGGCACAATGTATGACTGTGGCGTTGTGGTTAGATTGTTTGTTTGGAGAAAAAATATATGACTGTAGCGTTGTGATTAAATCGTTTGTTTGGAAACACAATATATGACTGCAGCGTTGTGATTAGATCGTTTGTTTAGAGACACAATATATGACTGTAGCGTTGTTATTAGATCGTTTGTTTAGAGACACAATATATGACTGTAGCGTTGTGATTAGATCGTTTGTTTGGAGGCAAAATGTATGACTGTAGCGTTGTTGTTAGATCGTTTGTTTAGAGACACAAAATATGGCTGTAGCGTTGTGGTTAGATTGCCTGTTTAGAGACACAATATATGAATGTAGCGTTGCGGTTAGATTGTTTGTTTAGAGACACAATATATGACTGTAGCATAGTGGTTAGATCGCTTGTTTAGAGACACAATATATGGCTGTAGCGTTGTTGTTATATCGTTTGTTATGAGACATACTATATGACTGTAGCGTTGTGATTAGATTGTTTGTTTGGAGAAAAAATATATGACTGTAGCGTTGTTGTTAGATCGTTTGTTATGAGACACAATGTATGACTGCAGCGTTGTGGTTAGATCGTTTGTTTGGAGACACAATATATGACTGTAGCGTTGTGATTAGATCGTTTGTTTGGAGGCAAAATGTATGACTGTATCGTTGTGGTTAGATCGTTTGTTTAGAGACACAATATATCGCTGTAGCGTTGTGGTTAGATCGCCTGTTTAGAGACACAATATATGAATGTAGCGTTGTGGTTAGATTGTTTGTTTAGAGACACAATATATGACTGTAGCATAGGGGTTAGATCGCTTGTTTAGAGACACAATATATGGCTGTAGCGTTGTGGTTATAACGTTTGTTATGAGACACACTATATAACTGTAGCGTTGTGATTAGATCGTTTGTTTGGAGAAAAAATATATGACTGTAGCGTTGTGGTTATATCGTTTGTTATGAGACACAATATATGACTGCAGCGTTGTGGTTAGATCGTTTGTTTGGAGACACAATATATGACTGTAGCGTTGTGATTAGATCGTTTGTTTGGAGACACAAGATATGACTGTAGCATGGTGGTTAGATCGATTGTTTGGAGACACAATATATGACTGTAGCGTTGTGATTAGATCGTTTGTTTGGAGACACAATATATGACTGTGGCGTTGTGATTAGATAGTTTGTTATGAGACACACTATATGACTGTAGCGTTGTGACTAGATTGTTTGTTTGGAGACGCAATATATGACGGTAGCGTTGTGATTTTATCGTTTGTTTGGAGACACAATATATGACTGTAGCGTTGTGATTAGATCGTTTGTTTGGAGACACAATATATGACTGTAGCGTTGTGATTAGATCGATTGTTTGGAGACACAAATATGGCTGTAGCGTTGTGATTAGATTGTTTGTTTGGAGACACAATATATGACGGTAGCGTTGTGATTAGATCGTTTGTTTGGAAACACAATATATGACTGAAGCGTTGTGATTAGATCGTTTGTTTGGAGACACAATATATATGACTGCAGCGTTGTTATTAGATCGTTTGTTTGGAGACACAATATATGACTGTAGCGTTGTGATCAGATCGTTTATTTAGAGACACAATATATGACTGTAGCGTTGTGATTAGATCGTTTGTTTAAAGACACAAAATATGACGGTAGCGTTGTGATTAGATCTTTTGTTTGGAGACAATATGTATGACTGTAGCTTTGTGGTTAGATCGATTGTTTGGAGACACAATATATCACTGTAGCGTTGTGATTATATAGTTTGTTTGGAGACACAATATATGACTGTGGCGTTGTGATTAGATCGTTTCTTTGGAAACACAATATATGACTGTAGCGTTGCGATTAGATCGTTTGTTTGGAGACACAATGTATGACTGTAGCGTTTTGATTAGATCGTTTGTTTGGAGAAAAAATATATGTCTGTAGCGTAGTGATTAGATCGTTTGTTTGGAGACACAATATATGACGGTAGCGTTGTGATTAGATCGTTTGTTTGGAGACATAATGTATGACTGTAGCGTTGTGATTAGATCGTTTGTTTGGAGACACAATATATGACTGTAGCGGTGTGATTAGATCGTTTGTTTGGAGGCACAATGTATGACTGTGGCGTTGTGGTTAGATTGTTTGTTTGGAGAAAAAATATATGATTGTAGCGTTGTGATTAGATCGTTTGTTTAGAAACTAAATATATGACTGTAGCGTTGTGATTAGATCGTTTGTTTGGAGACACAATATATGACTGTAGCGTTGTGATTAGATCATTTGATTGGAGACACAATATATGACTGTAGCGTTGTGATTAGATCGTTTGTTTGGAGGCAAAATGTATGACTGTAGCGTTGTGATTAGATCGTTTGTTTAGAGACACAATATATGGCTGTAGCGTTGTGGTTAGATCGCCTGTTTAGAGACACAATATATGAATGTAGCGTTGTGGTTAGATTGTTTGTTTAGAGACACAATATATGACTGTAGCATAGTGGTTAGATCGCTTGTTTAGAGACACAATATATGGCTGTAGCGTTGTGGTTATATCGTTTGTTATGAGACACACTATATGACTGTAGCGTTTTGATTAGATCGTTTGTTTGGAGACACAATATATGACGGTATCGTTGTGATTAGATCGTTTGTTTGGAGACGCGATATATGACTGTAGCGTTGTGATTAGATATATTGTTTGGAGAAACAATACATGACGGTAGCGTTGTGATTAGATCGTTTGTTTGGAGAAACAATATATGACTGTAGCGTTGTGGATAGATCGTTTGTTTGGAGAAACAATATATGACTGTAGCGTTGTGGTTAGATCGTTTGATTGGAGAAACAATATATGACTGTAGCGTTGTGGTTAGATCGTTTTTTTGGAGAAACAATATATGACTGTTGAGTTGTGGTTAGATCGTTTGTTTGGAGAAACAATATATGACTGTAGCGTTGTGATTAGATCGATTGTTTGGAGACACAAGAAATGACTGTAGCGTTGTGATTAGATCGTTTGTTTGGAGAAACAATATATGACGGTAGCGTTATGGTTAGATCGTTTGTTTGGAGAAACAATATATGACTGTAGCGTTGTGATTAGATCGATTGTTTGGAGACACAAAATATGACAGTAGCGTTGTGATTAGATTGTTTTCGGAGACACAATATATGACGGTAGCGTTGTGATTAGATCGTTTGTTTGGAGACACAATATACGACTGTAGCGTTGTGATTAGATCGTTTGTTATGAGACACACTATATGACTGTAGCGTTGTGATTAGATTGTTTGTTTGGAGACACAATATATGACTGTAGCGTTGTGATCAGATCGTTTGTTTAGAGACACAATATATGACTGTAGCGTTGTGATTAGATCGTTTGTTTCGAGACACAATGTATGACTGTGGCGTTGTGATTAGATCGTTTGTTTGGAGACACAATATATGATTGTAGCGTTGTGATTAGATCGATTGTTTGGAGAAAAAAATATATGACTGTAGAGTTGTGGTTAGATCGTTTGTTTGGAGAAACAATATATGACTGTAGCGTTGTGATTAGATCGTTTGTTTGGAGGCAAAATGTATGACTGTAGCGTTGTGGTTAGATCGTTTGTTTAGAGACACAATATATGACTGTATCATTGTGGTTAGATCGTTTGTTTAGAGACACAATATATGACTGTAGCATAGTAGTGAGATCGTTTGTTTACAGACACAATATATGACTGTAGCGTTGTTGTTAGGTCGTTTGTTTGGAGAAACAATATATGACTGTAGCGTTGTGGTTAGATCGTTTGTTTGGAGAAACAATATATGACTGTAGAGTTGTGGTTAGATCGTTTGTTTGGAGAAACAATATATGACTGTAGCGTTGTGATTAGATCGATTGTTTGGAGACACAATATACGACTGTAGCGTTGTGATTATGTGATTAGATCGTTTGTTATGAGACACACTATATGACTGTAGCGTTGTGATTAGATCGTTTGTTTGGAGACACAATATATGACTGTAGCGTTGTGATCAGATCGTTTGTTTAGAGACACAATATATGACTGTAGCGTTGTGATTAGATCGTTTGTTTGGAGACACAATGTATGACTGTGGCGTTGTGATTACATCGTTTGTTTGGAGACACAATATATGACTGTAGCGTTGTGGTTATATCGTTTGTTATGAGACACAATGTATGACTGCAGCGTTGTGGTTAGATCGTTTGTTTGGAGACACAATATATGACTGTAGCGTTGTGATTAGATCGTTTGTTTGGAGGCAAAATGTATGACTGCAGCGTTGTGGTTAGATCGTTTGTTTAGAGACACAATATATCAATGTAGTTTTGTGGTTAGATCTCTTGTTTAGAGACACAATATATGACTGTAGCATAGTGGTGAGATCGTTTGTTTACAGACACAATATATGACTGTAGCGTTGTTGTTAGTTCGTTTGTTTAGAGACACAAGATATGACTGTAGCATGGTGGTTAGATCGATTGTTTGGAGACACAATATATGACTGTAGCGTTGTGATTAGATCGTTTGTTTGGAGACACAATATATGACTGTGGCGTTGTGATTAGATCGTTTGTTTGGAGACACAATATATGACTGTAGCGTTGTGATTAGATCGTTTATTTGGAGACACAAGATATGACTGTAGCATTGTGGTTAGATCGATTGTTTGGAGACACAATATATGACTGTAGCGTTGTGATTAGATCGTTTGTTTGGAGACACAATATATGACTGTAGCGTTGTGATTAGATCGATTGTTTGGAGAAACAATATATGACTGTAGCGTTGTGATTAGATCGTTTGTTTGGAGAAACATTATATGACTGTAGCGTTGTGGTTAGATCGTTTGTTTGGAGAAACAATATATGACCTTAGCGTTGTGGTTAGATCGTTTGTTTTGGAGAAACAATATATGACTGTAGAGTTGTGGTTAGATCGTTTGTTTTGAGAAACAATATATGACTGTAGCGTTGTGATTAGATCGATTGTTTGGAGACACAATATATGACGGTAGAGTTATGGTTAGATCGTTTGTTTGGAGAAACAATATATGACTGTAGCGTTGTGATTAGATCGATTGTTTGGAGACACAAAATATGGCTGTAGCGTTGTGATTAGATTGTTTGTTTGGAGACACAATATATGACGGTAGCGTTGTGATTAGATCGTTTGTTTGGAGACACAATATATGACTGTAGCGTTGTGATTAGATCGTTTGTTTGGAGACACAATATATGACTGTAGCGTTGTTATTAGATCGTTTGTTTGGAGACACAATATATGACTGTAGCTTTGTGGTTAGATCGATTGTTTGGAGATACAATATATCACTGTAGCGTTGTGATTAGATCGTTTCTTTGGAGACACAATATTTGACTGTGGCGTTGTGATTAGATCGTTCCTTTGGAGACACAATATATGACTGTAGCGTTGTGGTTAAATCGTTTGTTTGGAGAAAAAATATATGCTTGCAGCGTTGTGATTAGATCGAATGTTTGGAGACACAATATATGACGGTAGCGTTGTGATTAGATCGTTTGTTTGGAGACACGATATATGACTGTAGCGTTGTGATTAGATATATTGTTTGGAGAAACAATATATGACTGTAGCGTTGTGGTTAGATCGTTTGTTTGGAGAAACAATATATGACTGTAGAGTTGTGGTTAGATCGTTTGTTTGGAGAAACAATGTATGACTGTAGCGTTGTGATTAGATCGATTGTTTGGAAACACAAGAAATGACTGTAGCGTTGTGATTAGATCGTTTGTTTGGAGAAACAATATATGACTGTAGCGTTATGGTTAGATCGTTTGTTTGGAGAAACAATATATGACTGTAGCGTTGTGATTAGATCGATTGTTTGGAGACACAAAATATGACAGTAGCGTTGTGATTAGATCGTTTTTTTGGAGACACAATATATGACTGTAGCGTTGTGATTAGATCGTTTGTTTGGAGACACAATATACGACTGTAGCGTTGTGATTAGATCGTTTGTTATGAGAAACAATATATGACTGTAGCGTTGTGATTAGATCGTTTGTTTGGAGACACAATGTATGACTGTGGCGTTGTGATTAGATCGTTTGTTTGGAGACACAATATATGAATGTAGCGTTGTGATTAGATCGATTGTTTGGAGAAAAAATATATGACTGTAGCGTTGTGGTTAGATCGTTTGTTTGGAGAAACAATATATGACTGTAGCGTTGTGATTAGATCGTTTGTTTGGAGGCAAAATGTATGACTGTAGCGTTGTGGTTAGATCGTTTGTTTAGAGACACAATATATGGCTGTAGCGTTGTGGTTAGATCGCCTGTTTAGAGACACAATATATGAATGTAGCGTTTTTAATCAGATCGTTTGTTTAGAGACACAATATATGACTGTAGCGTTGTGATTAGATCGTTTGTTTGGAGACAATGTATGACTGTGGCGTTGTGATTAGATCGTTTGTTTGGAGACACAATATATGAATGTAGATTTGTGATTAGATCGATTGTTTGGAGAAAAAATATATGACTGTAGAGTTGTGGTTAGATCGTTTGTTTGGAGAAACAATATATGACTGTAGTGTTGTGATTAGATCGTTTGTTTGGAGGCAAAATGTATGACTGTAGCGTTGTGGTTAGATCGTTTGTTTAGAGACACAATATATGACTGTAGCGTTGTGGTTAGATCGCCTGTTTAGAGACACAATATATGACTGTAGCGTTGTGGTTAGATTGTTTGTTTAGAGACACAATATATGACTGTAGCATAGTGGTGAGATCGTTTGTTTACAGACACAATATATGACTGTAGCGTTGTTGTTAGATCGTTTGTTTAGAGACACAATATATGACTGTAGCATAGTGGTTTGATCGTTTGTTTACAGACACAATATATGACTGTAGCGTTGTTGTTAGATCGTTTGTTTAGAGACACAATATATGACTGTAGCATTGTGGTTAGATCGTTTGTTTAGAGACACAATATATGACAGTAGCGTTGTGGTTAGATCGTTTGTTTAGAGACACAAAACTTGACTGTAGCGTTCTGGTTATCTTACTTATTTGGAGATACATTGTGTAGGTGTGCTGTGTAGTTTGATCCCTGGCTTGCAGATACAATGTGTAGGTGTAGCTGTGTGGTTTGATTCCTGGCTTGGAGATACAATGTGTAGGTGTAGCTGTGTGGTTTGATCCCTGGCTTGGAGATACAATGTGTAGGTGTAGCTGTGTGGTTTGATTCCTGGCTTGGAGATACAATGTGTAGGTGTAGCTGTGTGGTTTGATTCCTAGCTTGGAGATACAATGTGTAGGTATAGCTGTGTGATTTGATCCCTGCTTGGAGATACAATGTGTAGGTGTAGCTGTGTGGTTTGATCCCTGGCTTGGAGATACAATGTGTAGGTGTAGCTGTGTGGTTTGATTCCTGGCTTGGAGATACAATGTGTAGGTGTAGCTGTGTGGTTTGATTCCTAGCTTGGAGATACAATGTGTAGGTGTAGCTGTGTGATTTGATTCCTGGCTTGGAGATACAATGTGTAGGTGTAGCTGTGTGGTTTGATTCCTGGCTTGGAGATATAATGTGTAGGTGTAGCTGTGTGATTTGATTCCTGGCTTGGAGATATAATGTGTAGGTGTAGCTGTGTGATTTGATCCCTGGCTTGGAGATTCATTGTTTAAGTGTAGCTGTGTGGTAAAATCCCTGGCTTGGAGATACAATGTGTAGGTGTAGCTGTGTGATTTGATCCCTGGCTTGGAGATACAACGTGTAGGTGTAGCTGTGTGATACAATGTGTAGGTGTAGCTGTGAGATACAATGTGTAGGTGTAGCTGTGAGATACAATGTGTAGGTGTAGCTGTGAGATACAATGTGTAGGTGTAGCTGTGAGATACAATGTGTAGGTGTAGCTGTGAGATATAATGTGTAGGTGTAGCTGTGAGATACAATGTGTAGGTGTAGCTGTGAGATACAACGTGTAGGTGTAGCTGTGAGATACAATGTGTAGGTGTAGCTGTGAGATACAATGTGTAGGTGTAGCTGTGAGATTCAATGTGTAGGTGTAGCTGTGAGATACAATGTGTAGGTGTAGCTGTGAGATACAATGTGTAGGTGTAGCTGTGAGATACAATGTGTAGGTGTAGCTGTGAGATATAATTAACAATGGCTGAATTCCATTTTTACGCTCTCCTATAAATGTCGCTGACAACAAAAATGGCTGTCTACCTCTCAGAGTCACAGAAACTAAACAGAAATAAACTTTTTCCCGTTCCTCCTGTTTCCGTTGCCAAATAATGTGACTTTTTAAACATTACACACTGAGACATTACATGTTTCGGGACATTCTAAGTTGACTTGTGTGCTTAATTTGCTGTCTTTCAATTCCCACAAAGTGAGTGAAGTAACAATACTTTTTATTTTCATTGATATCGTCAATTTATAGCCGCTACATTATAACTCTTAATAAATAAATTAGCAAAAATAATTTATAGCAAAGAGAATGTTTATTCATTGGACCATTTCTTTCGTTCTCTCGTAGGTAAATTCGCCCCACGTCGCAGAAAGGACTCAAAGTTCTACACGCTTGTCAAGCTGGTCATGAGTACTGCATCCATCAATAACAACGACAACGACTCCGTGAGCAGTACCTCAATCGAGAACGACCTCCGCCACTACAGCACGAAAGACAGTGTCCTCAATCTGGCGGCCAGCAGTCGTGGGACCATGACGTCTCTGAAACAGTATCTCTCCGTACCGTTCTCCAACGACGATTCTCATTCCATGTCCGATGGGTACAGTCTCGCGGGAGATCTGCCGGGTTTAAGCCCCAGTATTTATATAACGTCTCCGGTTAGTGATGACGGACGAGGAATTCTGTCTTTTGGTGATGTGGAGGATAACGACGTCGACATGACTTGCCTGGACGTTCCTGGGAGACATGAAGACAGAGACAACGTAGCAACTATTGCTGTGACGACAAACACAACAAACATAAACACAATGAATGGGGTTTCATTCTTCGTGGGAAGTCAAACGTCCTTAAACATAGGACAGTCGCAAGATAATTTAGCGCTTCTGGAAAACGAAAAACCGCTAAACAATTTCCCGCGTACAACTCCTTCAATTGGCATCTCCGGAGAAGCAGCTACAACCGACGCTAATAAAAACTTCCATTCCCACCAGTTTGGGCAATTCCTAACTGTACCAAACTGTGAAGATGGAATTCTATCAGGATCTAACAACAGCAGTAACAACAACAACGCTTGCGAACTTACTGTTGTGTCTGAGACCAATACAAATGCATCGCTACCTCAGGGCTCAACTCAAAACGAAATGAAACGATCTGCTTCGGAAAACGCTAACGTCACGCTAGGATTTTCCCCTTATGAAGGTAAATATTCACACAGCATAGGTGGATCTCCAGTTCCGATCCGTCGGTTGCCAGAAGTACGAACAAAGCGAAAGATTTATTCAAGATCTCGGTCAGAATCCGTTGATAATGAATGCATTAGTCACGCCAAGAGAGACAGAAACGGGAGAACTCGGCGTAATAGTGGAGATACTCAAGGACACCTTCGAGGCAATAATCTAGAAGCACAAAGGGCAAGGTCGCATTCGCCATCCCCGATGTTTCTCTCAGTTCCAGGAGGCAATAGTATTTCCTGTTCCGCGTCTCGATCCATGAATGACGTCAGTATAACTGACAACTATGCTAACAATTCAGGTGATGGAGTTATTCTACGCAGGTCCTGTCTAAGTTTGAACACCGCTGGTAGAAAGCAACGGGACAAATCTCCCAATAGAGTTAGTTTCAAGGTTTCTTAACAATGTTATTAAACATATAAAGCACTATGTAGCTTTATTGCTGAGTTTATGATTACGAGTCTTTCTTATTGATGATTTCAAACAATATTCTTTTCATGCTTTTAGTTTCAGGTAGCTAAATCGATTTCACTGCACTAAAAAAATATTTCTAGTTACTCAATGTGTATGATTGAGTAAAATACTGGTGGCTCTTGTAGTTTGGTAGTAATCAACACTTGTTATCACACTTTTCATATTCTCCATATTTATATTATCTATTCTACATTCAGTTTAACAGAAAAATATTAAAAATACCGTGGCCAGCTAGGAAGAGTAATGAACATTTTTGAAAAAGGCCAAAGCAAAAAGAGAGCTAATATCCAATATTTGGAAGAAACAATCATCCTTTTTTGCCCATGTTATGAGAAGGGAACAGCTGGAATATATTGTAACGACTGGAAAAATTGAGGGATGAAGAGATAGAGGGAAGCAATGAGAAAAGATACCAGACAGGTTTAAGAGAATGGTGTGGCAGAAGGTCAACAACATAAATGATAAATAACTGTCGAGATCGAAGGTTGTGGAGATATATGATCACCTATGCCAGCAGGTTTGGTATTTAATTATGATATATATATGTAGTCTTACGCCTAAGCCATGCACTCTATTCTAAATACGTATAATCTAACGTCTGTTTAATATCATGATGCAACTGCTGTATTTTTTAAATTCTGTTGATAGTGAGCGGAGAATTTTAATTCTTCTTTGAAAGCCACCTCGCTTTTTGGTAAAGCGGATACCAGAGAACTAAATCCCCACAAAATAGTAACAGGATGTTTGATACACTTATCTAATCTATTAAATTAAAACAATATTTGATTAAAACATAATCTGTAGGAGAATAATGAATTAGAATAAAATATTATTTGTTTGAAAAGTTTGAATTGCATTTTTATAGGCATGAGTATTTGATTCACTTGCGGACGGTACAATAAACGTTATATTCTACTGTTGGAATGGAAGAAAATAATAATCTAATAAAATATATAACTTTTAAAAGAGAATACAAAATACATTTAAAAACGAATACTTGGGCAAATATATCTTTTAAAAATAAGAGTAATGGAAGAGACAAAATGAGATTTGGAAGAGCATAATGGATAAGGTAAAAATATTGATTTTTTATTTAGAAGGTAGTAATAACGCAAACAGTGAAAGGAGGAAGGTGGAGAGTTAGCAATAGAAAAGGATGGGAAGAAAATATCAAACAATGAACAGGACTGGACATCGCAATCCCAAACATGATTGAAGGTAAGAGATAAATGGAGAAGGTGAATGAAGTCTGACAACGTTGATCAAAGTTCCGCCCGCCAAAAACATTCTCTCCCCCCCCCCCCCCCCCCCCCCCCCCCCCCACCTCAAGGGTTAAGAGACAGACAAAAGAAGAAGCATTTAACTATCATAATTGTGCATGGCTGTTGTAGATTGTAATAAAGTAACATAAGAACATAGAAATAGGGAAGTAAAGTACCCCCGTCACGCCAAGTGGAGTATAGGGAATATGGTGTTAGTGACCCTATATTTTACAGACCTTCAGCACATGATTTTTGGGGTAATGTGGTCGGTATTACGCCCGTGCTGCTTTACTTTCCCAGAAAAAAATCCGGTACCCATTTAAGGCTGGGTGAACCCGAAAGCCGTCGGTTGGGATCGAACCCTACCCCTTGTCCGTTGTAGTCCAGTTCACTAACCACTGAGCTATCGCGGCTCCACATAGAAATAGGGAAGGAGGTAACGGAACCCAGTGGCGTGGTCAGTGATGAGAGGATGTGGGGTCGTTGCCATGGACGCAACATTCTTTCGTTTTAATAAGGTGAAAGAAACTAGTAAATAAAAGATAATAATTGAGAGCATTATTTGCCTGTCTCAGATAATAAATAGTAACTACTAACTTATTCTAACGATTTCGCCACAAAAAAACTGTCAATTGTCTTTGTGTGCTTTCCACCTAATGTATGTTTGCCACTTCCTATATGTTCTGTTATGTCCGCTCTCCGCCAATGTGCAATGGAAATGTAACAATTACACATTTTGCACTCTGCTTCGATCAAACTTCTACCTCGTTTTATGGAGAACCATTCTTTAGAACATTTGTCTTGGTAAACACACTTTCCCATTGTCAATTCGAAAGAAAAAACAATCCATACATGGAATGATCAATAAACAGATTATATTACAAATTTACAGACACAAGTAACAACTGATAGTAACCAACGAACGACAGAGGAAGAAAGCAACAATTCTGCGTCTGGGGGAGAACATTTGAAGTTAGTTGCCACCAAGCGACCAGCCAGCCCCACATTGTTATAGTTAAGTTCGTAAAATCATGTTGTCTTTAATTTATTGCTATCATAGAGTAGAGACATAAGAGGAAATTTGACAAGAAATACAATTTTATACGGTAACAATTTTCCTTTTAGCTGTCCAGGGAATTTTCAACATTCTTATGAGAAACAACATCTCTGTGGCCTCTAATCGTCTTTTCATTTGTTTGTTTATTGTCCATGATTCGCTTCCATATGTCAGATTTGCGTCTAAATAGCACCGATGAACTCTCTTTTCTCAATTCTATTGACAAAAATTATGCATGAAATGTTGTTGCATTCTCTTTGATTTATTTTGATGGTTTGTAAAGAATTATTTAAATGTTATTTCTGAAATGTTTAGCTAGTTCGTGGTATGATTGAGGGAAATCTTGCCTATATAGTTGAAATGGATTACATTTTTTGGTGACGGATTGCTTGTCTGATATCTACGATATAATTAAAGTAAAATAAAGTCAGATCTATAACGAGCTGAAGACACATTTCTGTAAAAAATTCAAGAACTAGTCCTCCCTCCCTCCTGTCCTACCTCCCAACCTCTTCCTTCCTTCCTTCCTTCCTTCCTTCCTTCCTTCCTTCCTTCCTTCCTTCCTTCCTTCCTTCCTTCCTTCCTTCCTTCCTTCCTTCCTTCCTTCCTTCCTTCCTTCCTTCCTTCCTTCCTTCTTCCTTTCCTTCCTTCCTTCCTTCCTTCCTTCCTTCCTTCCTTCCTTCCTTCCTTCCTTCCTTCCTTCCTTCCTTCCTTCCTTCCTTCCTTCCTTCCTTCCTTCCTTCCTTCCTTCCTTCCTTCCTTCCTTCCCTTCCTTCCTTCCTTCCTTCCTTCCTTCCCTTCCTTCCTTCCTTCCTCCCTCCTCCTCTCCTCCCTCCCTCCCTCCCTCCCTCCATCCTCCCTTCACCCCTTCCTTCCTTCCTTCCTTTCCTTCCTTCCTTCCTTCCTTCCTCCTTCCTTCCTTCCTTCCTTCCTTCTTCCTTCCTTCCTTTCCTTCCTTCCTTCCTTTCCTTCCTTCCTTCCTTCCTTCCTTCCTTCCTTCCTTCCTTCCCTTCCTCCTTCCCTCCCTCATTCCCTTCTTCCCTACCTCCTTCCCTATTCCTTCCTTCCTTCCTTTCCTTCCTTTTCTTCCCTTCCTCCTTCCCTCCCTCATTCCCTTCTTCCTTACCTCCTTCCCTATTTCCTTCCTTCCTCCTTCTCTCCCTTCCTACCTTCATTTCTTCTTTTCTTTCCTCTCTCCCTCTGTCCTTTCTTCTTCCTTTCTTCCTCCCTCCCTTCTTTCCTTCCTTCCTACTCCATCCGTCTTCTGTTGAACTCTTATATATTGTATTAACTCTTGTATTTGAACTCTGCATCCACGGTTTTATTGTACTTTATGGAACCTTCATTACTGTGCTCAGATAACTATTACTTCAGTTTAATTGTAATCCCTCACACAAGGCAACAACTAGACAAAGCACGTATTTTATAGAATCGACAAGAGTTTCTGTGGTAATAACAAAGTTTGGTTAAAATATTATCAATTTCAACATAAATTGGCTTTGGATAGTTAGCGATTTAACACATACAACCTCCCTGCTATTTTCTAATTTCCAAGATCAATTTGTTGTTTCACGCATTCTATTTGATCAAAGTACTTCAGACTTATTTTCCGCCTTGATAGGATTAACTACCCATTCGCAACTATTTTTAGCCTATGGATTGATGGAGAAAAAAGTCCTTGGTACTCTTCACGGGGGATTCGAACTCGTTGACTTTTAGACTTGATGTTACACTCCAACCCCAACCCCTCCAACCACCACTCCGTTTCAGACGATACCGATTTGGCTCAATGTATTGGTGAGATATTCTATAATCCTCCCCACGACTCTCTCTCTCTCTCTATAATCCTCCACACGACTCTCTCTCTCTCTCTATAATCCTCCCCACGACTCTCTCTCTCTCTCTCTCTCTCTCTCATCTACTAGTCCTCAGTTTGTCGTCACTCAAAACTCTCGGAACCGAAACCCTGAAATAGATAGGTGACTTTATAAGAGAATCCCTAATCCCAGTGACACTGAGTCATGATTGCGGAAGTAGAAGATGATTAAGAAGAAGATTCATCCACATTAGTTAGTGACTCGGTATGCTAGAGGATAACTTTCTCAACTCAAGTCAGGCTGAACGATAAATAACTAGCATATTCGTATCAGTCAAATTGTCGTTTGCGGAGTAGTGGCCCAAATGGGTAACAGGTATCTTCCACATTCAAAATAAATCCGAAAAATATACCAATCATTCAAAGTAATCTTTAAGTGTATTTTTCGCACTTTGTTATTCTTTTTTCTTCTTGCCTTCCTCTTTTGCTTTGCATTTACTTCAAAGCAGTGATATTTTGTGTTTGTTCAATACATGGTGAGAAAATACTGCTAATGGAACTTTACAACCATTCTGTTTAAATAAAAAAAAATAATTTGTTAAGAGAGAAGTTATTTAATTTAACGTTTTTTTTTTTTTTTGTTTTTTTTTTTAATAGAGGGTTCATAAAACTTCGTTATTAAGATAATAAACTTCTATAGGGCGGACTGTAGGAAACAGTTAATCACTGGTTAATGAATTATTCTATTGAAGTCATGAAGCTGATACTTAGACCACCCATCAACGTGGTTTATGTTCACCAGGTCTTATGTACCAATTTCTTCTGGCGTAGTGTTGCCCACGTGACTCAATGTCGGTTACTATCGATTGTAACAAAAATGTGTGCACATTAATGCCGCATTCCCCAAGTGTCAAGAGGCATGAGGAAACTAGGGTGAAAAGCTCTGCTAAGTTAACAAAAGCTTAGACAATTACATACAGTTAGCAATTGCTTAGTAATTATTATATCGGTAACTGTTGATCATTGTGGTGGCGATTCATGGTTGCACAAAGAAATAATTGCGACGGTGGTTTTCTGTTGCCTTCCGTCGGTTTGTTTTACGGTTGGCTCCGCTAGCCTTTGACTAAAAAGATTCACCCACAAGGCAGTGGGGTTGTTTTACTTCAGGGTAACCTCCTCGGAGAGTAATGAAAATGTTCTGAAAGAGGTCAAAGCAAAAAGAGAGCTAATTTCCAATTAGAAGAAACAATCATCATTTTTTGACCACGTAATGAGAAGAGAATAGCTGGAATATATTGTAACAACTGAGAAAATTGAGGGACGAAGAGATAGAGGGAAGCAAAAAGAAAAGATATCAGACAGCTTAAGAGAATTGCTTGGCAGAAGGTCAACAACAGAAATGATAAATAGCTGCCGAGATCGAAAGATTTGGAGCGACATGATCAGCTACGCCAGCAGGTCCAGTACTTGATGATGATGATGATAATGATGATGAACTATTGATCGTGTTGTACAAAATTAGTAACAGCTTAGTAAGTTCTATAACGTTAGCTGCTTTTCTTTATGGTATTCACACGATGACTTCTAAAGGAATGGACAGTCCTATTCGTCATTCACCCTTAAAGGAACATTACATGAGCGTAATGACGTTGTGTTGTAGTTTATACACGTCTTTCTGTCCAACACATTCGACCTCAGTCCGACATTTGTGAGTACCGAGTTCCCTTCTCTCCTTCGATCCCTACTCGCTTGACCAGACTACACTTTTTATTTTGTTGATAGAGACACCAATAAGAGAAGCAGTAGGGTCTGGATGGTACATTGACCCAGACGTCTTATAACGTTAACAATAGCTAATTATTTGTATTAACATGAGCAGAAAAGCTCCTTTCTTTATAAGTAAAGTAAAGTACCCTCTTCATGCCAAGTGGCGTATAGAGAATATTGTGTTAGTGACCATAATTTTTACAGACCTTCGGCACATGATTTATGGAATAACGTGGTCGATATTACGCCCGTGCCGCTTTACTTTCCAAGTAAAAATCTGGTACCCACTTAAGGCTGGTGAACCCGAAAGCCGTCGGTCAGGATCGAACCCGACCTTTTGTCCTTTGTAGTCCAGTTCACTAACCACTGAGCTATTGTGGCTTATGCTCTAAGCTTATTTCTTGTTTCTTTCTTTCTCTAGCTAGCTCATATCTTGTCTTCATTTCTAAAATGTAATTAACACAGCTACAACAACATGAAAACAATGCGACAGGATTGCTAATAAAACAAAGTAACACTTTAAAGTAACACAGTTTTGTGTTTGTTTAATTAATGTTAATTTGACTCACCTCTTTGTTCTCCAGTATGCCTAAAAGGTGATTAATCTGCAATACATAGTTTGAAAGATGGTGATTTCATTTGAATTGTGATTATTAAAAAATTGTTATGGGACTTGATTTTGGCTCCTATTAATGTTTTTACGAAGAAAATTCCATATTCTTGCAGTTATCGAGCATTTCGAGCGATCTTATAAAGACATCAAAATGAAACCATAGTTATCAATGTATTTTCTTTGTCCGTGTTGACTACTTCAACTGCATCTACTATCAGATTGACCTTATTAACTATTTTCAGGCTCTAAAATTCATCATCATTAGTTGCCGTCTCCGCTTTGACGGTTGGCTACCATCGTGCGGCTTTCCTCTCTGTCTCCTGCTTTTGATAGCGCAGGTTGTTATAGGCTGACTTGTCCATCTTTTTGATGTTACTTGTCCATGTTAGACTTGGTCTGCATCTACCTCTTTTATATTGTATTCTCCCTTCTAATATTACTTTTATTAGGCTGTTGTGTCTTTTAACATGACCCAAAAATCTCATATGTCTTGTTTGATTTAGTTTAATAGTTCTCTTTTCATTTTTAGTTGTTTCAAAACTTCATCTTTTTTTAATTTTCTTTCCATCCAATTCACCCTATTTTCTATAAATCAACACATCAAAAGCTTTAATTTTCTGTTCTGTTTACTCGTCTAATGTCCATGTTTCTGCACTATACAGGAATGTTAAGAAGTCATAACATTTTGCTATTCTTAGTTTTAGCTCTATTGTTATTTGTTTTGAAGTTAGTATATTTTTCACGACATTAAAATTTCTTTTTGCTTTAAATAATTAATTGTTGTAGATCATCAGTATTTTCTGCTAGTAGTACAGTATTATCAACATATCTTAGGTTATTGATTATCTTTGCGTTAATGTTTAGGCCTGGCATCGCTGTGATGTTATTAAAGATTTGCTCAGTGTATAGATTGAACCAGCTTGGTGATAGAATGCATCGCTGTCTTACTCCTCTTTTTATAGTAATAGGTGTAGAGTTCTCTTAGTTATAATTTATTATTGATGTTTGCTCCAAGTATAAATCACATACTAGTCGTATGTCTGTAGCGTCTAGATGTATATCCTTTTATCTGACATAAGTTAGAATTTCTTGGTATGGCTTTCTTTGGAATAATAAACGGTGAGGCTCCAATTTCTTTCACGGTGGTTAGCCATTTTCGTCTTTGGTGCACTGAATATGTCTCTTGTGTATATAAACACTTTGCTGTTTTCGCTTTCTGAGCCGTTGATCATTTCTAATTCGTCAGCTCCATCTAACGGCACAGACTTTGTGCATTCATGATGGACGTTCCCGGTAGGCGCCGTTGTTGCCAAAAAGATGTTTGTGTGTCAAACCGCGAAGACGAGTTGGCCTATCGATGATAGGTTACACACATCAACACAATAATAGTTAACAATATTCCACTAAAAAATCGATAAAGGTCACAGTCCATCCGCTCGTCAGAAGTAAACACAACTATAACGGAGAATGGTAGCACATTATTTCACAACTAGACTGTAGCGCAGTGGTTAGTGAACTGGACTACAAAGGACAAGAGGTAGGGTTCTATCCCAATCAACGGCTCCAGTTCATCCAGCCTTTAATGGGTACCGGATTTTTTTCTTGGAAAGTAAAGCGGCACGGGCGTAATACCGACCATATTACCCCAAAAATCATGTGCTGAAATGTCTGTAAAATTTATGGTCAATAAACCCATATTCCATATACGCCACTTGGCATGACGGGAGTACTTTACTCTTTTACTTTTTTTAGACTGTCGCGCAAATCATTTCAACACGTCAGCGAGAGCCGAGTCAGAAAAAAACTATCTACACGTTGCCACCATGACACTCCTCCCAGGTCTGAACTCATTCATGTCCAAAGCATTAGATGCACGTCTTCATCTTCTTCACTTCCTCTTGTATCCTTTCAGGTGTCGCGGGAGATACCAATTTCTAGTTCCCGTCATTCTGACAGTTTCTCCCACCATATGTTGTTAGTATCTCCCACAGTTGTTCCCTATTTACCCTATTGAAGGCTTTTTTTCTGGTCAATGAAAGCAATGTACACTGTTGTCATAGTGTTTCTTTGATGTTGTCTGTTCATTTTACTCTGGGCCTGGCCATTGCTCTTCTTCCTTCTTCTCTTTTAATACATGCTTTATATGATACGGAATTTCATGGCATTTATTCTAGATGAACAAACCATTTTATTTGTTCTTTCTGTTTGTAGTTGAGAACTTGTTCAATGCCCACTCTTTATCTTGTGAGATATATTTTTGTCCACGCCAACACTTTTTCAGACAAATCATCTCTGTGGTGACATGTTTATTTATCACCTTTAGTGTGCATTGATCACCATTGTGGTAATCATCTCCTTATAACATGTTTGTAGCATGACTAAGAATGAACAGTAAACTCCACTATCGGCCTGATCTACACTTGACGGAGCCCTATCTGGCTAAGCGCAAATTGAAACTTTCCGACCCCCTCTTAAACCAATAACACCAGGTCTCTATAGTAGATTACAATGTAATCACATTTTGCACATTTTTGGAGGGGTCAGTGTCGGGTATTTATGTGAATGTCCTGTGTATCTCGTACAGAGCACTGTGACAAATGTTCAACAAGCATTTGGTTAGCCGCCAAGTCAGGCTTGCCCAGCTCCATGTATTACAAATGAACACATATCACCCTAAAGGCATAAAGGTCCGTATTAATTCACATTATGGAATATTTCATTAGCGTTAGTAATAACGTTGAGCATAGCATATTAATGGGTCGTTTTGTAGATTGGTTTATTCTCTGAAAATAAATAATAACTAAATTACCTCTGTTCTCAATTAATAGTTAATATTTAAATAATACTGCCAGTAAAACCAGAGACTTCCAATGCATGCCTTGTTTGTTTTTTAGTCGCATCTCCTGGGATTACATTTTTAAAAAATATATAATTCTTTAAAAGCTTGGAATAACCCCCGCTATAGAATATATACAGAAACAATAGATAAGATGGTTTCGTCACGTGACAAGGCATAAAGATAAAAATACAATACAACGTGCCTTCAATAAACATTGCGGGAACACCAGAACCGATGGCTGACCTTGAAAAATATGAATGGACGAAATATTGGAAACAAAGGATACATAACAGCAGCAGAGGCGAACAGAAGAGGAAATGCAGCAAATTATATCTCCCCTCCACGCTGAAATGCAAATAATGAAGGACAGAAGAAGAAGAACTTGTTAAAGTTGACTCGAATACAGGAACTCGTAACACTATGGTGTACATTCCAGATCAGTCGTGAAACATCGTTAAGATCAATGCGGTTTCTATATAACAAAGATATTTTCTCATCTAGTGATGAGATATGGAATTAAAGCAATGCTTTGAAAGGCTTTTCTTAGTGTATATAATATTGTTGTATTGTATTTGGATATATAGCTAAAATAGTGCAACAACCAACCTAATTAAAATAAATGCCAACATGCAAATAACTATTTTAAACCAAATTAACAAATAATGGGTTTCTTAGAGTGACAAATGTAAATAGTGATTATCAAACAAATATATATATATATATATATATAGATTATTAAACAGATTGATATATATTGTATCTATTCAACAGATTGATATATATATATATAGTATCATCATCATGTGTCATACCGGTTGGCGTAAACGATCATTTCCTTCCACAATCTTCTATCCCCAGTGCATCGTTTCAGTTCTGTTGATGAATGTTTTCCATGCCATGACACCAAGCTATCAAGTATTTCCTCTCTTTGTCGTCCGCGATCTCTCTTTCCATGTATTTTGCCAGTTGTAACCAGGTATTCTTACTTTCCGCTTCTCATGATGATCCACCCGAATGTTTATTATTTCTTTCTGATGTTTTTTTTTTATCAGCTCCCTTTTTGTTTTGGACACTTTGACAATTTCCTCATTGCTCTTTTTAGCTGCCCAGGGAACTTTCAACATTCTTCTGAGAAATCCCATCTCTGTGGCCTCTAATCGTCTTTTCATTTTTTCTACTGTCTATAATTCACTTCCATAGGTCATAATTGGTTCTATATAGGACGATGAACTTTTTTTCTCACTTCTATTGACACAGACGTATTGCATACGTCGTTTTCATTTTCGGAAATGCTATTTTGGACTGAGCTATTCTGCTTTTTATTTCTGTGGCATCTTCCATCTGATCTTATTACTGTTCTCAAGCATTTGGTGTTTTGGACTTGTTTCAGATTTGTCCTGTTTGTTTTTATGCTGCATCATGGTGATGATAGTTTCTTTGATAAGACCATTACTTCTGTTTTCTTACTATTCAGACCGAGACCTTTCTTGTTTCTTTCCTTTGCTATTATGTCTATCATTTCCTGTATTTCATTCTCTGTCTCCGCTAAAAAGACTGTGTCATCCACATATCGCAAATTATTTATGTTATCACCCTTGACTTCAATTCCTTTTTTGTCTACTATTGATCTCATAGTATGTTCGCTGTAAAGTGAAAACAAATCCGGCGACAGAACACAGCCTTGTCTGAGTCCTTTTTGTGTATATTGAAACTGTCCTGTTTGGTTGCTAATTCGTATAGCTGCTGTTTGTTGCCAGTACATGTTTTTTTATTCTCAGATCCTTGTCATCAATGCTTATTTTATGTTTATATTGATCATTTCCACGTGCTTTACTTTCTCAAATGCTTTCGTGTAGTCTATAAAGGACATATATAGATCTTTCTTTACCTCTATAGCTCTTTCTATCAATGTTCTTTGGATGTATATTGCATTATTGGTGCCCTTTCCTTCCAAAATCAACATTGTTCCTTATTTATGTATCTTTTTTTTTTGTTCAGTACACCTGTCATGTTGATTCTTATTAATATGTTCGTCATATGGTTCATAAGACTAATAGTGCGATGGTCTTCACAATCAGTGGTGCCTGACTTCTTCGGTATGTTACAAAGATAGATTTTAGTAGATCTTCAGGTATGTGTCCAGTGTTAGATATGTCATTGAGTAGTTTTGTTATGACTTGTACTCCCAGCTCTCCTAATGCATCTATCTCTTCGATTGCCATATTGTCGGGACCTGGAGCTTTGTCTCTTTTCATGTGTTGAATTGTCTCCTCTACTCCACTCGGCATTATTGGTGGTCCTGTGTCTTTATTGGAATTGTTTAGCTCTGGTCTTTCATCATCATAGAGTTGACTAATATATTATGTCCATCTTTCCATTATCATTTCTTGTCCCATTAGTATATTCCCTTCTTTTGATTTCATACATCCTGAAACTTTGACTTCGTTTCTTCTGTTAATTCATTCAACTGCTTGTGCATACATTCTGTGTCTTTCTTTTGTAGTTTTATTTCGTTTCTTCACATTTCTGCTTTAATCATTCTTCCTTTGCTTCTCTGCATTTTTTTTGGATCTCTTTGTGCAATATGTTGTATGTCCGTTCTTCTTTCTTATGTTTTCGTTATTCGTCAATTAGTTCTAGTACTTCTGTCATCCATTTCTTTTTGTTGATCTTTCAGTCACTGGTATTACTTCTTTTGATGTTTGCTGAATCGATTATTTGAGAATTTCCCACTGCTCCTGTATGTTTCGTTTTTTCTCAATAGCATTATTTCTATTTTGTACTATCGCACTTACCTGTCACTCATATGTCTATCTATCCAAGGCATATCTAAGTTATAATTTCATATTTCTTGGTGCGTTCTGTGTCTTCCTCATTTTTATTCTAATTTTTCTAACTACTGGTACATGGTAACTATTGCAATCCGCTCAGGGCCTTGTTTTAACAGATGTGAGTCTATTCCTGAATCTTATCTGTTCCTGTGTAAATCAATTTGAATGTGTACTTTGTTGTTTGGGCATTATTATATCCACAGTCGTCTATGCTGTTGCTTGAACCAGGTGTTACCTAAAATCATTTCATGTGTCCTTGCCCATTCTATCAATCTATCCTGTCTGTCATTCGTCTCTCCAAGGCCAATGTCCTTCAGTCACATTTTGCATTTTAGCTGTTCCTACCCTTGCATTGAAATTCCCTAATATAAGAGTTGTTTCTTGGGATTTACACTGTTCCATGGTCATCTCTGGGAGTCGCAATAGCTCAGTGGTTAGTGAACTGGACTGCAAAGGTCAAGAGATCGGATTCGATCCTGATCGACGGCTCCTGGGTTCACCTAACCTTTAATGGGTACCGGATTTTTACTGGTAAAGTAAAGCGTAATACCGACCACATTACCCCGAAAATCATGTACCGCAGGTCTGCAAAAATTATAGTCACTAACACCATATTCCCCATACGCCACTTGGCGTGACGGGGGCTCTTTACTTTTTACTTTGTGGTCATCTCTAGCTCGTTGTAAAAGTGTCAATATCTTCTTCTTCGCTATTGCTTGTTCATGCATAAGCTTGAATTATGTTGACATCTATTGGTGTGCCTCTAAATTTTACTAGCAGAATTTTATCTGATACTGGTCAAAACCTTTCACTGTTTTACTTCTTTCTTTATCTAACATGATGCCTTCTCCTCTTTCGTGTGTGGTTCCCCCAGAGTAAATTATATTTCCGCTGTCACGTTGTAATAATCCTGCGCCTGCTCCTTTCCATCTCATTTCACATAGTCCCAAGATGTTCAATTTCATTCTCTTCATTTCTTTGGCTGATGTTTTCTAGTTTGCCAAACTGAAATGCTCATCTAATGGTCCAAGTTCCTATTGCTAGTGTCTCTTTATTTTTGGTCTTGCATACAGTAGATTGATGACATTCGTGTGTCACCTGTAGCACATGAAGCTCCTTGCCGGTCGAGGTTGCCGTGAAGTCCCCATTAACGTCGTTAGTTGTTAGGTATTTAAATTGTATTTTGACATGATTCATTTTACATGGCAATATAAGAAGATAGGTTGCCATTACTTTCCTTCTTGGCAGTGACTGTACTAGTCGGAGATCGCTGCCATTATCTTGACAACTGAGATCCTTTGTCTGCCATTACGGAGTGGGGACCATAACCGGCACTACTTGTCGGCTGCTCCTACAACACCATCCACCACCTGCTCCAATGGCTTCACGTAACCCTGATTTCTAAACGGGAGCTTCACCTTGCCCAACGGTGTCCCGACTAGCAAAGGAAAGGAGACGTCTTACTCCTCCTTTGGTAGGGGATAACTCTACCCAGCTAACACAGATATATACATATATAGCGGTCATTAAACAGATTGATATGTATATATTTTTTTTATCGTAAGAGAAACGAAAACATAGCAAATCTGTTGTGCAAGACAAAGCTACAAAAATGTATAGCAACGCTACAAACTATGCAAGGGAGGTAATAACTAATTTCACGGTCGATGCCCACGATGTAAGAGTTACATCAGGGGGACGATCGTAGTTGATTTGGTTCACGAGGAAACATGCGCTCTTTTGAATGTATGAAATGAGCACAACGTAACATACAAGAAAAATATTTAGAAAGCTCTTCTTTAATGACCATCTGATCACTATTTTGTACCGTCTCCACATCGAAGAATGTCTACAATTAAGCACAAATCTATTCAGTCACTTTCCTTTGAAGCTACACTCTATCATTGGCTTCTTCGGCCCGCTAAACAGTGGTAGACAATGAAGAACATTGTTTCAAGACATTCAAGAGACCTAGAAGATGACAACAGAAGAAGTAATTGATCTGGATACAGACTCTCTGACTGTCATCGTAGCGGCGATGTCCTGTCAGTGTTTTCATCGTACCTTATGGGATTCCTCCTTTACCCTTCCTCACGAGTCCCCTTTCTAATTTGTCACTGTTTGGCACATTATAATCTGATTAAATCCTAGCTATCATGTTGTCTATTAATCTTATAACCAACCATCACGTGATCCCTGGCCACCGTTTCTTTCCGCCATTTCTTTCCGTCAATTTTTATATCAATATATTTTCTGGCTTGGATTTCTTTGTTTAATTGGAATTGTTTTTTTTTGTGTTGTACATGATGAAGGTTTTTTGCCGAAACGTCACCGTTTGTCTTGTCTGTCTATTAGTTTAGCTGCTACATACCGCATTATGTTTATATTTCACGTCATGCAAGCGGATTATGTTTATTTATTTTTCTAAAAATCTATAATCCGTTATCATCAGGAAATAGATATCAACAGGTGATTTTAGGAAATGCTCAAAATTTCATCTTAAAAAAATGTTTATGCTTTGGCCACCTATCTCGAAAGTTTGGTCCAGCGAAGACTATTCTGCAATTATAAGCGAGCAGGAGAGAAACATAAAATAATGGGCAAGCCTTGAGTTTGCGTATCTCAAATAATGGCAGAAGATGGAGAGAAATGAAGAAGTCTGTCTGTGGTGTAATAACTTCCACAACAATAATGAAACGATGATGATGAAATAATTGATATAAAAAGAGGAGTAAGACAAGGATGCATCCTATCACCAAGCTTGTTCAATCTATACACTGAGCAAATCTTTAAAAACATCATAGAGATACTAGGCCTACAAATTAATGGAAAGATAATCAATAACCTAAGATATGCTGACGATACTGTACTACTAGCAGAAAATCCTAAAGACCTACAACATTTACTTAATGAAATAAACACGACAAGCAAAAAATATGGACTAGATATGAATATCAAAAAGACTAAAACTATGATCATAAACAAAGAAAATACTCAAAACCCACAAGTGGATATCAAAATTGAAGGAATAGACCTTGAGACAGTTCAGAACTACATCTACCTTGGACATACTATAACCAGTGATGGAAAATGTACAACTGAAATAAACAAAAGAATAGGAATGGCAAAAAGTAATTTTAATGTCATAAAGGACATACTAACATCAAAACAAATAACACCAGAGCTAAAACTAAGAATAGCAAAATGTTACATCTTCTCAATATTCCTATATGGTGCTGAAACATGGACATTAGACAAGAAAACAGAACAGAGAATTGAAGCCTTTGAAATGTGGATATATAGAAGAATAGGTAGAATTGGATGGAAGGAAAAGAAAACAAACGACGAAGTCTTAAAACAACTAAAAATGAAAAGAGAACTACTAAACACAATTAGAACAAGACATGCGATTCTTAGGCCATGTTAAAAGACACAACAGCTTACTGAAAGTAATCCTGGAGGGGAAAATACAATGTAAAATAGAGACAGACCAAGATTAACATGGACGAGTAACATCAAAAGATGGACAAATCAACCGATGACAACCTGCACCATCAATGTAAGAGATAGAGCAGAATGGCGATCCATGGTAGCCAACCAACGTTGCGGAGACGGCACTCAATGATGATGATGATGATGATGATGATGAAATATGTTTTTTTTTAAAATAATGCCACTTGAAAAGAGGGAAAGGGATGTTCATGTGATTCAGGTTGATTTATTTGTTGGACAGCTCACCTTTTCAATCCATTGTGTTGTTAGTCGTTTTCTTTTGATATGTTTGTCATGTAATATAGTACATTTTCTTCTCTGTATTTTTTAATCTCAACTTATTTCCAAAATGGCTTTTTTTTTTGCTGCAACAAGACAAATTACTGTGGACCCCTGTGCACGCACACACACACACGCGCGCACACACACACACGCACACACGCGCGCACGCACACACACGCGCGCACACACACACGCTCACACACACACGCACACACGCGCACACACACACGCACACACACGCACACACACACACACGCACACACACACACACACGCACACACACACGCTCACACGCTCACACACACGCTCACACGCTCACACACACGCACACACACACACGCACACACACACGCACACGCACACACACGCACACGCACACACACAAACATATACTTACAAGTATCCGAGTTGGCACTGAACTCGGCTTGAATCTCGTCTCACATCCTGGCTCTGGACGAATTTCTCAAACTCAAGAAGAAGGCTCATGGATATTGCTTTTGCTTATAGCCTCAAATTTCTTTCACTGGTTCTCTGCGTACGACTCTTTTTTCTTTTATCATTTGCTATCCGTTTGAGGTCCTCCTTTGATATTCTCTTCTTGTTTTAATCGCCATGCTAAAATATGTAATGTTTCTTTCATCTTAACTCGCTGAATGAAAATTGGTCATTATTCGAATGTTGTAATATTTGTTTCTTGATGTCCCTCTATAAGATGTATATACTACAGGCAGAGAACTGCATCAGTTTTTGTTTTCTCAAGTATTGCCTTTTCTATTAATGTTATATCCTTCTTCATAAACCAGTGTTAATAGAACAATTTGGATTTAGGAAAAACAGTGGAGCAAAAGAAGTCATATTCTACATGAGGGATTTAATGGAGAAGTACACAAACCAATATATGCCTGCTTCATAGACTACACCAAAGCTTTTGATAGAATACACCATTAACAACTTATAGACTGCCTGAAAGATATACATCTAAATCACATGGACATAAGACTAATATGTAATTTTTACGGGGAGCAAACAGCAATAATAAAATATAACAAAGAGAATTCACCTATTGATATAAAAAGAGGAGTAAGACAAGGATGCATCCTATCACCAAGCTTGTTCAATCTATACACTGAGCCGAATCTTTAAAAAACATCGCAGAGAGGCATGGCCTAAATATTCATGGAAAGATAATTAATAACCTAAGATATGCTGATGATACCGTACTACTAGCAGAAAATCCTAAAGATCTACAACAATTACACATGACAAGCAAAAAAATATGGATTAGATATGAATATCAAAAAGACTAAAACTATGATCATAAACAAAGATAATAAACGTACAAGTGAATATAAAAGTTGAAGGAACAGACCTAGAAACAGTTCAGAACTATAAATACCTTGGACACACTATAACCAGTGATGAAAATTGTAAAACTGGAATTAACAAAAGGAATGGCAAAAGGAAATGTTAATGCCATGAAAAATAGACTAACGTCAAAACAAATAACTTCAGGGATGAAACTAATAATAACAAAATGTTATATCTTCTCAACATTTCTGTGTGGCGCAGAAACATCGACATTAGACAAGAAAACAGAACAGAAAATTGAAGCCTTTGAAATGTGGATATATAGAAGAATAAGACGTACTGGATGGAAAGAACAGAAAAAAGCAATGAAGTCTTAAAGCAACTAGAAATGAAAAGTGAACTACTAAACACAATTCAAACAAGACAAATGAGATTTTTTAGACATGTGAAAAGACACAGCAGCCTAGTAAAAGTAATGAGCCAATGGTGGGGTGTGCTAAACACTCCAAGGTATGGTGACAGCTTTACAAATAAAGAACACAACACAATACTGACGTTTCGGCCTGTGGCCTTCTTCAGAATACAGGGACAACGACAACAAGCGGTGAAGCACAATTACTACATGTTAGATGATAAAGTGGAGGGCGAGGAAAGTAGGATGCAAAAATAAGAAAAAATATTTGCGTGTTCCCTAGTAAAAGTAATCTTGGAAGGAAAAATACAAAGTAAAAGAGGCAGACAGAGACCAAAACTAATATGGACGAGTAACAACAAAAGATGGACAAATCAATCTATGACAACCTGCACCATCAAAGTAGAGACATAGCTTTCAAACTGTCATCTTTGCGAGCAGGGGTGGTTGTGGCTATATAGAATGGCTTCAAACGTGTATGCGCGCATTGCAGAATACGTCATTGTAGTGGATGTTTTCCCGTGTTACCCTTTCTTTGCTTAGGTCCATCTAATGTTGGCTTTGATCTATTATTAAAAATGAACTTATGTAAGAGCTGGTTTTTTTTTAAAATTATCTACTTTGAAAATCTTTAAACTTTAATAAATATCACAATTTAATTAATACGCACTAATTAATTTCACTACTTTTTTTTAAAGATTAAATTATCTTCAATAATTTCAACTATATCAATTATTTTAGAGGCTGTCCACACGTTGATATATCTGTGCAACCATATTGCATTTATTTGTATAATCTTCTTCTATTTCCTCTTTTTCTGACCCCATATATATAGGCTCATATTTTCAACAGTTGATGTTTCCTGCTGGTTACCTCATTTTACTCTTGGTCTACCAACTATAGGAACTAAAGTGTAAAATAATACATCTAAATCTTAGCACATGCATCTTTTAAAGCACACACAGACTCACGCATATATCACGCAATATATAATTATTTATACTCGTATATATATATATATATATATATACATATATGCATATATATATACATGTATATACATGTATATACGTATGTATGAGGAAGGATATAAGAAGATATATATATGTATTTATCTATATACATGTATATGTATATATATATATATATAAATATATATATATATATCAGTTAGACACAAATGACAATCTTTTTAATATACGATGAGCATGTGCTGCTAGAGAAATTAAACATTGATAACAAGGATCTGCAAATCATAAAAAAAACATGTGCTGGCAACAAACAGCAGCTGTATGAATTAGCAACCAAATAGGACAGTTCCAATATATGAAACAATGAGTCAGGTAAGGCTGTGTTCTGTCGCCGGATTTGTTTTCCCTTTATAGTGAAAATATTATGAGATCAATGGCAGATATAAAAGGAGTTAATGTCAGTGGGCACAACATAAACAATTTGCGATATTCGGATGGCACAGTCTTAATAGCAGAGACAGAGAATAAACTACAAGAAATGATAGACATAATAATAAAAGAAAGCAACAAGAAAGGCCTCAGTTTGAATAGTAAGAAAACAGAAGTAATGGCAATATCGAAGAAATAATCATCACCATCATGCAGCATAAAAATAAATAAGGCAAATCTGAAACAAGTGCAACGCGTCAAACACTATGGCACAATAATAACATCAGATGGAAGATGCACCACAGAAATAAAAAGCAGAGTAGCTGAGCATTTCAGAGAATGAAAAACGTCTTATGCAACAAATCTATGTAAATAGAAGTGAGAAAGAGAGTTCATCGGTGCTATATATAGCTAATTCTGACATATGGAAGTGAATCATGGACTGTGGATAAACAAATGAAAAGACGATTAGAAGCCACATAGATGGGATTTCTCAGAAAAATGTTGAAAATTCCCTGGACAGCTAAAAATACCAACGAGGAAATTCTCAAAGAGGCCAACAAAAACCGTGAGATCCTAAAAAAAACATGAGAAAGAAGTAATCAACATTTTTCGGGCACATCATGAGAAGAAGAACGTTGGAATACTTGGTTACAACTGGAAAATACAGGGAAAGAGTGATAGCGGAAGACAAAGAGAGAAAATGGTAAATAGAATGGTGTCCTTGCATGGAATAAAGTCAACAACATAATTAATACGATGCACTGTGGATAGAGGACTGTGGAGAGACATGATCGCCTAAGCCAACCGGGATGGCACATGATGATAATAGAATGATACATCTATTAAATATGTGTTCTTATGAGGCATTATTACAAGGTAGTAGTTTAATTAATGATTTGTTTGTTTTTTTAAGACTGTTGTAGCTGAAAGATACATATTTAGGTATGTATTTATATACATTTTATAAATATTTACATTTTTTTCGTTATCAACCGGTGAAGAAATTACATTGTTCAGGGTTGTCATTCTGACTTTCGTATGCTAAATTGCCCATATATGTCTTTTTTAACGTTTTCATTGATTTCGAATAGAAATCACGTTACACAAACTACGTCTTGTAGTGCCGTTTGTTTTGTCTGCTGGAAGCAATGAACGAAGAGAATAACGTGGTAATTCTCTTGTTAGTTCAGAGACGGGTAATGAGACCTATCGGAGACCTAATTTGTCTACTGCTGTGAGGGTATGATTGCACTGATTGCTGATAAATTTAAAAATATACATTTTACTGCAGTTGAAATCGTTAAGTGATCGCTTCCACACAACGTTATTTGTTCCTCCTACATATTAATCTCAAATTATCTACTTCGAAAACCCAACCTTTCGCCCCGCATCAGTCTTTTTAAGCCTGGCAGCACTTTAGTATATTGTTTGTTTCTATAACACATACTTTGTTATTGACTGAAATTATGTACCTGCTGCTCATATTTTGTGCTGAAATGATGTGCCAGCCTAATTTTAAGTCTTTAATGTATTTAGTTAATCTTCACAGTATGTTATCTGAAGAGACACCATTTTAGTATTGTCTTATTACTGAAATCAACCTCACTGCACTTGGAGCAATCACAAAAACGCACAGTCCTTTCAAAAAGATGAAAAAAGTATATGGTTTTTGTAGATGGCTAGCTTGATACTCTTCCACTCTGTCGTTTCAGTAGAAATATATTGTTCATAAGGAGTGTACCTCTTCGAGTCAAACACTTACGTACTCGTCAACTAGTGTAACACTTACGCACTGGTCAACTAGTGAAACACTAACACACTCGTCAACAAGTCAAACACTTGCACACTCGTCAACTTGTCAAATATTACTACACACGTCAACGGGTCAAACACTTACACACACTTCAACGGGTCAAGTACTTACACACTCGTCAACGGGTCAAACATGTGCACACTCGTCACCTTGTCAACACTTACACACACGTCAACGGGTCAAACACTTACACACTCGCCAACAAGTCAAACATTTACACACTTGTCATTTAATTACCGTGTCAGTGTCGAAAAGACAATCAGAGAGAATGTAATGTATTTTTGTGTATCATGCCCCAAGACTTTCACTATTTGTGCCCTCAAAGCTTGTCCTTCAGCCCTTTTTATAGCCACGACTGCAAAGTGACCAGACCAGTAGACCAAATTCATAATGAAGTCACCAATCCCTTTCATAACGTCATCTACATTAATAGTTGACAATACAATTTGTTCTTTATTATTTAAATTATGCATTATTTCTCTTTTCACATTTTTGTGCATTTAAATCACAGTTTCACAAATTTCAGTTATATTTTATTTTGAATTAGTTTCATGAATGCTTAATTTGAGAGGAATATTTTTTACAAATTAATTAATATATTTCTTTGCAAAAAAAATACCAATGTACTACTGTAGTATGCATAGTGAATATTTTTCTTCAGCAAACTTTATGCACCGCTCAAATGTGAATTAGAAATTAATTGCAATATAATGAGGTCTATATGTTTTCTTGTGCGTGAATGATAAATGTCATGCATTTTGTAGTGATATTAATGATATTACTGTTATCACTATCGTTATAATCTTCATCGTCATTCATAAATTATGGTCATCAGAATCAGTCACGATTCCATCCACTTCGATCTCTTCATCTCCATACAAAATATTACCAAGAAATACGTTTCAATGTAAGGAAGAGAAGGTAATGACTTTTTACTATATAAATCATAAAACATGAGAAAGCTGTTTTCACTGCTCAAAAAAAACAAAAAAAAAACAAAGTAGAGCCCCGTCACGTGAGATGACGTATAGGGAATGTCATGTTAGTGACCATTTTTATAGACCTTCGGCACATGACTTTTGATGTAATGTGGTTGATTTTACTGTCACAAATATAAATGTACAAAAACTGTGTGGAAATGTTTCACACACCCAATAATGAGATAATGCAGGAGACTAGAATACTAAACTTTTATTTGTCATACGTATTTCCACCTTAAATACCTTTATTTTTCTATACATTAGATTTGTAACAAATGTAATTATACAGATATGAAGCAACATGATTAACGAAATAGTATCATAGTTTTACATTTCTTATATTACAAATATTTATTCATATAAATCAGTATCATTTTCATGAAAATCATATACCATATATATCATTGATATAATAGTTCATTCCAGGATACAATTCGATTTTGTTATTTAATTCGACACTTTCAACATTATGAAAACCGATATAAAAGTTTATTTTCTTGCCATCTTGTTTTCTTATACAGCTCTCTTCTTTTTTTCTTTCTTCTTGGAGGCTTTGTTTTTGTTAAATAATTTATCTCGTGTTGCTACTCACTTGCAATGGTTCTGATATGATTATTCTCATTATCCATGACTCCATATAGCTTCTCAGAACAATAGTTTTCATGCTAATTAGTAATTGTATAATTGCTTATACATTGAGCATAACTGAACAATTAATAAACCAATATTCGTTCTAAATTGAAACATCATACACTCTTTTTCTCAATCTTGTATCTCCATTTCACTCTCCTTCTGGCTCTCTTCTTTATAGTTTCAGTTAAAATAATTTATAGACATTTTCAACAAAATTACTAACGTTATAATAGTAAAAGTAAAGTACCCCGTCACGCCATGTGACGTATAGGGAATATGGTGTTAGTGACCATACATTTTACAGACCTTCGGCACATGTTTTTGGGGGTATTGTGGTCGGTACTACGCCCGTGCCACTTTACTTTCCCAGAAAAAAAATCCGGTACCCATTAAAGGCTGGGTGAACCCGGAAGCTGTCGGTTGGGATCGAACCCTACCTCTTGTCCTTTTAATAACATTAACATTGTTACTATTCTTTTGAGCATTATATTTAACATTTTCTATGTATGTCTGTTAAATCGCATTCACAAATATAATCTTCTTCTTCTTTCTAGTCTTAGTTATCTACGAGTGATGTAACTCAACTCTCAATCAATTTTGGAGCATTGTTCTTTCTGGTCTTAGTTATCTACGAGTGATGTAACTCAACTCTCAATCAATTTTTGAGCATTGTTCTTTCTGGTCTTAGTTATTTACGAGTGATATAACTCAACTCTCAATCAATTTTGGAGCATTGTTCTTTCTGGTCTTAGTTATCTACGAGTGATGTAACTCAACTCTCAATCAATTTTTGAGCATTGTTCTTTCTGTTTGCCTCCAAGATTGTATCTTTAATGAAAAAGGCTCTAAACATCTTCATGTACATTTCATCCTATACCATTGTGTAAACATGTATAACAAACTACAGTATCATTCTGTAAACGTTTATAACAAATTATAGTATCATTCTGTACACGTTTATAACAAATTACAGTATCGTTGTGTAAACGTTTATAACAAACTACAGTATCATTCTGTAAACGTTTATAACAAATTATAGTATCATTCTGTACACGTTTATAACAAATTACGGTATCATTGTGTACACATTTATAACAAATTACAGTAACATTGTGTACACATTTATAACAAATTACAGTATCATTCTGTACACGTTTATAACAAATTACAGTATCATTGTGTACACGTTTATAACAAATTACAGTATCATTGTGTACACATTTATAACAAATTACAGTATCATTGTGTACACATTTATAACAAATTACAGTATCATTGTGTACACATTTATAACAAATTACAGTATCATTGTGTACACGTTTATAACAAATTACAGTATCATTGTGTACACATTTATAACAAATTACAGTATCATTGTGTACACATTTATAACAAATTATAGTATCATTGGGTACACATTTATAACAAATTACAGTACCATTGTGTACACATTTGTAGCAAATTACAGTATCATTGTGTACACATTTATAACAAATTACAGTATCATTGTGTACACATTTATAACAAATTACAGTACCATTGTGTACACGTTTATAATAAATTACAGTATCATTGTGTACACATTTATAACAAATTACAGTACCATTGTGTACACGTTTATAATAAATTACAGTATCATTGTGTACACATTTATAACATATTACAGTACCATTGTGCACACGTTTATAACATATTACAGTACCATTGTGCACACGTTTATAACATATTACAGTATACTTGTGAGCACGAAATTAAAGTGTCATTATGTACTAATTTGATCACACTGTTTGCAGTTATTGTCCTGAGATGTCTTTACGATGTATCTCATTCATCATCACAACGAACGAATATTATATGAAGTACAATATACAAATATAGCAAAGGGGAGGTCGTGTGAAATAAATGTCTCATTACAGATCAAAGAAGCAAACAACTACGCAAAGCACACACCATACAGACGCAGTTTCTCAAAGCACAAAATGGTATCTTATGGAACCGAATTAAAATTGTAACGTCAAATGGCTCAAAAAAAAAAACAAAAACAGTTAGATAGATAAGATCAGAAATGAAGAACTGAGAAAAAGCTAGGAATAGCCCCCGCCATAGAATTTATTAACAAACAACAAATAAAATGGTTTGGCCACATGACAAGGCAGAAAGATAAAAACACAACACGAGCCTTCAACAAACGTTGTGAGAACACCAGACCCAAAGGTCGACCACGAAACAGATGGATCGATAGAATATTAGAAGCACTAGGAAACATAACGGCAGCAGAGACGAACAGAAGAGCAAATACCACAAATTATAACTCCCCTCGACGTTGAAAGGCAGATGAGGAAGGAAAGAGGAGGAAGAATAGCTCATGGCTATAAATACGATTACTAAAGTTATAGAAATTCAGCAACACCTCAAAAGACTTTTCATAATACTAAACGGCGCTAGTTTACATTAAGTTGTTGTTACATTTTACAAACGATCAAATACTTACTCATAAAATAATAAAATATATGAATAGAATATTACATCATTATATAATGCATTCTTCCTCTTTCTTCTTTTCTCTTTCACTGATACCTAAAAGGTGTCGTGGTTTATATCATTTGTCGTTCTTGAGCTGCTCGAACTGTCTGAACTAGTGTTTTTCCTTTGTTGTTACATGTCTCTGTCACTGCATCTATCCATCTTCTTCTGGGTCTTCCTCTTGGTCTTTTTCCATGCATTCTTGAGAAGAACGCCCTTGATGGTGATTGGTGAGGATTCATTCTGACCAGTTGGCCCAACCATTTAAGTTGTTGTTCTATATATTCTTGGCAGTGTTTTGTTCCTACCATCTTTCTTATGGTTTCATTTGGTATACTATCTCTTCTTGTGTTGTTTGTTACTTTTCTCAAGCATCGCATCTCACATGTATAGATCTTTTATAAATTGGCACAAACTGTCAGAAATAAATCACAAATAAATCCGTTCGAAAATCACACACAAGAACACTTTAATTTCTTTTACTACGGGCAATGAATTCATTTATAACTTATGGTAATGCATGTGTAATTTTGGTCTTTATTTTCCATACAATTTCTGGAACGACAAAGGTCACGTTGGTACATAATGCATTAAAGTGATTAATTAAACTCGCCAGCATAGAAAAGTGCATTCAAACTCCACTATCTAAGTCTCACCACTGTTTATTACAATAAGATTGTTTAGGATTACTACAGTTAACACTATACATGAAGCACTTCAAGAATAACAATACATGAAACACAATAGATGAAACACAAAACATGAAACACAAGACATGAATCACATTAGATGAGAACCAATACATGAAACACAAGACATAAAACACAATAAATGAACCACAATACAAAAAACACAAAACATGAACCACAATAATTGAATCACTTTAAATGAAAACCAATGTGTGAAACACAATAGTTGAAACACAAGACATGAACAACAACAACCTATACATTTGTTTCTTTCTTTCCTGGCCACACATGGTTGCTTGTTTTAAAATAAAAGTGGCATTTTAGTTTCAACCTTGGAAATATTGCAGCATCTTTGAGTACAGATATCGGGAGTCTAAATCCTTCCACGCATTCTTAAAATTGTTACTTTAAAGAAGTGGTTTCAATTTGGGATAACACATACGAACTGTAAAATGTGTAGCTAAAGTTAACAGTTATATGTGAGTGATATTTTAGTAGACTAATTTACAAAATGTAAAGAGTAAGTTAAAATGTAAGCCCCGTCACAACAAGTGGCGTATAGGGAATATGGTGGTAGTGAGCATAATTTGTACAGACCTTCGGAACATGATTTTTGGGGTAATTTGGTCGGTATTACGCCCGTGCCGCTTTATTTTTCCCAGAAAAAATTCGGTACCCATGAAAGGCTGGGTATTCCCTTGAAGTCGTCGATCAGGATCGAACTCGACCACTTGCCCTTTGCAGTCCAGTTCATTAACAAAAGGGCTTTAGTAGACTAATGTTCGTCACTAAATCATTAGCAAATTTGATCATTTCAGGCGTGTTGTATTCAAATTGTAGCCACATAAGTTATACATGTTAAGATATAGCTTTTTCTATTTAAATTGAATGTGTTATAGAAGAAACGTGCATTGTATATTTCTAGAAAGACAAAAATGAACAACTCACCTACAGCATCAGTGAAGCACAGCTGTGTCGAACGTTGATGTCGTCTTGCAAAGCAATAGCAATAGATCGACGACTCTGTGAGGGCCGAGATCACATTTTACGTGGTGCCGCCTGTCAGACGACCAATGCTATCTATTTCTGTCCACGGTCAACTAGTGTGCATTTGTTTATCCTTCACTCCAAGTCCACACTTGACCTATCTAAAACATTAGAAACACTTTACAGAGCACAGTAACATCAAGGTAGTAGACGACTGGCAAGAACCAGCTTGAGAGATAAGGTCATACATGAATTACTGTGTAAAAAAGCTGGCAATAATTCTTGCCAATGAATACATAAAGAAACAACAGACAAAAATGATTTGGCTACATAACAAGATGATATATCAAGACACAACACAACGATTCTTTATTAAACTTTATGAAAACACCAGCCTCAAAAGTCAACAACGAAAAGATAGATTGATGGAATATTGGAAACACTTGGGAACATATGCAGAAGACCGCACGTTATATCTATAAAGGCAAATGTGGAAGGACGGAAGAATTACCACACTCTAAGATCAAAAACACGTCAAAATACTTTATAACGAACATAAAACAAGAAACACGCACGCTGCGTGAAACATTACTTTCAGTATCAGTCAAAGCAACATCTAGATGACATGGACATACGACTAATATGTAATCTATACTGGGAGCAAACAGCAATAATAAAATATGACAAAGAGAACGCTACACCCATTGATATAAAAAGAGGAGTAAGACAGGGATGCATCCTAACACCAAGCTTGCTCAATCTATACACTGAGCAAATCTTTAAAAACATCATAGAGATGACAGGCCTACAAATTAATGGAAGGATACTCAATAACCTAAGATATGCTGATGATACTGTACTACTAGCAGAAAATCCTAAAGATCTACAACAATTATTTAATGAAATAAACATGATAAGCAAAAAAATATGGACTAGATTAGAATAACAAAAAGACTAAAACTATGATCATAAACAAAGGAAATACTCAAAACCCACAAATGGATATCAAAATTGAAGGAATAGACCTGGAGACAGTTCAGAACTACAACTACCTTGGACATACTATAACCAATTATGGAACATGTACAACTGAAATAAACAAAAGAATAGGAATGGCAAAAGTAATTTTAATGCCATGAAGAACACACTAACATCAAAAGAAATAACACCAAGGCTAAAACTAAGAATAGCAAAATGTTACATCTTCTCAATATTCCTATATGGTGCAGAAACATGGACATTAGACAAGAAAACAGAATAGAGAATTGAAGCCCTTTGAAATGTGAATATATAGAAGAATAGGTAGAATTGGATGGAAGGAAAAGAAAACAAACGACGAAGTCTTAAAACAACTAAAAATGAAAAGAGAACTACTAAACACAATTCAAACAAGACAAATGCGAATTTTGGGCCATGTTAAAAGACACAATAGCCTACTAAAAGTAATCCTGGAGGAGAAAATACAAGGTAAAAGAGGCAGAGGCAGACCAATACTAACATGGACGAGTAACACCAAAAGAAGGACAAATCAGCCTATGACAACCTGCACCATCAAAGCAAGAGACAAAGCAGAATGGCGCTCCATGGTAGCCAACCTTCGTTGCGGAGACGGCACTCGATGATGATGATCAGTCAATGTAACTCATTGTTATAATAACGCTTCGTTTTCTTTAGAGTATACACCAAATGGATTTTCCAGACAATTACATCTTACATCAAATACATAGCATACATCAGAATCTACCTCTTCATCCAGCATTTAAGTTCTATAAAGTACTTCATCGTACACAATAAAACCACAGCGCTTACATCGAGCCATATATAAATTACACAAACTAAAACCGCTTATATTACGAAGCAAGTGTAATACCACAACGACAAACATTTTATCCAGAAAATATTAATCTGAAAAAAAAATTACGGCTATATGACAAATGTAATCCCTAAACTGTTAGAAATTATGTCACTGCTCAAAAGTTAGAAAAATAATATTACAAAAAATATTTGCAAATAATTAATTGTATTGTAAATACTCTTCTCAACGATGAGGTTCAAGTACTAGAAAAATAATTAAACATTTCCTGGAATATTCTGTTTACGTCGACGCTGAAAGCCACAGAAAAAGAGTAAACTTTCATACATAACAAATTCATGTGTGATTGTCATCATTTGTCATCGTTTGCCATACGCGCTCTACAGATGTAACCATAAATAGTATAAACCATACACACAAATACACTGTCCTCTCAAATTCACATTACATTAACAAGAAACGGACCGTCAAATCTCACATCAAACAATCTTACCCATCTTAAAAATGTAATGCAGACACCGGTGACAAACACACACATATATGATTATTAAGAATTATTATTATATAACCTATTGCTACGAAAACTTAACACGATATATCCTGAACTATATATATATATATATATATATATATATATATATATATATATATATATATATATATCCGCTATCATTGTTATCATCATTGTTATCAAAGCTATTGTTGTTAATAATCAAATATCTAGCCCAGTTGTGTAATTATCTATACATATATATATATAGCAATAGAAGTATAATTGATATTAATATATTATTCATATTATACATGTAAAATTAATATGTAATTCTTAGGCTTTACTAGTGTAATTGAATATGTGATGATACTGTTAGATATGCCATGTTATAATTCATCTGTGACGGATTCTGAAAGAAGCTCGTTCATTTATATTTCACATAATAAAGACGCTAAATATGTTTTAAACCTTTATACAAATGTATAGAACCTCGCCGATGCTACACGTATGTATGTTGAATCCAACATCTTCATATATTGTCAGGAACCTGAAACCGGGATGTTAATGTATACTCTCAAGTATAATGAATGATGATGCTTAACTTGTATAAGAGATCAAGTACAATTATTATTCAAGAAATATGAATCAAAATAGACCATTAATCACTTAAATATTTCATGATATTAATGCAGCAGAACTTGTTAAAGATAGATCATTAATCAATTATATATTTCATGATACTAATGCAACGGAATTTGTTAAAGATTGTCATGCATGCTTAAATAGAAGATGTTAATACAGATGGGATGTGAACACAAATAAACGTATGTCTACAGAATGAAACCACAAAATACTGACAGATAACAGGTTACGAGGATGCATAATATAAGTAAGAGAAAGACATTATTGATGTGATAATCTCTTTTTTCCTGCGTTCAGTCAATGACTACCTAAGGATGACCCCTGCATCTTTCTGTCTCTAGACGTTTATCAATTCTGTTCTTGCCTTCCTAACAAACCACACTCTTAGAATACGTTGTATCTTTTCTCTCGGTTTTGTCCCTATCTCTTCTGAGAAATTTCTGTCGTTAAAACTTATATCACCCGTGTGTTACCGGGGCTTCATTATCAGGGAAGTAAAGAATAATGACAATGTAACCTTCCAAGCAAGTCGTAAGAGGTGACTAAGGAGATTGATCGATGGCCTGACAAGCTGTCATTGTAAAAGTATTGCTATGGAAACTGAGTTATAGATTTTAGAAGCAGTGATCTCTGCCATTTGTGCCATTTTGGTACGCAAGGTTTCTGTTTTTGAGATTGTGTTTCTGTCTAATGTGTCGTCTTCGGCTAGATAATAGATAGATATAGAGAACTTATATCAGTTTTTCTTTTCTCATAATATGGCACAGGCATGATGATTGTTTCCTCCTGATGTTATTAATCATTTTTATCTTTCACAGTGGCCTCTTTCAGAGCATCCTAATTACCCTTTTTAAGAATCGATGGGAAACTCAACATTATTATTAAATGTTACAAGCCAGGTGTAAAGTAAAATTATTATTTTAAAAATATGTTTTAAGATAGTGAACAAATGAAATATAAAATTCAAAGCACTACCGACAATAAAACATATACAAGAAAGAAAACTATGCACTTATGAAAGAACAGTCAGTGTACCAACTATCAAGACGAGAAGATTATATCAATGAATAGACAGAATTCGGCTTCACTGTGTCCCTCAGAATGACTACTGAGGATAGAGAGAATGATGACGGTTGACGAAGTTCGTCAGCGGTACCCAGACGACCTCCGCGGTTATATGTTGATGATGAAGAAGAAGATATCAACTGGAACTTGAATTTAATTAACAACTGAGCTCAAGAACATAGTTGTGGACATCGTGACCGTCTATACCAGGATAAACAAATCGATATATATTGTGAAATATAAATGAACACGTTTTCTTTTTTTAAATCCGCCATTGTCTTTCATCTCTTCGCATGTAATGTGATTGGTTAATCAACAGTAGATAACTAGACTGTGATTGGATAGAATTGTGATCAGATAATGTAGCAACTTTTAATCTATACATTGACCATTCTATTTTTACCAATGAGTCTATTACTTTTACTTTATAATTATTAAGAATGCCAGACAAAATCCATGCCACTTGTTGAGTTATTTTTCTATATAAAGGAAATGTATGTAACATATGTTATGTTATATTATGTTATGTTAGTCAGGATCATCGTAATTGCACTCCGAACACATTCATGGGTGTTTCGATCTTCTCGAAATAACTGTGAACCTCTAAGGTGATCCATACATTGCAGAGCCTGTGAGCCATACATTGCAGGGCCTGTGATCCATATATTGCAGGGCCTATGATCCATACATTGTACGACCAGTGATCCATTCATTGCACGACCTGTGATCCACACATTGCACGACTTGTGATCCATACATTGCACGACCTGTGATCCATACATTGCACGACCTATGATCCATACATTGCACGACTTGTGATCCATACATTGCACGACCTATGATCCATACATTGCACGACCTGTGATCCACACATTGCACGACTTGTGATCCATACATTGCACGACCTGTGATCCATACATTGCACGACCTGTGATCCATACATTGCACGACCTGTGCTCCATACATTGCACGACCTATGATCCATACATTGCACGGTCTGTGATCCAAACATTGCACGACCTGTGATCCAAACATTGCACGACCTGTGATCTGTACATTGCACGGCCTGTGATCCATACATTGCACGACCTGTGATCCATACATTGCACGGCCTGTGATCCATACATTGCACGGATGCGTTGCTGGTCAGATTTCAATGCATGAAACCTAACTTAAGAGTAACATTATCTATTGAAGTGCATTGCTGGAGGGTATCAGATCTGACAGTAGATAGTAGAGACAGTCAGATCCGGCTCATCCCGATATAGAATATATTTACATAACTACCAATCGACCTTTCATCTTACACCTCCCTGCTTACCTACATGTGTGATTTTCCATCTTTTCGTTCTCCAACATCTTTATTCCTTTATTCGCCTGTCATCTAATCATTCATCTAGCCACTGAATCACATATTCGCCTGTAATCTAATCATTCAGCAAACCCCTGAATCACATATTCGCCTGTAATCTAATCATTCAGCAACCCTGAATCACATATTTTGTCCTTTTTAACACTAGTATCTGCATTTTTAAATGACTTTCCATGTGTTGTGTAAATGTGTCGGCACAAGAACGAACAATTAAAATGGTTGGAACATGTTTCAACATCTTCGAAACCTTCCTAAAACAATTTTAGATAGAACAGCACTAGGCAAAAAAGAGTACAAGGCAGACAGAAGAAAGCTGTAGGAAGACAGCATAAGGGAAAGGACAAGACTGACAATCACCAAATTATCTGTGAAATTTGGAGGGATCTACGAACGCGTCACCAAAAGTAGACCAGAGGCTGCTAAGTTTAGAAACTAATGGTCAATAAATTGTCGGTTTTGTCAGCCTGTCTTTTTATCTGACTGCCATTATGTATGAATGAGAGCCGCGATAGCTCAGTGGATAGTGAACTGAGCTACAAAGGACAAGAGGTAGGGTTCGATCCCAACCGACCGCTTCCGGTTCACCCAGCCTTTAATGGATACCTGTTTTTTTTGGGGGGAAAGTAAAGCGTCACGGGCGTAATACCGACCACATTACCCCACAAATCATGTGCTGAAGGTCTGTAAAATTTATGGTCACTAACACCATATTTCCTATACGCCACTTGGCGTGACGGGGGCTCTTTACTTTTTTTTTTTTTATTGTTATGTATGAATTCTGACTACATTAAAAAGCAACTTCTTATCTGTTCGAGGTTTGTTTTCTAAACGCTTTTCTGCGGAATCACGCAGTCGTAATGATTATTTCAAGCCTTCGACTCATATTTGTATCTATTTTATTTCCCTTCATCTGCCAGGAACTATAGTAAAATAAAGTAAAGTAAAGAGGCCTGTCACGCCAAGTGACATACCGGAGATATAGTGTTAGTGACCTTAATTTTTATAGATCATCGGCACATGAATTTTTTAGGTAATGTGGTCGGTATTACATCCGTGCCGCTTTACCTTCGCCCCCCCCCCCTCCCTTCCCAAACAATCCGGTACCCATTTAAGTCTTCGTGAACTCGGAAGCCGTCGATCAGGATCGAACCCCTCTTGTCCTTTGTAGTCCAGTTCACTAACCACTGAGCTATGGCGGCTCATTTATGTATGAATCTTTCACTCATATATCTGATTGCCTTTCTTTCTAGTCTACCCGTAGATCTAACGGACACGTACACGTCTGTCTATCGATCGGAATGCATGTCTCCAGCTGCCACCTGCATATCTTTTCTGTTGCTCCATCTGCTCCCTGCATGTCTGTCTGCTTATCTAACTAATACCTGCATGTCTTTCTTTTGATCTAAATGCGTCTGCATACATACGTGTATATTGGTCAACTTACTGTCTGCATGCTTATCTGTTTATGTATCTGCTACATACATATCGGTCTGTATATCTAACTGCTGCCTGCATGTCTGTCTACTTTATCTAACATACATGCTGTATGTTTATCAAATTGCTACATGAATGTTTGTCTGTTTATCTAACTGATGTCTGTATGTTTATCAAACTGCTACATGGATGTTTGTCTGTTTATCCAACTGATGTCTGTATGTTTATCAAATTGCTACATGGATGTTTGTCTGTTTATCCAACTGATGTATGTATGTTTATCAAACTGCTACATGGATGTTTGTCTGTTTATCCAACTGATGTCTGTATGTTTATCAAACTAATACATGGATGTTTGTCTGTTTATCCAACTGATGTCTGTATGTTTATCAAACTGCTACATGGATGTTTGTCTGTTTATCCAACTGATGTCTGTATGTTTATCAAACTGCTACATTGATGTTTGTCTGTTTATCCAACTGATGTATGTATGTTTATCAAACTGCTACATGGATGTTTGTCTGTTTATCCAACTGATGTCTGTATGTTTATCAAGCTGCTACATGGATGTTTGTCTGTTTATCCAACTGATGTCTATATGTTTATCAAACTGCTACATGGATGTTTGTCTGTTTATCCAACTGATGTCTGTATGTTTATCAAACTGCTACATGGATGTTTGTCTGTTTATCCAACTGATGTCTGTATGTTTATCAAATTGCTACATGGATGTTTGTCTGTTTATCCAACTGATGTCTGTATGTTTATCAAACTGCTACATGGATGTTTGTCTGTTTATCCAACTGATGTCTGTATGTTTATCAAACTGCTACATGGATGTTTGTCTGTTTATCCAACTGATGGCTGTATGTTTATCAAACTGCTACATGAATGTTTGTCTGTTTATCTAACAGCTTCCTACCTGCCTGTCTTAAGATCAACATGTTCCTTTCAAACCAAGCACAAGTTATAAGGCATACGTTATTGCTCTTCAAACTGGCACCCTGATATGTCTAACAGGCCTTAAGTATTTCGGTTATCCATGACAAACCATGTTCAATGTATACGTGTAGTCACTTTCCGTCTTCCTCTTTTATTTTAATGGGTAGCTGTCTTGAGAAAGTTCCTTTTAATCTATTTTGAAGATTACATTACAGATGTAATCTGTTTCCCCTTCCTGATAAAGATTTGGAAATGTCGCTCGTTGACATCTTCACGGCTAATTTTATTTTATTTGAACATTTTTCAATTGGTATTTAACACAATTCGCAGATTTTGTTTTGTTTCAGAATATACTGTCTATAACTGAATTGAGCTCCAGCCATCATGAACATATTTTAGAACAATTTGAATTTCGTTTCCGTACTTAGAATTGTGAACTTTCAAGAGTTTGTTGCGTTGCTAAATGCAGTTGCACCGTGTGTTATACTTACTTTAGTGTGTCACGAGTTTGTGACAGTTTGTATCCACGTTGAGTGCTTATGTTTTTATATTAATTCTCCGTTGAGTCTTATTTTATTAATTCAATTACTTTCTGAATTAAAAAAAATTACTGAATTAATATCTGACATATTTATTCTGTTCAGCCCGGCTGAATTTCTCCATGTTTTCCCGAACTGTTAGCCCAGTGTTTGCCTAATAACTTGTTCTTTAGTAATCTAGTGTGCTGAGACGGCTATGATGGCGGAAAGATTTAGCGGAAAGATTTTGTAAACATCTACGTGATGTCCAACAAAATACTGGTACTCCGGTGTCTTCCCACTTCAACTCTCCTGATCACAAGGGCAAAGACGACATCCGTGTCACTGGTATTGTCCTTTGTCACTCTGGCGACCGCAGCCGCTTTACTTTGGAAAATCGCCTTATAGTCCAGTATGGTTCGCTGACCCCGAGAGGTATGAATGTATCACACTCATACGCATAGTTTCTTTTTGGTTGCTCCTTCCCTTTTGCATAGCCTTCTCTACTACATATATTTGGGTTATTTGGTCTACTTACTATGCCATGCTTTTTATAGTTCTTCTCCTCTAGTCCCTTATGAGACACTTCGGTTTTCTCCTCTATAACTTTTTTTCTGTGCTCCTTACCCCTCATTTTTATTGTACCCCACTCTCAGACATCTCACTCTTAGCGTCTTTTACACCTGTCGGTCTACTATTCGATTCTTTCTCCTTTGTGTTTGCACACTGACCTCTGTGTTAACTCCTCTGGTTCTGTTTACATTTACGCACTTTTTGACACGATTTTCGACGTTCACGACAGCCGCACTTGGTTACGATTTTATTTTGGATTTGACAGGATAGTTTTATTTATTTTTGTTGTTTTCTTTAACACATTTCGATTGTTTTTGTTTTGGTTGTTTCGTTATCAGTTTTGTGTGTGTGTTTTTTTTGTTTGTTCCTGATGAAGGCCTATTGAGCCGAAACGTTGTTTAGTCTGTGTCGTCCACTTGTCACGTAAAGCTTCTTACATACCATTTTTTTATTTTTTTATTTTTCCTTATGATGGGAGATTACGGCTACCTTTCTTTGTTTAGGAGATGAGTTAGTAATTCGGATGATTCCACTGTCATGGGGGGTTCAGCAATTATGGATTTTAAATCGTTTGCAGTGATACCAGGGCCTTTCATAACCAAAACCTAGATATTCCCACGGAAACCTATAGTAGTAAGGACAGCAAGCGGGGTGGACATTTCTGAGAAAACCCCCACAAACGACACGTCTTCAGATAAGCGAGATTCTACTCAAACCGTCCCTACTGAAATTGGGTTGGTTCCTTACTGTCCTCCTGGACCTACTGCTATAGATGCTTTTGTGATCTTCAACGTCAGAATTGTGATATTTTGTCGCCTTCAACTGTCCGTTTCTACAGAAAACCATTCAGATTTGTGTAATGCTCGCACATTGCACTGCCACTTTGTATAAAAGATTATATATTTCAGAGTCAAGGGGAGATATAGTTTGCGTCTTTTGCTCTTCTGTTGACCCCTCCTGGTGTTATGTTTCCTTAGTGTTTCTAATTTTTCCTCAATATATATTTCTCTTGGTCGGCCCCTAGGTTTGATGTTCTCTTAACTTTTATTGAAGACTCGAATGTTGTATTTTGATCACTTTGTCTTATTACGTGGCCAAACCATTGTATGTTTTTCTTTATGCATTCAACTGTGGGGATTATTACTAGCTTTTTTCTCAGTTGTTCATTTCTGATTTTAACTCTCAGGCTATGTTTTATTTGTGTAGTAGTTATTTTTCTTATTGTTGTCGAGTTCAGCGTCCAGGTGTGACACTCGTAGCACAACGCTGAGATGAAGTTTGTGTTGTATCATTACATGAAATATTTACCTGAAAATGACTTGTACACACTCTTGGCGAGCAATAGATTTCATCATCACCATCCAGTACCGGGCCTGCTGATCATGTCTCTCCACAAATTTCGATCTCGACAGTTATTTTCATCTCTGTTGTTGACCTTCTGCCAAGCCATTCTCTTAAGCTGTCTGTTATTTTTTTATCTTTGCTTCCCTCTATCTCTTACCACCCTACTTTCATTGCCAGACAGCCCTACTTTCACCACCAGACCACCCTACTTTCATTGTCAGATAGCCCTACTTTCACCACCAGACCACCCTACTTTCATTGCCAGATAGCCTTACTTTCACCACCAGACCACCCTACTTTCATTGCCAGACAGCCCTACTTTCACCACCAGACCACCCTACTTTCATTGCCAGACAGCCCTACTTTCACCACCAGACCACCCTACTTTCATTGCCAGACAGCCCTACTTTCACCACCAGACCACCCTACTTTCATTGCCAGACAGCCCTACTTTCACCACCAGACCACCCTACTTTCATTGCCAGATAGCCTTACTTTCACCACCAGACCACCCTACTTTCATTGCCAGATAGCCTTACTTTCACCACCAGACCACCCTACTTTCATTGCCAGATAGCCCTACTTTCACCACCAGACCACCCTACTTTCATTGCCAGATAGCCCTACTTTCACCACCAGACCACCCTACTTTCATTGCCAGATAGCCTTACTTTCACCACCAGACCACCCTACTTTCATTGCCAGATAGCCTTACTTCACCACCAGACCACCCTACTTTCATTGCCAGATAGCCCTACTTTCACCACCAGACCACCCTACTTTCATTGCCAGACAGCCCTACTTTCACCACCAGACCACCCTACTTTCAATGCCAGACCCTCCTACTTTCATTGCCAGACCGCCCCACTTTCCCCGCTAGATCACCCTACTTTCCCTTCCAAACAGCCCGCCATTCCCCACTAGTTCGGACTATTTCCCTGCCAGACAGCTCAACTTTCCCCTCAAGATCGTCCTACTTTCCTGCCAGACAACCCAACTATCTTCGCTAAATCGCCCTACTTTCCAGTCAGACAGCTCAACTTTCTCAGCAAGATCGTCCTACTTTCCTGCCAGACAACCCAACTATCTTCGCTAGATCATCCTACTAACCTGCCAGACAACCCAACTATCTTCGCTAGATCATCCTACTAACCTGCCAGACAACCCAACTATCTTCGCTAGATCATCCTACTAACCTGCCAGACAACCCAACTATCTTCGCTAGATCATCCTACTAACCTGCCAGACAACCCAACTATCTTCGCTAGATCATCCTACTAACCTGCCAGACAACCCAACTATCTTCGCTAGATCATCCTACTAACCTGCCAGACAACCCAACTATCTTCGCTAGATCATCCTACTAACCTGCCAAGCAGCCCAACTATCTCCGCTAAATCGCCCTACTTTCCAGTCAGACAGCTCAACTTTCCCTCAAGATCGTCCTACTTTCCTGCCAGACAACCCAACTATCTTCGCTAAATCGCCCTACTTTCCAGTCAGACAGCTCAACTTTCTCAGCAAGATCGTCCTACTTTCCTGCCAGACAACCCAACTATCTTCGCTAGATCATCCTACTAACCTGCCAGACAACCCAACTATCTTCGCTAGATCATCCTACTAACCTGCCAGACAACCCAACTATCTTCGCTTGATCATCCTACTAACCTGCCAGACAACCCAACTATCTTCGCTAGATCATCCTACTAACCTGCCAAGCAGCCCAACTATCTTCGCTAAATCGCCCTACTTTCCAGTCAGACAGCTCAACCTTCCCCTCAAGATCGTCCTACTTTCCTGCCAGACAACCCAACTATCTTCGCTAAATCGCCCTACTTTCCAGTCAGACAGCTCAACTTTCTCAGCAAGATCGTCCTACTTTCCAGCCAGACAACCCAACTATCTTCGCTAGATCATCATACTAACCTGCCAGACAACCCAACTATCTTCGCTAGATCATCCTACTTTCCTGCCAGACAACCCAACTATCTTCGCTAGATCATCCTACTAACCTGCCAGACAACCCAACTATCTTCGCTAGATCATCCTACTAGCCTGCCAGACAACCCAACTATCTTCGCTAAATCGCCTACTTTCCAGTCAGACAGCTCAACTTTCTCAGCAAGATCATCCTACTTTCCGTGCCTAACAATGTAATTTTCCCCGCCCCTACTTTCCCTGTCGGATAGCCTACTTTCCCCTCTAAACTCCTTCCTCCCTACTTCATTTGCCAGATAGTCCAGCTTTCCCCGTCAAACTCCCCCTCCTCCACTTTACCTCCTAGACAGCCAACTTTCCCCGCCAAAGCCCAAATTTTCCCTACCATACAGCCCAACATTCCCCCCCTAGATCGTCATAATTTCCCCGCTAGATTTACCTGATTTCCCGCTAAATCGTCCTAATTCTCCGCTAAATTGCCCTGATTCCCCGCTAGATCGTTCTAATTTACTCGCTAGATCATCCTGATTTCGCCGCTAGATCATCCTACTTTCCCCGCTAGATCGATCTTATTTTCCCCGCTAGATCGCTCTATTTTCCCCGCTAGATCGTCCTACTTTCCCCGCTAGATCGATCTTATTTTCCCCGCTAGATCGCTCTATTTTCCCCGCTAGATCGCTCTATTTTCCCCGCTAGATCGCTCTATTTTCCCCGCTAGATCGTCCTACTTTCCCCGCTAGATCGCTCTATTTTCCCCGCTAGATCGCTCTATTTTCCCCGCTAGATCATCCTACTTTCCCCGCTAGATCGATCTTATTTTCCCCGCTAGATCGCTCTATTTTCCCCGCTAGATCGCTCTATTTTCCCCGCTAGATCGTCCTACTTTCTCCGCTTGATCGCCCAAATTTCCCAGAAAAAAAGCCACAGCTCCTCATTTTCATCGGCAGAGTGAACCCGGAAGCCGTGTCTGTCCAAAAGAAAGTGCCACAACCGGATATAGAAAGAGCAACCTTCCGGTCTGTAACGTGTGCACTATTCAAACACCGAGATGACAATAGCTCGCTGATTAAATCCACAATATAATTAAACTGTTGTTTCCTGAACACTTAACTCTTTACGTCCGTATGAGCTCTGTCATCGACGCTTGCTTAATCAAATTTCTTCCACAAGAACGCTGACACAGTCTCTTTCATTTTGTTTCGTTACTATGAAAATTAAACATTTTAAACTACTGCGTCCGCAAGGGATATCACTCTAATCGAATTTCCTGTCTTTTGAAAAGCTTACATTAATCCAGCGTGCTGTTTTGTTCACAATATCGTCGAAATTTGAGTTGTTTTTTTTAAGTATTCAATCAGCTGATTTGTGTTTACAAGTTAAAAATGGCTAGCAGCAGTGAAGTATCGTTTGCTCCTAAACGCAAATTATTATTAACAGCAGATAAAGCTAGAGAATTATGTTATGAGGACTTTGAATATGATAGTGATCTCAATGATGTTAGTTTTAGTAGCTCTGACGAAGAAGCAAATATTCTTAGTAGTTCCAGCAGTTCTGAAGGGGAGCTACAGAAACCTGGACCCAGTGCCAAGCGTAGAAAAATATTGCCTAAAGTGTCTTCTAGTGGTACTAGGGGCAGCTCTTGTGAGTGGAATTTAGTACCAAACAGTAACACCACCAACAGTAGCAATGATGAAACTGTTACTTTCAACAATTTTAGATTTCATCCTAAAGAAGGGTGCAGTCCTGGAGTCAATGAAAAGTCTGGCCTCAGTGAACAGTCCTCACCCTTTGACTGTTACAAGGTATTGCTTACTGACAATACTGTTGATTTTATTGTCAATTCCATAAATGAATATGCTGCACATAAAATAAGTACAAATACACCAGCGTTAAAGAGGTCTTGTTTCAACAATTGGAAGGAGTTTTCACGGTATGAATTTTGTAAATTTTTGGCAACGACCATTGCCATCGGACTAGATGTCATGCCCTCTCTGTGTGACTATTTCTCGGCGGAGACTCAATGTTTCTGTACTTCTTTTTATTTTAAAAATTTCAAACGAGATAGATTTTTTAGCATTTTCCAAACAATGCTGCATGTTGTTGAGCCTGTATCTGAAGGGAAAAACAAAATAGAGCCTTTTGTTGATCTGCTCACAGCCAATTTCAAAGCTGCTTTTACTCCCTTTCAAAATATTTCCATCGATGAAATGATTATTGGATTCAAAGGAAAGTGGAAGTACAAGCAGTTCAATGCGACAAAGCCAAGCAAATACCTTATAAAAAGCTTTGGCCTTGTAGACAGCAGCACAGGATATGTTTTGTCCCTCCTGACCTATTATGGTGCTAACACCTCATATGATCCTGCAAAAGATCCTCATTGTCTCTACAAAAGCCAACAATGAACTAACCACCACGCCAAAGCCAAAGCCAGTTGTAATACATGATTACAACCAAAACATGAATGGTTGTGACCGCGCCGACCAAATGATTGGCTACTACGGTGTTCATAAGCGACGGAGCAAGAAGTGGTGGAAGAAGATATTTCATTGGGTGATGGAGATAGTTTGCACCAATGCTTTTATTTTATATAAATTGGTGAGTGCCAAGAAAATTAATCTCAAGCAGTTCAAGTTATCTCTAATTGATTTCTGCTTCGGCTGGCTGCTGATATCATGCCTGAACCTGAGAGGGCCATCAGGGTCTCAACAGGCAGACCAAAGATATCTAACCCCATACAGCGGTTAGCGGGGACAAAACATATGATTTCATACAGCGACAAGGAACGCAAATGTAAGGTTTGTAGCAAACCTAGTGCCCCAAGACGGACTAATTTTTGTGTGAAGGATGTGATGGTATGCCGCATCTGCATCCAAAACACTGTTTCATACTGTGGCACACAAAGGCCACATTTGATTCAGACTTGTAAATAAATTAATTAAAATGTTGCGGCTATGTAAATATTGTACATAAACTTTAAATTTAATCTATTTACCCGTGTAATATATTTAGTTGACTGCCACACCTCCCTTCTTAATACAAGAGAATACTAAAAACAAGAGAAAACAATTCAATTTCAATAAACAGTCTCTGCTGATTCAAACAATCAAGACTGCAATTTTAAAGATCGCCATACTATAAATGATAACATATTTGACATCCAATGTTAAAGAAATCACAGAAAAATTGAGATAGAGAACACAGTCAAAATGTGTGAATAGCTTTCATTGACCAGAAAAAAGCATTCGACGAGTAATCAGAGAACAACTATAGGAGATACTAACAAAATAGTGGGTAAGCCAACATCTCACCAACCTAATTAAAAGTCTTTACATCAACAGCCGCTGCACAGTCAAAACAGCAGAAAGTTGCATAGACAACTTCGAAGTTAGATCAGGAGTAAAACAGGGGTTCGTACTTTCGCCCCTGCTATTTACTACATACATGGACTTACATATGCAAGTTAGCCAACCCATCAGAGACAGAGAAGATTAACAAGCTTCTATTTGCAGACGATCAGGCACTACTACATGCATAAATATAAGACTTACAAGAACACTTAGACTCAAAAGTACAGACACAAAATACAACATGAAAATCAATATAAACAAAACAGAAGTCATGAATATTGCAAAAGAGAAACAGAGCATCGATATAGACGGGAGACAACTAAAACAAGTAGACGATTTTAAATACCTAGGAGGTCTAGCGACAAACAATTCACAAACAGCAGAAATAGACCCAAGATTCAACACAGCTTGTCAAATCATTGAACAGCTATCACCACTATTATCCATCAAGGAAATAACTGTAAAGGCAAAACGGACACTCTACAATACAATCTTATTCCAACGTTGTGCTACCAATGCAAGTCCTGGACCCTAAATGCAAAAACAATAAGAAACAAATTATCACTACCAAGATGAAATGTGTTAGACGAATGACAGAAACAGCCTGAGAGATAAGATCAGAAATGATGAACTGAGAAAAAGCTAGGAATAACCCCCCCCCCACACCCAATAGAATATATAAAGAAACAACAGATACAATGGTTTGGCCGTGTGATAAGGCTGAAAGATCAAAACATAATACAAAGAGCCTTCAATAAACGTTGCAAGAACACCAGACCCAAAGGTCGACAACGGAAAAAGATGGATTGATGGAATATTAGAAGCACTAGGAAACATAACAGCATCAGAGGCAAACAGAAAAGCAAAAGATCGCAAATTATATCTTCACTCGACGCTGAAAGGCAATGAGGAAGGAAAGAAGAATGTCAAAATATGCGAGTCACAAAAATGGCGTTTATAATATGTATTTCTTCAAAAGATCGGGTAAATGATACACATTATAGAACAACACAGATTGGTGAAACAAGTAGAGAAATAAATTTGAAGAGAATGTAATTTTATATAATATTTAATGATCCAATCTTGATTTACAATCAAATGTGATTTTGAGTATGTAGACTAGAATTTAAACGTGTTACAATATACATGAAACATAGGAGACGGTAATTCACAAAGGTCTTCGGATTTATTTGAGAGACGTTGTGCATTCAGTTCCATGTGTTCCAAGTGGTTTTCAGTTTGTTATGTGCTGACGATAGTGATTGTAACAATTGTAATAATGAGTTTGTTCTCTTCTGGGTGAAATGTCAAATATGTATACATCAAAGAAATAATTAATTTCTAAAGTGCAGAAGGTGATGTCACTGAGACAACTGTGGTGTGTTTTAGAAATCTATATAGGTATCGATTGGGATTACGAAGTCCATCCGACTGCAATCAGTTTAGAACTGCAAAGTTGAACAATTAGGAATTACATCTTGTAGGGACGAGGCAGGCATGTGCACAACCAGCGATATACTGAAATCTATGGGTTGATGACTACTATCACATATAGTGCGACGTACGACAGGTTCTGATGCCCATTTCAACTTATTCCGTGCTACAAGCTACAAAAAAAATGAAGTTCATATTGCTTTTACGATTGTATTTCTGTTATCTTCCAAACAAAACGATTCCATGCTGGGTCTGAATACACCTTCAGTAATTCAAATCTCCTCCTCTATATTTTCCTTCAGTAATTCAAATCTCCTCCTCTATATTTTCCTTCAGTAATTCAAACAAGACAAATGCGACTTTTGGGACATGTTAAAAGACACAACAGCCTACTAAAAGTAATCCTGGAGTGGAAAATACAAGGTAAAAGAGGCAGACCAAGACTAACATGGACGAGTAACATCAAAAGATATGTACAAATCAGCCTATGACAACCTGCACCATCAAAGCAAGAGACAGAGCAGAATTTCGCTCCATGGTAGCCAACCTTCGTTGCGGAGACGGCACTAGATGATGAATTCAATCTCCTCTGTATTTTATTTTCTAGTACGTGTGATAACACGTTTATTGTAACCATTTTAATGACATTTCCATTTAACTGTATATTTAAATTTAAAACTTGTAAATTCACAAAATATTTCTAATGTTACAGTATCATATGGAATATAATTCAATAGAAAACATTGGGTAATTCAGAAACCTTATATGTAAATTATAATGTGTACACTGGATAACAATTACTACAAGAACTCAAACAACGAATCATATGTCACTTTCCGTCCAGCCAGACGGTCTAATGGAGACTATTGTGCATTTTGTGTGTGGAGGTTTTGTTTTTGTCGAACAGCTTCTCTCATGGCTGATCAACCAATGTTTGACAAACACATTCGGCCACATAATGCACAAGTCAGGCCAACTTAGCAACATGATTTACAATTTTGTCCATGAGTCTTTTCACTACCATGTAAATTGGCTAGTTTGTCCTGCCGTTTCATGTGAAATATTCTGCGAAGACATCGAATGTTGACGATATTTAGTCTTTTTCCATGATTTGAGTATGTTGTCCGCTTTTCAGATCCATATAATAGTGTGCTAAGCACACAAGTTTGATATATTAATAGTTGGTCTTTAGTGTTAGTTTCGTGTTGTTTCATCTCCTTTCTGTGAGTTTGCCGAAAGTCGTAGCTGCGTTACCAATTCGGCTGTTTATTTCATCAACAAGAGAAAGGGTTGACGTGATTGTGTTTAAAAGATACATGGATTTCTGAACTTACTCTGACAATCTTTTAAAGGAATTAATAAAGGTTTGATGTCGCCTTGACTTAGAATTACTGTTTTCTGAACAATAATTGACAGTGAGAAACGGTCGCATGCTTTGTCCAGGTTGTTGATCAGCGATTGTAGGGTGGCTTCACTAGGAGCGACTAAGAATGTTACGACAAGAAATAGAGATTTTTAAAGTAGGGCAACAGTTGTTCTTCTTGTTGCTCTCACTCATTGTTCACACAGTGAATGTTTATTCACACGTAATAAGTTGAAGAGTGAGCCATATGATCTCGTGCGAATATAAATGTCTCCTATGTTGTTTTCTAAGGGCAGAAAAAAAGATGCCAAAAATGGTGGGTGTGACATCCCCTTTCTCACTCCGCTGTTAAAACTCTTTGATGAACTCCCATCAAGGTGGATTTTGGCATTCATATTTTTATGAAAGGACATAATCAGCTTTATTTATTTTGGTGGGCAGCCTGTGCTTTCTAACATTCTGTAGACCCCAGCTCTATTTATTGAGTCAAAGGACTTTATGAGATCCACAAAGTCAATATAAAGCAGCGTGTTTTATTCTCGCATTTTTCTTGTAATTGGTTAAGTGTCAAAATCATTTTATATAGATGATCCCCCGGCTTTGAAGCCGCAATGAGGCTCAGAAAGAATACGATCTGCAAATCTATGTAGGCAGTTTTAGGACTACTCTTGGAAGAGTCTTGCCTGCTATGCTAAGGAGAGATATGCCTCTGTAGTTATTGCAATCACCCCTATCTGGAAACAGCGAAATGTGTACTGTCAAATTACATAGATGACACTGTGCTATGATTTTAAAACACTTGATAGCGCATAGGTTGAAATCAATCAGCGACTCACAGCTAGTAGTGTTCTCTGGGTTCGGTGAAACAGAACTAATGAGAATTCAACTCATCCATTCTACATTTTGAATTGGAAATATTCTAAGTCTGTCTAATCGAGTATGAATTTATGAGTGAAGGGAAAAACGGTACAGATACTTCATGCTGAAGCTGGATGTATTTGATCATTTAAGGATGATATCGCAGTTTGCTTGTAAACCTACGACATAACATACAAGGTCAAAAGTACAGGTTATCCCACGTTTTACTAGGTGTATGGTTAATATGGTTTTGCTGACCATATTTTTCCGTGACCACGGCTAATTTTTGACTGATGTGGTCGGTATCACACCAGATCGCCTTGCTACTCAGAAGAACATCAGATATCCACTTTTATAGACTTGGGTAAACTCTGAAGATTTTCCACTTCTAGTATCTGAACCTTGACCCTTCTAATCAGGAAATGCGCACTCAAACCAATCAGCCACCGAGACTCCATCAACAATGCACTCCTACCTACTGATTGTTGAATGGAGGATAATGCAGACAAAAAAAAAACGTCTGGGAAAGCAGGAAACAGTTTGTGTCTGATATTAGTCAATTCTATTAATATTTCCCATCTTGATAAGTGATGCTAGATTACTCTTATCTTCAGAGTACTGTATGGTCTAGAGCTAGGACACCGGCATCTGGAAATTAATATTTCGGGTTCGACTCCCGCGTCAGGAAGTGGGCATATTTTTTGCTTCGACTCCGTGGTTTCTTCGTGGCTTTACAATTTACTCCTGTTCTCTGGGCAGTGAGATTAGTTGTCTAAAATTCTTGGGTAACTGTGGGGAAAAAAAAACAGAAGATCCCTTGTGCATTTGCGTACGTTAAAGAAGAACGTTTTTGTAGTTAAAATTCTTAAAATGAGTAGGTCAGAAACGGCAGAAGTCCAGGAATAAAGAATAAGTAATAACCTGATCATGCCGAAGACTGGTGTGTCGGGTCAAAAGGCGCAGATACCATCGACACAGCACATCCACGCTCACTTAACGGGTGAACGAAGAAGCAACTATCATTCATTGTTCTAAACAAAACGTGCTATATTATTTTAGTTTTGTGATGTTTTTAAAACATGTTTTTAACAATACTGAAAACCTTATAATACTACAATCTCTTCACCACCGTATACCAGTTGTGACGACATGTGGCTGAACTTTGACACATTACACTCCTTGTCGGAAAGATAACACTGGTCACATATAATTTAGTGATGGACATAATAGTCCGCAATCTGAAGGAGCCTACTGGATTGAACAAGACTCACGAGGGCATACAAGTGCTTGATACGACACAGTTGCAGAGAGTACAATAAAAGAGGAACCCATACGACAAAAGTTTGTTTTTTTCAAATTGCAAGGGGCTCATTTAAAATGTATTCCCTCAAATGACATAAGGTTTAAGGTTTACTTCATAAAAAAACACAGGGCAAATTTATTCTCTGAAAATGGTTACCTAAAACTGATTTTCTGTTGAAAGTAAAACGAGGATTTTTAAGTCTGATGTGAGTTATAATAATCTGGGACAGTTGAGACTTTGATAGTTACTGCTGATTGGTGATCTATTTCACAAGTCTGGTTCAGTTACTCGGTCGCTCCTCGTTTAAATATCTGACGAGCCGTTGCCCTTCAGCGCAGGGATTTTTAACTTAATGCAAAGTGTTCCAAAAATAATGATACTATAGCTCGTTTCAAAACATATGCCCAACTTCAAAACGCTATTACTCTTTAACCGTTTGTTAAATACTTTTGAAATTTTCCAAATGTTATTAGAATGCAAAAGACCCTTTAAATGTATATTTAACAAATATCTTGCAGCTGCAGTTTTCTTAAAGCGGCGATATTTCTTTGATGTTTGTCAAAATTGTAAATTGCGAAGCCCTAAAGAATAGAAATTACCGTAGTTGCTGGTCTACGATTAATTTTCACTAGGTAAAGGCGTGGCCGTAATGGGGAAATAACTGGATAAAACAAAACACCAGGAGAATTATTGTCTGCTCAGTTCGAGGACGGACGATAATAATATCAAGGTATACCTGTATGTCCAATTTTCATAGTTGAGTGGTCCTGAAAAGGACCGTTTGTTGAACTAATTTAAGGTAATATAGGGGCCAACATTGTGGGGGCTATATACTTTCATTCTGAATCAGACGAGTCTAAAAGATTAATAACTGTTTGGGGTTCAACATTCCACAAACCATCATTTTTCCAATATTCCTCTTCCTGTTTTAAGACGTGGTCTTCACAATTAGCCCAAAAATCTTTGTCTATATTTAATAAAGCGAGATTAGCAAGAGTCTTTACATCGCATATTTTGAATGTTGTATTTTCATCTGCCACTTGTCCTTTTAATTTTGCCCAGATTAGTTCTATTGGATTTAAATGAGCATGGTAAGGTGGCAGCCTCAAACTTATATGACCGCGCTCTTGGATAATCGTATCTATTTGAAAAATCTTTGTCTTCTGTTTTTGCTTTACTAGAGATAGTAATTCAGGTTTTAAGTACATGTTATTAAATTGTATGTGCTCCTTTGTGAGCCATATCTTAATAGCATCTTTTGTACTGGATGACGTCGGGACTTTATCTTCAAGTGCAACAATGTTGTGGTACGCTGCATTGTCCATTATTAGGCAAGATGGCCGATCTAGTGATGGGAGAACAGAATTTTCAATCCAATGTCTAAATATGTGACCATTCATCTCAGAGTGATAATCCCGATTGTCTATGGATTTTAAAAGAAAAATGAGCTCTGCATTCTGTATTAGTCCATGTTGTCGACTACCTGCATGAGCAATTATCAAGCGCTGTCCTTTGCTGCTGGGTATTAATCTCTTAATCTTTCCATCTGATGACTGCCATTCCCTTTGGTTAGTGTGGTGAGCATTGATCCATGTTTCATCCAAGTACAGAATATCATAACCTTGCTTGCGCACCTCTTTTACTTCACGTAAGTACTTGCTTCTCATGACTACTATATGTGGCTTCTCACAGATGATGTTTCGTCCATTGGAATACTTTCTGAATGTAAAGCCTGCAGCTCTCACATTCCTCCATAATGTAGACTTTGATATTTTAATACTGTTGTTCTTTTTCAGCGATACTTTTAATTTTCTTATTGTAACAGTTTCATTCATACCCAACATTTTGCGAATTTCACTTCTAATAAGTTCACTGTCTAAATTATCCAACATTTTTGCTCTTCCTTGTGATTTTGTATATTTGGAACATTGACGGTCACGTGCTTGAATCCAGCGATTAAATGACCGTTTAGAAAAATCCAAAATGTGTCTTGTCCTATTCTCAGGGTTTTCTAAAGAATGAAATAATCTTCATCGTTTAGCCTCTTTGCAAAAATAGTCATACATTTTTATTGCGATGTTTTGTAAACTGCAGAATTTCATTTTAAGACTCATGATAAATGTTAGCGTTCCACGTCTGCACCTATGAATTAACGGAAATGGAACACACAATGCCTCGTGTTTTCTACAAGTGTCTAATTGTGTCAGACAGCTCACGTTTAAAGCGTGCAAAATCGTAAATTTGACCGTGTATAGATTTGTAATCGCTATTTTTAACTTAAATACTGTAAACACTAAGTTTTGACTACATCAATGGGTCGTTATAAATTTATATAAATCAAATAAGCAATAATAATAACCAAATGTTGGTTTTTAATGAAATTAATTCCCTGTTGGGTTCTAATCATTATAACTTTACATGCAAATTTTGAAAAAATTACAAACAGCAGTTTAAAAGATATTGATTTTAAAAGTTGGGCACGAATTATGAAACAAGCTATAGAGGCTCCCTTTTCTTGTATTCATTTACATGTGGGGCAGTCAGGGATAAAGGTAAAGGTAAAGTAGGAGACTTGAACCGGCGTCTTAGAACGCGAGTTTACACCCATATGTGCTCGGCCGCTTATCCAGAAATGTTCGGAGATTTCTGCATTGTGTCGCCTCAAGCATCTAAACTCAGATGCGAGACAACATTCCTCACTTTCCCAGGGTAATACCCTGGTACTCATTTCTGCTAACGGCTGGATCGACCGTGGAAGTATATTTTTTTTTCCAAACCACGAGTACAATTGCTCCAAGCGGGAATCGAACACGGATTGACTGGACGTCGGGTCGGGAGGTTTTCCCAACTCGGCTACCGAGGCCCCCAAGTCAGGGATGTTACTATCGAATAAGTCGGGTAAACTCTGTTTCCCCGATAGGATGTATAAGATGAACTAATGACGCCAGAACTGTCTTGAACGGACACTAGATGAAGTAATGACGACAGAACTGTTCTGAAAAGACACTAGATGAACTAATGACGACAGAACTGTCATGAACGGACACTAGATGAACTAATGACGACAGAACTGTCCTGAACGGACACTAGATGAACTAATGACGACAGAACTGTCCTGAACGAACACTAAATTAACAAATGACGACAAAACTGTCCTGAACGAACACTAAATTAACAAATGACGACAGAACTGTCCTGAACGAACACTAAATTAACAAATGACGACAGAACTGTCCTGAGCGAACACTAAATTAACAAATGACGACAGAACTGTCCTGAACGAACACTAAATTAACAAATGACGACAGAACTGTCCTGAACGAACACTAAATTGACAAATGACTACAGAACTGTCCTGAACGAACACTAAATTAACAAATGACGACAGAACTGTACTGAACGGACACTAGATGAACTAATGACGACAGAACTGTCCTGAACGAACACTAAATTGACAAATGACGACAGAACTGTCCTGAACCGACACTATCCTGTAGAAATGTATTCATGTGTGTTAAACAAATTCAGCCTTCGTATATGTCATTTTATTATTTCTAACTGTTGAGTATGCACAACACAACGAGCCTTCAGGAAACGTTGTGAGAACACTAGACCCAAAGGTCGACCACGAAAAAAAAGGATCAATGGAATATTAGAAGCACTAGGAAACATAACGGCAGTAGAGGCAAACAAAAGGGCAAAATACCGTAAATTATATCTCCCCTCGACGCTGAAAGGCAAATGAGGAAGAAAAGAAGAAGAAGAGGTTGAGTACGCACACATTACTAGTTTCATCTCGGCGTCATTGCCAACGTCTGGTGGCGCCCTTTCGAACCCCGGTGAACATTTTGGTAACTACTAAGTCATATGACAATAGACTCATATTAGGTAAACAATTATACAAATTCACATCCTAGATTTTCAATATTACAACATATATTTATTACAATATATGAGATAGTGATATTATATTCAGATATAATATAAACAATTTCTGTATAATGTAAATCATTAAATTTAAATGAAAGATACAATGCTTTGTAAAACGATGCAAAAATAAAACAATTTAAATATTGTATTATTTGTGTTTGTGTTTAATTATATACAGATACGTAATTCAAAACACGAACTGATAGATGATCTTAGACATAAATATTGCATGCTAGAGTGACACAGTTGAATGACACATCATGACTGTAAATTAATGTTTACATTACATTTATTTTGTGATATATATGTAAATTGAACATTTAATTTATACAAATAGGGCACGTGCTCTGTTTATATTTTTAACTTTATGAAAATAGAATTCAAGATCGCAATAAAATAAGTTAGGCAATCTGTTGAACGGCTTCAGGATTGACATCAAAATAGAGGTAAATGTGCGTTCATTATCACAACCTTGGTGTGGTTGTTTTGTTAAAATCAAACTTGTACACTTTTATCTTTTCTGGCGGTCACCCGTTAATTACTAAAGGAATGGATTGTCCTTTTCGTCACCCGTATCCGAGCAGGATCGAACCCGTACTCCCTTGCACGATGAATTGCTCTAGCGTTTGATTTCTCGGGGCAAAGCGCTGTGCCAAAGAGTACGGGTTTGATTCTGCTTTGCACCATATATTGTTCTTTGTTTTTTTTTCTTTATGTTGTTGATTATTTGTGATTTCTTTCCGACTGCTGTAAGCATACCTCCTCCTTTGAAATGATACGCATACAAGACTGGTTAGTCTGTTACTAGAAGCGCCGTAAAGAGGTGGAGTAGAATCTGGATGGTTTTGGTTTTAATGATCCTGGCGCAAGCCATCAGCTAGGAGTCGCCATCAGCTTCTAGTTCTGTTCCTGTATTTACCAGTCAAACATGTACACTAAACACGAGGACAATTAACAATGTAAATGTTACGGACATAAAATATTTCACACGCATTGTGGGAGTCTCATGAACAACACGAAAATAGCCAAGAACTAAGAAGTCAGTTTGTGATCACTTTACAGTGTCATTATAAATAAAGAATGGGCAAATTAAGTTGTTTGGTCACATGACAAGGCAGAAACAGGACAATAAATAATCTACCCAGTTATGAGCTACTTCTTGCATTTTGACGGACTGAGGAGTTAGTAGTTTGGTAAACATATTAGTGCCTTATGCTGGATACTGTTTTGATGAAAAGCTTCTCTCGTGACTGAATCTGCCAATATTGGATAGACAGACCCATCCGCTGTTCGAACACGATTTATTCGTGGTGCATGGCCTCTCCTCCTTTCTCCTGCACCTTTTGTCTTCTGATTGTGATATCATCACTGCCTCTAAAGATGATGTGTGATATTTTAATTTTTTTATATATTTGTTCTCCATATGCTACGATCTGCATCCAGATTTTCCTAGTTTCTTTCACTGATAGAAAATTACCTCAAGGAATCCCTGCAAACATCGTTATATCACAGCACAGGTCTGCCCTTATGTCCCTTTCCGTCCTTAAGTTCGCCATACAATATTTGTTTGGGAATACGAATCTTTGCCATTCTTCTTACTTGACCCAGCCACCTTAGTCTACCACTCCTAAGGAGTTGCCATGATAGATAGGAGTTTGGCTCGTTGTAATACATTAGAGATGACTACTTTGTGTCTTGCCATTTTATGTTCATAATCTTTTGAAGGCAGCGCACATGAAAGCTGTTTAACCTTCTCCTGTCCTGCATATATAATCCAGGTCTCTGATTCGTGTAGAAGTGTACTAAGCACACAACTTTTGTAAATTATAATCTAAGTTCTAAGTGTTAATGTGGTGTTGGCCCATGCTCTTCTTTACATGTGGAAGCTGCTTATTTCTTCATCAAGGGAAACAATGGCTGTGACTATAGAACCGAGATAGGTGAACTTTCTCTACAGATTCAAAGGGTGTGCTATTTAATGAAGATTATGAACTAACGCTGCGAAAAGCCGAGATGGTTTCTTTTAAAATAGATGAAATATTACAACATTTGGTAACGTGGCAGCGGAAGGGACTAACCAAGTAGCAAAAAGGCAGCACATCTTTCATCCCTCGATCCAGAAAGACACATAAGGTAGGATATAAGATGATCAATAAAGGTGATAACGACAGATAAATACATTTATTGAAATCTTTACAGTAACATACAAGCCGATCTGTAGAGTCAATTCTCAATTAATAGTTTTGAGTGTACCATTAATTTTTACAACATTATATTGAAGTAGACAACAATATGGGGTTATAATTAATCGAGATTGATCGTTCTAAAACCTTCAAGATATGACTTACACTCGTTCGTGATAATCACCTAACGAAAGAGAATAACCCAATTTTACAAATTGATAATTCAGATATTTTTGTGACAGATCAAATGGCAGCATGAGTTTTTGCAAAGTTGTGGATCATGGGTAGAGTCAGTGTTAGTGGCTGACTATAGTAAACAAATGGAGCGACCCCGTAATATTTAACAGCTACATTTTTGGAAAATCTTGTGACGGTGGTTACAAAAGAAACATTATCCGCAAGTAAAATATGTTATTTTACGTCTAATACTTTGTGGAATACAGTTCTCTTAAGACTGGACGAATCATTTGTAATAACCATAAACATAACATTTTTCTTCGTTCCCATTGCAAGGTGACCGGAACGTTGTTTTGCACATTTTGCCCCGGTTCATCCGTCTACAGATCTAGGGCTATTCCTAGCTTTTTTCTCAGTTTTTTCTTTTCCGATCTTATCTTTAAGGCTGTTTCCTGTCATTCGTCTAAAACATTTCTTCCCAGTAGAGCTTATTTTTCTTACTATTCATATATCATGGGTCCAGGATTGGCATTGGTAACACAACGTTGGAACGAAGATTGTAATTTAGAGTGCCTGTTTAGCCTCTAGAGTTATTTCTTTGTTTGACAATTGTGGCGATAGCTGTCCAATGATTTGCCAAGCTTTGTTGCATCTTGAGTCTATTTCTGCCATTTGTTAATTTTCGATTGTTACTAAACTTCCTAGGTATTTAAATTCCTCTACTTGTTTTAGTTTTTTTTTTCCTTCTATAGTTATGTTGATGTTCTGTTTCTCTTTTGCGATATTCATGATTCTGTTTTTTTTTTAAATGTTGATTTTAATGCTACATTTTGTTTCTATGCTGTTGAGTCTAGTTAAGTGTTCTTGTAGATCATCGATTTGTCCATGTAGTGTCTGATCGTCTGCAGATAGAAGCCCGTTGATCGTCTCTGCCTCTGATGGTTTGGTTAACTTGCATATATAGTTAACGTACGTATTAAACAGTAGGGGGGATAGTGTGCACACCTGTCTTACACCTGATCTAATTTCGAACACACCGGAAATTTCCGGTTTATTGTTGTCCAAGATGGTGGTTGTTTTAATTTCAGAGTGTGGATTATGTGTTAAAAGTGATCGAAAAAAGTGTTTCTAACGAAGATATATGTGTAAAAACGTAGTGTAAAGTAGTCTATTCAAGGAGGGACAAGATCAGATAATTACTTTTAAAATGTAAACATCTAAAAATTTATAGTCGTAATTGGTCGAATGTGAGATCTAACGATATCCTTGTAAAGATATTTTATCAAATCTCGCCATTTGTTCCTGTTCTGTGCAAACAACTCTATCTCATTAAAGGAGCCGATTCCTGCTGCTCTTGCCTCTCTGATCAATGTTCTTCTCAGTGCCTTTCTGGGTGATTTCTTTTCCTCTTACCTGTTGTTTCTTTCCCACATGATGAGGGTTTGCTTTGCTGTTCGATTATTATCTCTCCTCATCACATGTCAACATATGCCCATGGTATTTTCTTGATTACTGAAGATATTAGTGGTTGATTGGCGATTTCTCTAATTTCCTCGTTTGTTTTGAACTCGTTCCACGCTATAAAAAGTATTTTCCTTAGACATTTATTTTCGAATGCGTGCAACTTTGCTTCTATGTCTCTTGTTGTTTTCCAGCTCTCACATGCATACGTAAGTGTTGATAGTACGTTTGATTTGAATAGTCTAAGTTTTGTGTTTGTGCTGATGAGTTTTGATTTCCACAACTTTTCAAGGCCTCTGAAAGACATTGCTGCTTCAGCTATTCTGATTATAACTTCTTTGTATCCACTTACCGATCAATGTGACTTCCAAGATAGATAAAGTGATCGATCTCTTCCATTGGTTTGTTTTCCATCTATATTTTGTCATCTGTTGGAATTTAGCTTTTTATGACTTTAGTCTTTTCATGATTGGTCCCAAGCACAATTTTGCTGGACTGAACTGGACTACAAAGGACAAAATGTCGAGTTCGATCCTGTTCGATAGCTTCCGGGTTCACCCAGCCTTAAATGAGTATCGGGTGTTTTTTCTGGGAAAGTGAAGCGGCACGGGCATAATACTAACCACATTACTCCAAAAATTGTGTGCGGAAAGTCCGTAAAAGTGATGGTCACTAACACCGTATTCCCTATACGTTACTTGGCGTGACTGGGCTCTTTACTTTTTATAATATTCTCCTAATATTGTGCTTCCTATGCTATCTGTCCACGTGCTAGACATTGGTAATACAAGGTTAGCAAAAGACTAAATATTTCTATGACCTCTAGCGAGTTTTTGTGGACCGAACGTGAAGAATTGAAATTCATGTGTCAGGATTTCTCCATATATCAATGAATAATTCTACATTCGATCAGAAAGTGGCTTATACTCCCAGTTTCAACTGTGAAGTCTAGTGAATATTGTTATGTAAATTAAAAGTCAAGTAAAGAGCCCCGTCACGCCAAGTAGCATATCGATCAGAAAGTGGCTTATACTCCCAGTTTCAACTGTGAAGTCTAGTGAATATTGTTATGTAAATTAAAGGTCAAGTAAAGAGCCCCGTCACGCCAAGTAGCATATCGATCAGAAAGTGGCTTATACTCCCAGTTTCAACTGTGAAGTCTAGTGAATATTGTTATGTAAATTAAAGGTCAAGTAAAGAGCCCCGTCACGCCAAGTAGCATATAGGGAATATGGTGTTTGTGACCATAATTTGTATAGACCTACGGTACATGATTTTTGGGGTAAATTGGTCGGTATTCCGCTATCCATTTTAGGCTGGGTTAACCCGGAAGCTGTCGATCAGGATCGATATTGATCTCTTGTCCTTTGTAGTCCAGTTCACTAACCACTGAGCTGTCGTGGCTTCCAATATTGTTATGTGCTCTAACTGAAAACGGATTCTATGTTTTATAATTTGTCTCAGATTAGACTAGGCACTCGATAATTTAAATTGAAATTCTTGAAGTAATTAGAAACGAAATAACATTCGATCATTTTATACTGGATAGGAATATGACAACTGTTGAGCTTAAGGCAATATTTTATCAAATATAAATATCCACAAATTCCAATACACAACTATAAAGTGAATGGTTGTAAACAATATAGAATATAGATGCAATTAGCAATACATTTTAACAAGCATCAATTATTTGTTGGCAGATTTAAGACATCTCTTCACAATTTTAGCGCACGTCTCAATCTGCACTAATCATGCATGCACTTTTGTTAATCTAATCGCTTCTGGTAATAAAGATGGGAACATCGTTACTATTGTATTAAATACTAATGCCAGTGTCATTATTGTGTGGTGGACGTGACACAATATTCTCAAGTAGAAATTTAATGTAGGCAATCGCTAGATACGTTATCAACAAAAGTAATATAATATTATCCCCCATCTCATAGGTAAGTAATGGTTCATTTGAAATCATAGTTAATATATAAACACCGTTATACATAGTGCCACTTGTATGTTACTTCTAATATCATTTAAAACACCTTGCATTTGAGCTCTAGTTTATGAACACATTTCATATAATTCACTATATATACACATACACACTAGAATTATACTGTTACAACTCTACGCGTGTCAGTATTGGTGCCAGGTCTATCCAAATGTTCATTTTGCTGATGACGTTGGTGGTCTAGAAGGAGCAGCACGAGAATAAACGACCTGATATAAGGAATAGATAACACAGCTACCGCATACGGCATGAATATCAAAATGAAAAACACATACGTGATAACTGTCGTCCTTTATCAATATTATACTGAAAAATGTTGAGAATCTAACACTTATTTTTTAAAAATCTTGAGATAACACACACAATTCTATACATTCAGTCAACATATAATCAGAGATAAAAAGAAAACAAAATGAATATTTCCAAATAAATATAAATTCTTAATTAAGCAGCTGAGGATTAAACCCTGAATCAACTTTGTGATGCCATCGCGCTATTAATTATAAACAACTTTCATGAAGGGAACACAAATAATTATTGCACCTTTAGACTTAAGAAGGGAAAAGTGATATGTATTGATACAGATATATTGTTCATGTCTTTAAAAGGAGAGGTAATCAATTTTCATATATTTACAAAGGGAAGTAACTACAATTTTCAACTTCAAAAGTACCAATACTTTAATAAAAGGAGCGATCCTAAATAGAAAATGTAAACATTACAGGTTGTTGACTAACATGGATCGCAATTTTACTCTTTCTCCCATCGATGGTGCACGTTGACACAGGTTGTCATGTCCACCTTTTGATGTTATCAGTCTTCGTCTGCCTCTGCATTACCTTGTACCTTCCCATTCTCTTAGAAGGGTATCATGGCTTTCACAAGACCAACTAAATGTCACTTGTCTTTATTCAGAACTTCCTTTTTTTTACCTTCTTTCACTTCCACCTAATCATCCCAATTTCTCTATAGATCCACATGTCAAAGGCATCGATTTCCTCCTGTTTTCTTATTTAATGTCCACGTTTCTCTACCATGTAGGAATGTTAATTAAATATAGCATTTTGTTATTCGTAGTTTTAGTTGTGATGTGATTTGCTTTCATGTGAGTATATTTGTCATGTTGTTGATTTTTTTTTTTTTTGCCATTGCTATTTTGTTGTTTATTGATGTCTTCCATTTTCCATTATTTGTTAAAAGTATGTCCGATATAGCTATGTTCTTTGAACTATTGCTAGATTTTTTTAAACCTAAATTCAATATCCAATTATATATTTCGTGTCTCTTCTCTGCTAATAATCAGAATTTTAGTATTTTTAGTATATATTTCCAATCGATTTTCATGTCTCGTCTTGTTCACTTGTTATAGGTCTTCTGGATTTTCTGCCATTAACGCGGTATTTAATATCTGAGTTCATTGGTTATACATCCAATGATGTTTAGTCATTGTATCACCATGATGTCTCCGAAGATCTGCTCAGCGTATTAGTTGAATAAAAGACATGGTGATAGAATACAGCCCTTACTTCTCTTATTATATAAATAGGTACAGAATTCTCATTGTTGTATTTTATTATAGCTGTTTGTTCCCAGTAAATTACATATCAGTCTATGTCAGCATTATCCAGGATGTATCTTCCAGGCATTATAATTTTTGCTTATAGTGTATTCTGTCAAAATCGTTGGTGGAGTCTATTAGTCATGTTTAAATTTGTTTGTTTACTTATATATTATTTCTATCAACATTTCCATGCAGAAGATGGCTTTCATTTCTGCAATCAGTTTCCTAAATTGTATTGTAGATAAATATGTTAGTTTGTGGGCTTTGTATTTAAACAATGAAATAAATAAAATGGTCGAGTTCTGCGATTACTTTATAGAACTGACCATAACTAACAAAATGTGATTATGTTGATCTAAAGACTGAATATAACCTACAAAATGTGAATATTTTGATCTAAAGACTGAACATAACCTACAAAATGTGAATATTTTGATCTAAAGACTGAACATAACCTACAAAATGTGAATATTTTGATCTAAAGACTTAATATAACCTACACAATGTGATTATGTTGATCTAAAGACTGAACATAACGTACAAAATGTGAATATTTTGATCTAAAGACTGAATATAACCAACAAAATGTAAATATTTTGATGTAAAGACTGAATATAACCTACAAAATGTGAATATTTTGATCTAAAGACTGAACATAACCTACAAAATGTGAATTTTTTTATCTAAAGACAGAACATAACCTACAGTTTAAAGTAAAGACATTTTAAAACAATTGTAAACTTAGAAAAAGAACTATTTCATACAATCCGAAAAATCAGCAATGATTATCACAAAGGATCATCACCATCTTTACTATCGGAACTTGGTTCATCATGAAAATCTATTTTAAAATGTTCTTTGTCCTGCACAGTATGTCCAGCATCTACTGCAGTTAATCTCAGCTCGTCTCAATGTTGTCTCCTCCTGGTACCATGTATTTAGCTACCAAAATATATTTTGTTATACCTTTATAGATCTTCAGCACCACGTTTTTTTAAATACAATTTTTGTTCTTTTCTCTATCTATAGTATTTTAGTATTTTACAGGAACACTTATTTTCAAATGTTTTTATCAACTTTCAACCGATCTGTTGATATTCTACAGTCATATGCTACTTTGGGGGGGGGGGGGGAGATATGTTCCCGTAAAGTTAATTTGTACTAGCCTCCGTCAGTCATAATTGACTATGGATTTTGCAGCGCCCTTAGAAATGTTATTATTTCTTTTCTTTCGCCGTATATTCTCCTGTTCTTTGAATCTGTAAGCTTCTTGTTGGAGTTGGAGCTTTAGAGTGTGTTTCCAAAGATTGCGGTCTGAAGTTATTTCTTCCCAGGCTGCAGGGTTTATGTTCAGAGTCTTCATGTCACGTTTACACACGTCTGAAAATCGAAGTTTTTGGCATCCCTAGTTCTTTTGCCATCTACTAGTTGTCCTAGAGTATATTCTTTGGTATGGGCGCATCTTTCATACGGTGCATATTGCCAAGCCAGCGCAACCTACGTTGTTTGAGCAGCGTGTAAGTGTTCGGGAGGACTGTGCGAGTGAGGACCTCCACGTTTTTCACTTTGTCCTTCAAGGTGATACCAAGAATACGCGCAGACATCGCATATGGGATGCATTTAGCCTTTTCTCCTGCTTTGTATAAATTATCCATGATACGCTGCCAAACAGAAGGATACTAATGGTGCAGCATTGTAAACTACGGATTTTATTTTAATTGTCAGTCAGTTTGCTGTTTTGCCAAACACGACTAGAGAGACAGGCGAAGGTGGTATCATTTCATTAATTTGTATTGGCATGCGAGATGAGTTTCTTCCCACAAAAGAGAAGTTGCTTTGTGTTATTATAATAGCTATGTTCAGTCACTTTGTGTTATTATAATAGCTATGTTCAGTCACTTTGTGTATTATAATAGCTATGTTCAGTCACTTTGTGTTATTATAAAAGCTATGTTCAGTCACTTTGTGTTATTATAATAGTTATGTTCAGTCACTTTGTGTTATTATAATAGTTATGTTCAGTCACTTTGTGTTATTATAATAGCTATGTTCAGTCACTTTGTGATCTCCTTTGTTTGTTAGCAAAGTAAAAATACTTTCTAAACTGTTTGTTATTCTAGTCTATATATAATGATTCATTCACACTGTTTAGACCAGTTTTGTTTGTTGTCAATAGTTTTGTTTTTGTTGCATTGAAAAATAGGGATTGCTTTTCATTCTGACATTAAACTAACGTCATCAATGTTTGTGTATCACCTAGTGAGGTTGATTCGCTGTATCATTAACGTATCGTTGTTTGTGCTACTTGATTTCCAATCGTTAAATCGTCACGTTTTTCCCTCATTATTTGTTACATTAATGTTTCTCATAATGTTTTCTACATATATGTTGACTACATAATGTTTATACAACATCCCCTGTCTAGCTACCTGGTATGGGAATAGTCACATACACATCTAGACAGCGGAGGAATGTAACCACATATTGAAATGAATTGTGACCCAATGAGTGAATTGAAGAACATTAGACGCGCTCTGCAAACTAAATTAACAGATGCTTCCAGCTTACCATGGTTGTATCTTTATTGTTTGCTGTAGAGGTGACAACCTTTAACTGACCAGAAGATTCCCTTCGTCATTGAACACGTGCCATTTCAGTCACTCATTTCCGGTATTGGTTGCTCTTTTGTTTCTGCCATTCTATTTTATCGGCATTTGTCAGTAAAAATCAGTCATTGGTGAAATGTTATCAGGCGATCTGGTGGTAGTGTTTTCATTAATACTGAAGAAATTATTACAGATAACTTTAGAGACTTGCTGTAGCACTACAAAAATTATCCTCTACTGCTTTATCCCATTTATGGGACCTGCCTTGGGCCAGACAAGAAAGATCGCTTGTCCAGTGCAGTCCCCATGATGCATTAGAAAATACCTTTGACCCTACAGGGAATAGAATCTCTTATAAAATTTTCACTATTTCTGGTATCAAATAATTGATTATTTCCCCTTACAGTTTGCCGTCAGATGAGAGGCACGAATTAACATCGGAAAGCCTAAACTAAATCATGGAAGTAAAGTAAAAATATAGTTCCGTAGCCGAATATAAATGACAAAAAAAATACTAGCAATAATGACAGCTTTTTTTGTTTTTCTCATCATGTTGATATCTCACCGTGATTATATTTGTTCACTCTCGCAGAAACTGTTGCGCTTTTGTTCATAATGTTGCAGTTTATCAAAATTGTCAAATAGACATTTTATTTCCTAATGAAATGTGTTTTAAAGAACAAAAAGAACAAAAATAGAAAGCGCACACACACGTACGCACACACACACACACACACACACACACACACAAGAACATAATTCTCGAGGTTGGAAACTAATCCAATATGTGAACATTTTCCAAGGAAAAATATAATCACCTGATCCATTACTATATACACATTAATTATGGTAATGTAATTATTTTCTTCAACACATTTCACTAACATAATTTAAATACAAACACGTGCACTGTGCCGTGCGGAATTATTAAAGCCTTTATTTGAAGCTGCATAATTATTTTTAAAGATGCTTTCAGTAAGATATTCTGCACATTACAACACCGAAATACAAGTAAATATACAACAGAAAAGCCTGAATGTAAACCGTAGATTCATTTTTCTTTGGATAGCTCTTTATTTGAAGTTGATCTCTTCAAACTGGTAAATTTCCGAACGGCCAATGCCCAATGGTAGAAGAAACTGAGAAGCATGCACGATCCCCGAAAAGATACGACAAGCAAGACGTTTCTTGTGACGGGGTCTGGCGACACCAAAACATGACATACTGTGGCTGCAACAAAACCAGAACATCGTATAAGTTTAATGATATCACTGAATCATATTTATTCATTTTCAATTTTTATTTTACAAATAGGTCTATATTGTGATAGTAAATCTATGAATATATGTATATATATATATATATATATGTGTGTGTTTTGCTATCTTTATCGCCAGATGTATCTGAATCATATTAGAGAGTGGCATCTGCGCTATGGTTAGCGAGTTGGCTAAATGTCAGATTTATATGATTCATTTTAGAGAATGCACATTTTAGAGATCACAATCACATATGCGATCTTCGACAATATTCTCTTTTTCTTCAGTTGTTAATTTCAAGACTTGATTTGTATTTCCTTTTGCTGTATTTCATGTTCTTGATGAAAACGCTGAAAGAGCAGGGCAAAGCAACAAAGTCAGTTTCAAATGTGATGACAATTGTTAATTTATATTTAATTTCCATTCTTATTTTATGCCAGTCTTTCTATTTATTTGAGGCTGAAATTTGTGAAGTTAATTTGTATATGTGCAAATTAAATGTATTTTTAGACTCACTTCATATTTTCTCTATTTATTTTGGTGCTCACAAATAGTACTGATGCATTTATATTGAATACCTCTATATTATCTTCAGTATCTTTCCGATCTAGATTCTAGATTCAAGAACAATCCGAAAAATAAACTCCACATAAGTAAAATGTGTCAGACTCAGGGTAGGAAACAGCCTGAGAGATGTATTCATAAGTGAAGAATTAGGGAGGAAAAGTTAGTAATATACCTACAATTGAATAAATTAAAAACAACTAGCCGCGTGCAAAAGACAAGAAGGTCAAAATATAACGAATCATCAATAAACGCAACTAGACCACCGGATCCAAGAGCCGATCATGAAAACAATGAAGTTATAAAATATTAGAAAGACTAGAAAACAAAATAAGAGAGTTCACGAACAAAATTGCTAAATATACATGTACATCTCCCCTTAAAGATGAAAGGCAACGAGGAAGAAATTAGAAGAAAGTAGCAGAAACTAAAACAAAAAAAATATTGCAGCTCATCTTCATAATCTTTGCTCTTCTTGATTTCTGTTGCTAATTGTTTTGAACCTTTCCAGACTTTCTGTTAGATATAATGAATCCCCTAAAAAATTTTTTTTTTCAAACATATAGATCATTACCGGCATATCATTGGCTTTAAAAGTGTTTCTATGTAATGATTGGAAAAACACAGCAAGAACAAAGACATACTGTTTGATTCCACTTTGTAATTTATGATGCCACGTTTGTCTTTGCTGCCTAGTCATTGATTTGTCCCCATATTACGGATACTTGATACAGTAGATACTGCACATTGTTTGTAACGCTACTAACTTCTAGTTATATTTATAGCAAGACAACATGATATTGCAATGACCACAAAAATAGTGTGCAATAGAACTTTTGTGTGTTTGCTAACCTGCAGGTGTGTGCGGAGATTAAAAGTGAAAATGAAGACGATTTCTATTTTGTTTACTTTCTTTTTCACATATCGTGTTACTTTTGTACTTTCCAAAATACTTAATATGTTTGATTGAAGCTCTTTACTACACGTAGACGAATCTGCTCCGATCAATCGGAACACAATCGGTTATTATCAAAAATATGATAAACGTATATGCAAGTATTTGTATGTGTGTATGTAAAGAAAACATTTCCAATTGATCTGTTTGTACGCAACTTTTCAGAAATAATACAAATAAAACATGTGAAAGTACTGAACTTTTATATTTTAATATCAGTTGCGATTTTCTACAAATTGGCTCACACAAGTTTCTGAAATGTCAGCACTTGAAGGCGGATTACGTAACTTAGTGAACGTAACTCATTGACCGAAGCAATCTCGTTTCAAAATGCAAAAGTGAAAGAAAGCAATTTAAATGCGTGCAAAATGTAACATAAAATTGCAGCAGCCAAAACAACAGCAAAAAAATGCGAACATAATATCAAACAGCAACGTCAGGATACAGTAGATACAACATTTACTGCTCAAGACTGGATCATCAGCCAATACAAATACAGTTCACTTTCCTTCGATTGTTGGCTAAGAATATTAGAATCACTAGGCAACATAACAGCATCAGAGGCGAACAGAAGAGAAAAAGACCTTAAATTATATCTCCCCTCGACGCTGCAAGGCAAATGAGAAAGGAAAGAAGAAGAAAAAAGTTGGCTAAGAAATGATCGTGCGCTAACTACACTATGTTGCCGATTACACCGAAATCGAAGACGGGATATGCGTGCCTTTAGGCCCGACGATGCGTCTAACATCCCTGAAGCAATTAAAAAGAAGAGTTTTCTTTCCAATCATCATCATCATCATCATGTACCCTGCCGGTTGGTGTAGACGATCATGTCCATCCACAATCTTCTATCTACAGTGCATCGTATCAGTTCTGTTGTTTACTGTTTTCCATGCCATGACACCAAGCTATCCAGTATTTTCTCTCTTTGTCGTCCGCGATCTCTCTTTCCTTTTATTTTGCCAGTTGTAACAAAGTTTTCCAACTTTCCTCTTCTCATGATGTGCCCGAAAAATGTTGATTGCTTCTTTCTGATGTTTTTTAAGAGCTACCTTTTTGTGTTGGCCTCTTTGAGAACTTTCTCATTGGTCTTTTTATCTGTCCAGGGAACTTTCAACATTCTTCTGAGAAATCCCATCTCTGTGGCCTCTAATCGTCTTTTCATTTGTTTGTCTACTGTCCATGATTCGCTTCCATAGGTCAGAATTGGTTCTATATATCACCGATGAACTACCAATCAGATTCTACTAATTAGTATAAATTAGATACCTTGTTAACCAGATCGACAAGAAACAAACAAGATTGGTTCACATAATGTCTAGTTCGTACCTACTGAAGCCAAAGGCCTGTCATGAATGAATCGTTAGCTTCCATTAAATGTTCGCTTCGTCTCAACAAAATGAATGTTCTAAAACGAATTTTGTCATCACATCTGTTTTTATTTATAATTTAAATGTTCAGATTTCATCATTAAACAAATCTTACTGCATTTTCGGGTGAAGATAACCGGAGTCTAGAGCAATCTCCGCTTCCTTAAAATTAACATTTAATAGAACTTCTTCCAACTAACTCAATTTATGTGATAGAGACATTGAAGAATGTTAACACGAAGAAATATCTTTGAGATTAAAATAATATGGAAATGCCAGGTATGACAAATGTCTACCAAGAGTGCTATTAAGATTAAATTATAATTTAATCGAATTGATTTAAATGTATCACAGAGGAACAAAATACGGATTTTTTTTTCGTTCGCTAGCTTTTACATCCTGACGAAGTCCCTAGAGACTAAGAACTGAATTGTGCGTGTTAATCTATTTTTCCCTGTCAGCCGTCTGCACAGGGGTCCCTCGCCGCACAGGCAGATAACTCCAACTTCGGAGGTACTCATATTTTTTTTCCGTCGATGAATAATTGACGTTTCAAGCCGAGCCTCGCTGCTGAGACCAGGAGGTGGTTGTCGCAGTGATTAATCATAAATAAAAATCCCAACAAACCGGGATAAACAAGAAACTTCAATATCAGCAACAAATAGTATTGATGTTAATCAAACTTATTACCAGCTGGTTTGCTGTTTTGTAAAACAGTTATACATAAGGACATTTGGAAGAATTCTGCTGCACTTTGATTGGTAAACGTTGCGAGATTTGACTAGTTATGGACTTGTTCCGTGTTCAAAGAGGATGACCTAAAGGGCTGAGCTAAACCGTCAAGTGAAATGTTATCAAAGGTAAATCATCATAGATAACTACAAGGGTTGACGTCATGGGACGCACCAAAATGGCAGCTTATTTATATTCGAGCCATGGACTAAGCAATGTTTACTTTGAACACCACGATACCTGTTATTGCAGCGAGTTGGCAGATTTTTGAAAATGTATTCAAGGGTTTGAACATAAATGTTTGTTCACAGTTCGTTAACCTTCGCTGTAGATAAAGTCTTTAATTTGATGGCGTATGTATGTGACCTTGGTAGCTAAGGACCTAACTTGTGCAAACGGATGGCATTGGCAAGGATCATTTTGAATCTTTGAAGTGGGCTCATTTTGTGTTTAACTCAAAAGCATATGTGCTTTTTAACCAAAGACTTTTTTTTTTTTGGGGGGGGGGGAACTCAAGGAAGATATCCCCGATGGAAGAATAAATTGTATTATTAGTCCCATAAATTATTCGCTTCCAGAGGTTTATGATGTAAACAAAGCAGTTTTGTCATTGCAAGTGAATAATGTCCACACCTATAATTGGTCAGGATTGTGTAGCAGCAGCAGCTTTATAGCGAACACAGAAAACATCATAGGATTGTGCTGTTCTGAAACAGCTATGCCATGCTACCCTAGAATTGCCTTTAATGGGATTACTGTGACCACAAACCACTCTCCATGTGTGTGCCACATATTTACACCCCAGAAAGAAATACTGAATATAACAACATCATGTGCCGTCTGTGATATTAATGACCACAAACCAGGAGCCTCCTGTATGATTGATACAACTGTTGCACCAAGCACTTCATCAGCAGAGCCAGATCTATGGAATGTTAATCTGACATTGTTCTTGAATGATGTCCAAGTTAATGAGACATCAGAATCGTGTGGCAGCAGCTATAAGAAGGGAGCAGAGAACATCAAGTTCTGCTGCTATAAAGGAGACTTACCTTGCTATCACAGAATTGCCTTAAATGGGATCACTGTAGTTGAAAACTTCTCCTCTTGTGTAAACTACACATTCACATCCAAGAGTGAATCAGTGAAGGTCACAAAATCATATTCTCTCTGTGGTTTTACTAACTACAGGTCATGTGGCTTCTGTTGGATTGGAAATGATAACTTACCACCACTGTGTGTCTATGTGTTTGGAATTGGAGTCATCAGTGATGGCCTAACATCATCGAGTGCTATGACGATCATCATTTTCGGGAGGACGCGAACTTCCATGGCATATGGTGGATAGGCGGCGGGAACCATTGAAGGCTTTGTCTGAAAAGTGTTCCTTCTTGCAGTTTCCTCATATTCCAAGTCCGGCTTGTTGCAGGAGCTACTGAATTAAGTGCTCTGTGCACACCGTGAGCTGTGTGTCTCATCCGTTTTGATCCTGTTCGATATCCCGCTTGTTTACGATGAATGATGATATCGTATGACAGGGAACAGTTGGCTGTGTTCACTTTCTGCGCGGTTTCGCCTTATGTGTTTTGGCGTGTGCTGAGACTGCAACGATGGGGACTACAGTTACCTTTCTTTGTTTGGAAGATGTGTTATTAATTCGGATGATTCCACTGGCACGGGCGGTTGAGCAATTATGGATTTTAATTCGTTTGCAGTGATGCCGAGGCCTTCCGTAACCAATAACAATAACCAATAACAATAGATAACTACAAGATGCCGGCATGTCAAATGTTATCAAAGGTAAATCATCATAGATAACTACAAGATGCCGGCATGTGAAATGTTATCAAAGGTAAATCATCATAGATAACTACAAGATGCAGGCATGTGAAATGTTATCAAAATAGACATCATAGATAATTACAAGATACCGGCATGTGAAATTTTATCAAAGGTAGACATCATAGATAAATACAAGATGCCGGCATGCCGAGTTATGTTTCTTGAAATTTGGGAACATAAAACATTTTCTTTTCTCATGTTTTTGTAGAGAAGATGCAAATGCATTCTTTGTTGCAAACAGACTAATTAACACTACGCGCTGCCCGAGATTTCGGGGACACGTTTAATTGTTTAAAAACACAATTATTTCTTCACCAACATGTTATGTCACTCACTGGTTCAAACCTTTGAAGGACTAGAGCGCTTCTTACTAGTTTCTATTGTTTCTATATCACTAGGCACGCTCGTCCTAATGTATCACTAATACTTGTCATATTCGCTTCTTAGCAACCACTTTTATAAACAGTGTAATGGCTTTAACTGTTGAACAATAGCAAAAGCTGGTTGTTAGTACAGAAACAGTTAAAATAAAAATACAAAACTGCCAAAAATGAACCAGCACACATATTTTGTATCACATAATGAGAACCAATAAGAGCACAAAATTTCTAGTCTGACTACTGATTATTGCTTTAACATCTCAAGACTTATTACGTTTTTTCCATGGGAATTACAATAAAACAATAGATAGTCTAATTGTATATTTAGTAATAAAGGTACGATATGCAAGAAAATTCAAACAGAAAAACACAACATATGGAACAAAATGAGCATTAGTTTCATCTACATAATATAAACGTTCTGTTGTTTACGAAGATGAAAGTCAACGTTTAGTGTTCTCTGAAATTGCATCAATTTTTCTAAGATTGTGCACAAATATAATTGTTTTGGGGACTTCCGTCTCCAATATGGCGGATCTAGTCAACGTCCTCTCGATCGCTGCAGAAAGTGCTTAAGGGGTCCGATTAATTTCGGTTCTCCGTTGCACTTTTCTGCGTTAAAGTCAAAATGATGATATACTTATTACATGTGCGCCGCTAAAGCGAGGTCGTAGGCCGACAACATTCCCTTTTTGACAAATCAATTGTGAATGCGACCTTCCACCGTCTAGACTTGTTCTGCGCTTTACGTCACATTGGTGCTGTTCATGACCGTTGTTGGAATTCCTTGACGCAAGTTATTTACATGTTACTTATTAATGTGAAATACTTCGTCAGCCGCAGTTTTATCCTTTTAGGGAATTTGCACTATGTTTTGTTCGTCGTAGGCTGCATTTACTAGAGTAATCAAGAATCTAAAGGGCGCGTCATTGCTGTGCTTGTGACATTGCTATGTGTGCTACGTCATCGTAATGGCTCATCGTAAATCCCTAGACCGGCCTTGCGCTAATCTTACGGTCTGTTGTTTGATGTGCGACGTGGATGATCTGACGACTAACTGTGTGTTTGTATGTTCGGAATTGGAGTCAACAGCGATGGCCTAACATCATCAAGCGCAATACATTTTTCAGGAAATATGACGATCATCACTTTCGGGAGGACGTGGGCTTCGGGGCATATGGTAGATAGACGGGGGGAACCATTGAAGGCTATGCATGAAAAGCGTTCCTTGTTGCAGTTTCCTCATATTACCAGTCCATGGGGGACTTGTTGGTCTCGAGGCAAGACGCCGGCCTAGGGACAGAGAGGTTGTAGGTTCAAATCTCGGCTACACCGGTTGAGATTTTTATTTATGGTTTCTCTCTGCGGCAACCACCCTGGTCTCAGTAGCGAGACCCGGCTTGAAACGTCAGTTACGCATCGACGGAAACAAATATCAGTACCTCCGAAGTCGGAGTTATCTGCCTGTACGGCGAGGGAACCCTGTGCACACGGCTGCCATGGAAAAATAGATTAACACGCAAAATTCTGTTCCACGTCTCTAGGGACTTCGTCAGAGTTGAAAGCTGGCGAACGCAACAACAATAACAATATAATTGTTGAAAGCAATATACCACAATGATATCTACACACATGGGCAGTGATATGGCACAATACATGGTTTTATATATAAGTGCATGCTCATTACACAAAAGCCATGCACACTGTCAGAGCACAGTGATGACCTTTATATAGAATGGCATGTACACTATTAAAATAATTGTTTTTTTCCCTCAATATTTTTTTACGTAGCAAAATATTTTAAAAATTAATTCAACCGCTACGGTATTTATTCGGATACAGCGTTTCATAAGAATAAAAAACGGTATTATAAATTAACTTTATTTTTTTTTTTACAAATCTAAATTCTTATAACTAAATTAAAATTAAAACATTTTACATTAAATAAATAATATGAAACAAATAAGTTACAATACTAATTATATTTATATGTATGTTATTTATATCATTTGTGAAATAGGAAAGGGAACATTATATCTATTGTCCTTTCGGGCCGAAGACGGCACATCATCAAAAACAGAAACCACAATCTCAAAAACAGAAACCTTGCGTGCCAAAATGCACATATTGCAGAAATCACTGCTTCTAAATCTTTGGCTCTGTTTCCATAACAACACTTTTTACAATGACAGCTACGGGAACATTGCTCAAGAATAGAAGAGAAAAATCATATAGCTCAACATTAGAATACCACAATTGTGTTCGTTCTCGATTTCCCTAGTTGTCCCATGTCTGCTCCACACTGTTCATCAGTTTCCATTCCTCTCCTCTGAAGTGTCTTTGGCCTGCCTATATTTTGCCGTCGACTGTCTCCAGCTACATGATTATTTCTATATATCTTCCGAAGACAAGCCTTAACTACTTCCACCAAATACCCGTTATCAGAGTGTGTAAATCATCTTAATTGCACCTTTTCACACTTCTTTATTGCAGAATTTATTTAGCCAAAATAATTCTGATACTTTTTCTCAGGTGGTCTGAGTGGAATGATAACGCTTTATGTTTTTCGTTGTTTTTTTAATAATCAACTGAATCATCATCATGTGCCATACCGGTTGGCGTAGGTGATCATGTCTCTCCACAATCTTCTTTCTACAGTGCATCGTATCAGTTTCCTTGTTGACTGTTTTCCATGCCATGACACCAAGCTATCCAGTCTTTTCTCTCTCTAATCAACTGAATAATATATTTTTTTAAAACTATCTTTAAGATACATATTACCATCGCTGGTGTATTGGAAAAAAGGGGGAGGGGTCTCTCACGATAGGACCACAGGATCAAGACCGCTTGGGCAGTCTCCACGTCGTGTGAGAATCAGGATTTTTATTTCATCCGCGATAGAAAAATATATCCATTCTGTCAACCGTGGGTTTCGAACAGCGTACGCATGCTTTTCGGCCAGCGAAAGTTGTTTTATTTGTGTACCAGTTGGGAACACCAGACGTTGTTTAGATTAGTAACATCAATTGTGGCTTTAATTATTCTATTGTTCACACTTTCGCTGTCTCTCTCATCTGGTGTTGCAAAACCTGTGTTGTGTATCTGTATAATCTATTAACTCTTGCGTGTATTAGCAGGAATGGACTGATAATGAGTCATGTTCAGCGTATTCAATTAATAGTCAAATGGAGCTTACAATAACAACTTGAACTGTAATTTTGGAGACTGATTCAGTTACTGTTTACCTGAGACCGATTAATTTACCTTTTACGTGAGACTGGTGTAATTAATGTTTACGAGTGAGAGTGATTAACTCACGTTTACACGATTCATTTACTGTTTAAATGGGACTTATTCATTTACTGAGATTGATTCATTTTCTGTTTCATTTAATTATTATATTACTTAATTATCTATTAAATATATAATGTATATTATATAATTTTAAGGTAATATTTACCTCATACATATTTTGTTGGTGTTTGCCAGACTGAACCATTTCCCAGTTACTTACTGTTAATTTCTGATATAATATTAGTTATTGGTTTTCTTATCCTAATTAGGAAGAATCAGAATGAATGACGCAGACCATAAGTGTATCAGGCAGCAGCGGTGGATACTTCAAGCAGACAATGAAGGCCACGACTGCTTTTATATTTGATCAGAATGCAAAACATAATTCACATTCCAGGTCAATGAGTTAAATGTCATTGTACAGCCAGCCTAGTATAACCATGATATAGTTAAAAAAATTGGAGCCGTTGCTAATACATTTGCTTTAATGCCTACGGAGATCACGTAATACACACATACTACGGCATCTATCGACTTGCAAAGTGTATGAGAACTAAGTAAGCCATTTCTAAAAATCAGCTCCTCGTAGCCTTTACAACAGAAGAACGACTAATAAGATGGTGTTATATCTCTTCTTCGAAGCCTACAGAATTAGAGCCAGGAGAAGCCAACTTTAAATAAGCTCTTCTTAGAATCGAGAGTTGCGACTTTTTATTTAAAAAAAAAAGACTTGAACAAAATGTTAAGAGATGTTAACAACAAAACATTTTTCTTATAAGTTATAATGTCACTAAGATATTATTATGTAATTATAATTATATTAATTTAAGGCAATAATTGAAGGAACTATTTACATAGCGTAAACTGCTGTAATGACGCAAAATATCAGGTTAAAGGCCAACCGAATAGTTCGGTCTCGTGTCCTGGCCTCCTTAAGTTTCGAACCCACTATCTGCCGCTTGTATGAGGCCCCAGTAATTGAAGTTCCACCTTGGACTCTTACCCTATGAACTTCCATGCGTCATCATCTTCAGTGTAAAAACTGACGTATAATATATATATATAGATCGTTGGCTCAGAAAATAAACTGACGTATACTATATATAGATCGTTGGCTCAGAAAATAAACTGACGTACACTATATATAGATCGTTGGCTCAGAAAATAAACTGACGTATACTATATATAGATCGTTGGCTCAGAAAATAAACTGACGTATACTATATATAGATCGTTGGCTCAGAAAATAAACTGACGTATACTATATATAGATCGTTGGCTCAGAAAATAAACTGACGTATACTATATATAGATCGTTGGCTCAGAAATAAACTGACGTATACTATATATAGATCGTTGGCTCAGAAAATAAACTGACGTATACTATATATAGATCGTTGGCTCAGAAAATAAACTGACTACAATAATGAAGTTTGTTTCGCAAAAAAAAAAATCTGAGGAGAGGGAAGACACCAGGAACGGATGCCAACTTAATTCATCCAGACTGGAGGAGAGGCCAGCCTTTGTATTACCATACACCGTGTGTAAAATATGGGCAAATTCAGACTTGCCCAAAGCCTAGAAAAATTCAGTGTACATGCCCATTCTGAAGAAAGGAAATCTGAAGCTGTTTTCCAAATACAGAACTATTGCCCTAAAAACCATGTCAGCAAAATAATCTGCGGATCACAATGAAGAAGATAGTTAGAACAAGAACTTCACATAGTACAAACAGGTTTCAGACATAGTACACGCACGCTAGACCATATCTTAACACGAGAAAAATCGTTGAGAAGTGCATGAAGTGCAACATGAAGCACACGTGCTTCCTAGATTGTTGCAAAACCTTTGACTGCGTTCAACATCAGCAATTATGGAACATCATGAAATGTATGGGCTTTGCAGCACATCTAACACAACTTTTATAATCAATATATCACGAACAACAAGCAGCTATCAGAATAGTGGGCGAAACATCAAATTGGTTTGAAGTACAAAAAGTGTGAGGCAGAGATGCATCCTGTCTCCATTCTTGTTCAATATCTATGCTGAGAACATCAAGAGAAATGTCACAAAATATGACTGATTTTGAAGTTCGACACTTACGCAATATATGGCAGCATAATTTCAGAGCTCAGATATGCAGATGACACAGTCCTCCTCTCAAACAGGGCAGAAGGATTCTAAACGATAACTTAGAGCGTTTAAAAACAGAGCAAAACCTATATCTAAGCATACAGAAAACTAAGATAATGCCCATTGACAAAATAAAAACCAGCGCAAAATCATCATCAACAGCGAAGAACTTGAAAATGTAACAAATTATGAATATCTGGTAGCTATGGAAACTAACAATGGAGGATGTCAGAAAGAGATCAACAGAAGATAAGTAATGGTAACACATAAATTACATGCCATGAATAACATGTGGCACAATACCATCAAGGCAGTAACGATTAAATTACTGAGGACATGTATCTTCCCAATAGCAACATATAGTTGTGAATCATGGACAATCTTGCAAAGCAGCAAGAAAGAAAGTCGATTCATTCGAAACAAAATGTTACCAAAAAATCGTAAACAATACCTTGGACAGTTAAAAAGAGCAATGAAGTAAGTATTAAACAATTAAAACAATAAAAAGAACTGCCTTATACACTTAACAGAAAACTGGAAAGAACAATAATGGAAGCCATGATTCCTGCGCGATCAGTGAGGACTACAACAAAAACAAATGAAGTTTCAAGACCTGGTCACAATGCAATAGAGAAGATACAATGAACAGTAGGAAATTCTAAAAGATCAATGCAACAAATATCAAAAGAGTTTATACCACAAGTGAGGACAAATTCAAGAAAGAAATGGATGACAGGTGACATTTTACAACTAATTGGAGATTACATAAAGGAATTGTAACAAATGCAATGAAGCAAAAGAAGCATTGCTAAAATAGAGATGCAAAGAGATTGAAACGCAACAAAATGAAGATACCAAAGCGATGTACAAGCAAAGTTAAGAATTAACAGGAAGAAAAACGCAATCAAAAACTGGATGTTTAAGATTAAGGAAAGAAAACTGTTAATTGAACAAGAAGTCGAAAGGAAACGATGGACAGAATACATTAAACGATCTTTATAATGATGAACAAACAAAAGTAAATATTAAGGATAATGGAGAAGGACCAGAAATACTCAGAGAAGAAGTGGAAGACGCCTTGCGCAATATGAAAGACGGAAAAGCTCTTGAACCAGATAATATAACTAAAGAAGAGATTGAACCCAAGGGTGATTTTGGAATAGGAATAATAACAAAAATATGAATGATATCTGCAACAGTGGATATATACCAGACGACCTGCACAAATCAATATTCAAAGCCCTACCAAAAAATCTGATGCGATTGAATGTGATGATCGTTGTACAATAAGCCTTGAGTCACATGACTAAGATATTACTTAGAATCATCATGCGAAGAGCGTGAAACAAATCAGTCCATAAATTAGTGATGAACAGTGTGGTTTTGTTGGAGGTAAAGTATACATAAATCATATACATAATACGATCTTTAGTAGAAAGAGACATAGAGGTTAGGACAGATCTATACCTATGTTTTTATAGATAATACCATAGCATATGACAAAGTAAAGCACCAAGAAAAAAATTTAGAAAGCATAAACGTAGACAGCAAAGATCTAAGAATAATAAAGAATATGTAATGGCAACAAACAGCGGCCATAAGAACTGGAAATCAATTGGGAATATTTCAACAAATAAAACAGGGTGTTAAGGGCGGTTGTCTGCTGTCACCAAATTTATTTAATATTTATAGAGAGATTATTTAAAGATCCATATTGGACACGCCTGGAATTACAATCAGAGATCATACTATAAACAATCAAAGTATGCTGATGATACAGTCTTAATCGCTAAGAGTGAAAATGAGTTACAAGAAATGTTAGACATTATAGTCAAAGAAAACAAAATAAAGGACTCAGTTTTAATATAAAAAGACAGAAGTAATGGTAGCAATAAAGAAAAGGATTTCATCGAATTGCACAATAAGAACTAGTGGACAAATATTAAATAAGTAAACGAATTTAAATATCTGGGAACAATGTTAACCTATGATGGTAGATATACAACAGAGGTGAGGTGCAGAATTGCTCCGACAAAAGCGGCTTTCCACAAAATGAAGAATATACTGTGCAATCCATGTTTGGCAGTATAAACAAGAAAAAGAGTTCTTGAATGTTACGTTGAGCCAGTCTTAATATTTGGATGTGAATCATGGACAATACAATAACAGACAAGAAAGTCACTGTAGGCTGTCGAAATGTTGTTTTACAGAAGAAAGTTGAGACTACCATTCTGCAAGAATCCAAAGCAAAGAGAGAGCTAATTTCTAAAATTAGGAAGATACAATCATAATGTTTTTGGCCATGTAATGAGAAGGGAACAGCTGGAATAGTTTGTGACAATTGGGAAAATCGAGGGACGAAGAGACAGAAGGAAGGCAGAGAGAAAAGATACCAGACAGCTTAAGAGAATGGCTTGGCAGAAGGTCAACAACAGAAATGATAAATAACTGTCGAGATCGAAAATTGTGGAAAGACAGGATCACCTACGCCAGTAAACATGGTACTTGATAATGATCAGTCACATAGCAATTAGCCCTGGGTTGAAGTGTTAGTGACGTCATTAATTCTTGGCTTCATGAAGCTAACTGGGAAGTTCCTGTCATGGTTGCCTCTCTTCTCCTGTGAGTATCTTTGATACCAAGCTTGTATTTACAGAGGTTGGGAGGACTCCGATAGCCTTTTAGGTTGGAAAAAAAATGTTCCCTGAATTGGAATTTGAACCCTTAACTTTCAGATTGGCAATTGGTAATAAAAGTATTCTGTGTGCTGCAACTTTGAACTCTCATGCATAATCCAATATAGTTTCATCATCTCTGTTGTGCAGTTGTGATACAGTTAACGTAACATTTGAAGTCGGTAAGACTTGCCTTACATTCAAAGAGTGGTCAATAAATTTATTTTGGTCGAAAATGAGAGAGTCACAGCATTTATAGTCGTTTCAAGAACGTGCATAATAAATCAGCAGTGAATGTAATCAGTGCCAACGGTTGGATAAGCGGTTTGCATCAACTGAAGAAAATCAAAGCACTCATTTGTGATCAACAACGCTCCACGCGGTTACATAGCGGCGCTTTGTAAGCAGCACTTGTCGATGTTCCAGACGACTGGCGAATCACAACAAAACATTTGCAGTTCAACTTGACATCTACATATAGACGGAATTGCTTTTCAACATACAACTGGCGTGGTAACCTTGTTATTGTACATACCGTCATTATTATCAATTATCCTGTCAGAGGAATCAGAGCTGGCGGCGTGGTTAGTGCACTCGCTATTAAATAGAAAGTTCGGTGTAATTTTCAAAAGTGACCTTTTTTTCTGGTCTGATTCGCCTCTGAAGTTTACCAGCCTCTGAAAATGAGTAAGGAGATTGGCCGGATGGGGGGGGGGGGAGTAGGGCGGCCTGGCGTAATATAAATAATACCATCCATAAGAGATGTGATTTATCTCTAAAAAAATATATGTTACGCATACACCATACGCGTACTTGTATGAGTTTATGATTCTGAAGAAACCCTTATTTTATTTTTATCATTCCAGACAGGATTTAATCAAACACCCGTATCACCAACGATGATCACAAATGTTGCATCTGTGGCAGGGAATGATTATAATTTTATTTGCCGTAATCGAACGCTCAAAGTCACTTCCATATAAACAAAAGAGGTGAAGCCACGCAAGGCTGAAATTATCGTTATCACATCTCCTGCTTAATTATTATTGATATAAATAATAAATGTATAATATGAAATAGAAACAAAATGATACGAACTGAAAATTAAAAACAGGTGGTGCAAGTACATTAAAAAATGTTAATAATATAAAGTACGGGCGGCAGGGTGGAAACAACGAACATTTGTGAATACATTCAGAGTAATAAAACTTATTACAAAAACTGTAGATTTGTCCACACAATTGAAATGAGCAAAGCTTAAAACGGAAGGGAAATGAATATCTGAAAATAAAAAGCTAGTCTAAATGTTAATATTGGCACGTTAATGTACTACAGGGAGAGGAAGGAATTGATGTGTTAGTTCACAAAGAATAAATACTCCACGTTCAAGCTAAACTTACGAACAATTTGTCCCTGAGAATGAAAGTGTGCTGCACAATTTGGGTGATGTGACATCATCGGTAGTGTCTGACGTCTCGGGTGAGCAGAATGTAGAAATAGAGGCTGCCGAATATCTGCCCTGCTCTAGAGAACACCAGGGCATATGTCCCCAGCCAGGTGTGCACGGCTGAGGTCATTGATGATGATGATAGCACTGAAACTGGACAGTGTAAATGGGGCGGTTTGACCTGTCAATCTTTAGATTGTTTCTGAATGACGAGGTTTTGTTGAAGATTATGAATCATTACAAAGGGGAAACAATCCTTTACAATTTAGTGTAGTAGATTTTCTTTTATATTTTGTTTAATGACTTAAAGTACAGTTTACAAACGAAATTTGTTGAAAATTGTTCCCTAAATTTGATGCAGAAAGCTGATTTTACTTAAATGTTTATACTTTTTATTGTTATTTGACTTTCAGAAAGAAGAGGATAGATGATCTTTGGTTTCGCTTTCTATATTGGCCTATTAAACTGTCATGTTTTCTTTGTTGGTCTATTTGGCTCTTATGTTTTGTTTTATTCCGTTGCCATATTTTCTTTGTTAGTTATTCGGCTGATGCGTTTTCTTTGTTGGCCACTTCAGCTCTCATGTTTTCTTTGTGGGCCTACTCGGTTCGCATGTTTTCTTTGTTAGTCACTTCGGCTGTCATTCTTTCTTTCTTTGTTGACCTAGTTGGTTGTCATGCTTTCTATGTAAGCCTGCTCGGCTGTCATGTTTTCTTTGTTCGTCTATTCGGCTGTCACATTTTCTTTGTTGACCTAGTTTGCCGATATGCTTTCTTTGTTGGTCGATTGGGTGTTGAGTTATTTATTTTGTTCTAATATGCTGCCATGCTCTCTATATTGGCCCTTTTGTCTGTCATGTTTTAGCGTTTTCATAGCTTACTATCTATCCATCTTTTGTTTATGGGGACACTGTCATCATCTGCTGTTCTTTAACTTGATTAAGCTCTCAACTTTCCAGAAAGTACTAAATTCACTTAAGCGCTGCATCTCTAACAAGAGTTGTACAAAAGATACGGAGAAAGATACAAAGATATCATTATATTTAAAGTGACATTACTATGACAGTTGAGTCAGATCTGTGGTTAACAGCAGGACAGGAATGGTGCATATAAAAACAAAGCATAGTTTAAGAGCCATTAAACTATTATAAGTAAACATGCAAGAAAGTTTAGCAAAATAGCAAACAGCTTAAAAAAAAAAGAAAGAAAGAAAGGAAAAAAAATTCAGTCCTGTTAAAGTCTGTTATTAATTTTCATAATCCGATTCTGGGAATTGAAATATCAGGCCCTATTGATAATTATTGGGGTATAATTATACAGGCTTTCTTCTCTGTTCTTGTCAGCATATTCATTTTTTTGTAGAAATGATATATTATATTTAGTAATACAAATGTGGGCATTAAAATAATTCGTTGACAATTTACATGAAGGGATAAAAAGATCATCGAAGCGATGGGCAAGATCAATACGGGATGTAAGCCACAGCCAAACTGTAGTGTTCATATTAAACTGAACTCTCAATACCGTGCTGTTTAACACATGATGCTATGTGTGCTTGTAAAATTAATGTAAGCCACCGTCAATCTGTAGTGTTCATATTAAACTGAACTCTTAATACCGTGCTGTATAACACATGATGCTATGTGTGATTGTAAAATTAATGTAAGCCACCGTCAATCTGTAGTGTTCATATTAAACTGAACTCTTAATACCGTGCTGTATAACACATGATGCTATGTGTGATTGTAAAATTAATGTAAGCCACCGTCAATCTGTAGTGTTCATATTAAACTGAACTCTCAATACCGTGTTGTTTAACACATGATGCTATGTGTGAGTGTAAAATTAATGTAAGCCACCGTCAATCTGTAGTGTTCATATTAAACTGAACTCTTAATACCGTGCTGTTTAACACATGATGCTATGTGTGATTGTAAAATTAATGTTATGTTTCACATTTTAGTGTATTTGTTTACATTCCCTCAGCTGTTGTGCATGAATACATTTAATTCTGATATGGAGATTGTGAATTGGATAGTTTAAGCCATTGAACCCAATAATTAAAGGATCTTATTTCGACTTGTGCCTCATAAATGTACAGTATTCAACCATCATATGCGAGGGTAGTTCCATACATCTTATAATGAATCATTAATTAGTTCATAAAATATGGTTTGCACATTTAAACTATTCACTGAAAACAGCACATTAGATGTGTCTAAAGTTTCATTAAATAATATTTCATCTTACAGCAAACAAAGAACTAAGTGATAAATATCTACAAAACGTTAAAAGATGAATAATCGACAATTTATTGCTTAATATATGCTTGTCAATTATTCCGTGGAATGTTATCCTGGACTACTTTTTGACAACATACATTTATAGCAAAGCCAGTAATGCTTCATCGCAGACATCAATAATGATTGCTGTAAAAGCGCTGCATGCCGATGCAAACACCAACATTGTTTTTGCAAACGCTACTGCATTACGCTGTGGCACTAAGCTATTCATATACAGATAATGCAATTGCGATTAACTCATTGACTCTGAGATCATCTATCATCGTTATAAACAAATAAACATGTCTGGTAAAATCTGCATTACTCAATTGTTAACGACAAAATTATATTCAGTCTGTTTGGTAAAAATAAAACATCTTGTACGTAAAATTCCTGTCGACAGAACCGAGAATACATCTTCCATTACATAACACACGAAAACATAATTGCATTCTCCAAAAAAAATAAAATAAAATAAATGGCCATATTTATATCATTTATGTTTTAGTAATACAACTTTTCTTATTTCTTTAGTAATACAACTTTCTTATTTCTTTTAGCAATACAACTTTTCTTATTTCTTTTAGTAATATAAATTTTCTTATTTCTTTTAGTAATATAAATTTTCTTATTTCTTTTTAGTAATACAACTTTTCTTATTTCTTTTAGCAATACAACTTTTCTTATTTCTTTTAGTAATACAACTTTTCTTATTTCTTTTAGCAATACAACTTTTCTTATTTCTTTTAGTAATACAACTTCTCTTATTTCTTGTACAGCATCACGTTGTCTTCATCTATAAATTATGACAGCTTACAAAACAAAATAATGACGTATTCATATGTATTGTTAGTTTTATTTAAAGGAAGAGCTTTTTTTTTCTTTTCAAATCGTCGTTGTTGAGTAAATACAATTAGCGGTTTAGAGGTAGAGAGTTATTTAACTTTTCATGCAGAGAAAGTTTGTGAACTGACAATATGATAAAAACGAGATAACAAAATGTAAATACCACTGCCCAACATATGTGACTCAATAACTTGTATAATGTTTACGTTATTTTAACTTTTTCTTTTTTCCTTTTTGTTCATTTGCTGAAGCTTAACAGGAGATATTGATTACCTAAATCACATACTAGCAGAAAATGCTAAAGATCTACAACAATTACTTAATGAAATAAACATGACAAGCAAAATATATGGACTAGATATAAATAATTTCATAAAATAAAATTAAAGATATGAAAAGACTAAAACTATGATCATAATCAAAGAAAATATTCAAATCTATAAGTGGATATCAAAGTTGAATATACCTAGAGACAGTTCAGAGCTACAACTACCATACATACTATAAAATGTGATGAAAAATGATGTAAAACTAAAATAAACAAAATAGTAGGAATTGCAAAAAGTAATTTTAATGCCATGAAAATATGCTAACATCAAAACAAATAACACCAGGGATAAAACTAAGAATGGCAAAATGTTATATCTTCTCAACATTCATGTATGGTGTAGACACGTGAACATAAGGCAAGAAAAGAGAACAGAAAATTTAAGCCATTGAAATGTGAATTTATAGAAGAATGGGTAGAATTGGATGGAAAGAAAAGAAAACAAACGATGAAGTGTTAAAACAACTAAAAATGAATAGAGAACTACTAAACACAATTCAAACAAGACAAATGCGATTTTTGGGGCATGTTAAAAGACACAACAGCCTACTAAAAATAATCTTGGAAGGGAAAATACAAGGTAAAAGAAACAAAAGCAGATCAAAACTAACGCGGACGAGTAATTTCAAATATAGACAAGACAACCTATGACAACCTGCATCAGTAAAGAGAAAGAACGGAATGGCGCTCCATGGAAGCCAATCTTCGATGCGGAGACGGCACTCAATGATGATGGTGAAATCGCATAAATAGACTAAATAAAAACACATTCACGTATGTGTCAAACATTGGTAGAATCAGTCATGAGAGAAGCTGTTCGACAAAAACAAAACCTAAAAAAAAAATACACAATAACCTCCACCACCCCGTCTGACAAGACAAAAGGTCCATATATAGAAAATGAAACGGAGTTCGTGCACTATGTAAGAAAACTTCTTGCTTGAGTAGGACAAAAATATTGGCGTGCTAATAGACGCTAAATAAGTACAATTATGTTACAGTTCCATGTGAACACGAATGAAATTTAATATATGTATGTGTGTATGTATATTATAGCAAGAATATGTGACCTGTTGATGGCGATACAAGAAGCCTGTCACAAGACGAGCTAGACAAACATACAAGAGATAGCCTCACTTTGTCAGTCCAAAATATCATCCCCAGAGAAGAGCATAAGCAGAACTATGTCTCAGGAAAACAATCATTGTCCCTCAGAAGAAGGAAGAAGAAAACTGAAACAAATAGGAGTGATGACTACAGAAAATGTGTAACAGCAGTTAGAAAATATGTGGAGAGACCAAAAATGACTCTATATTAAGAATGCTTGCTGCAGATTAAAAGAGTGACTGACAAATGTTCAGAGCAATCAGAACAATAATGGGAGATTGGTGCCAACATTAGTTCAGGTAATTAATGACAGCCGTGGCAATACATTAACTGAACGTAAGGATACATGACAAAAATAGAGCGATTTATCGATGTTACTGTAAAGCAAGGTGTTAACATACTTTTAAAGAACAATAACATAATAGTAGATATTGACGATAAATAATCAGATGCTAAGTGTAGATGAGGGGCGCTCGGTAATAAACACAAATCTGAAGGGAAGCAATGCGTCAGAATGTGATGATATTCCACATCAATTCATACAAGCAGAAGGAGAGGCCAGTGCTCGTATTTATCAAACACTTTATAATAAGATCTGAAAGAGTAAAGCCCAGGCAAAAGTCTGACCAAAACCCTGGACAAGATCAGTGATCTTCACCATTTCAAAAACAAAGAAATGTGTAGTGTACAGGCTACCGAACCATTGCTCTAATATACAATGCCAGAAAAATGCGGATCGTTATGAAGAAGATAGAACGGAGATTTTTACAGCTATCACCATTAATGTCAAGCAAAAAAATAATTATAGAGAAAAAACGGGCACTCTAAAATACAATCTTCACCCCAACGTTTGTGCTACCAATGCCGGTCCTGGACCCTAGTTGCAAGAACAACAAGAAAAATAACCTTTGCAGAGATGAAATGTGTTAGACGAATGACAGGAAACTGGCTAAAAGACGAGATCAGATATAAAGAACTGAGAAAAAGCTAAGAATAACCCCTGCCTTAGAATATATAAATAAACAACAGATAAAATGGTTTGGCCGCGTGACAAGGCAGAGTGATCAAAACACAATACAAAAAAATCTACAATTAACGTTGCGAGAACACAAGACCAAATGGTCAACCACGAAAAAGAAGATGGATTGACGGAATATTAGAAACACGTTGAAACATAAAACAGCAGAGACGAACAGAAAAGCGAACGACCGCAAATGATATCTCTTCTTGACGCTGAAAGGCAAATGAGAAAGGAAGGAAGAAAAAGAAGAAGAGACCACATCACTAACATGAGAAATAATTTTCAAAGATATACGCAAACGTAGAATTCCATATGTGCTTCATATATAACACCCATACATTTTCTTGACTGCGTGCACCATAAATAAATATGGACACCTATAAAAACATTGGCTTTCAAGACTCATTATACACCTCATCTACTATACTTTATTACGAGCAGAAAATCTCTATCTGGACAGATTGGTTCGAAGTTACAAAATGGAATGAGACAAGAGTACATCCTCTCTCCGTACGTATTCAGCGTCTGTGTTGAAAACATGTGAAATGTTTGAGACGACGACAATTGTGTGACATGTGACCCTTTAAATGGCAACAGAATACATGAGATATTCTGATAAAACAGTTCTCCTCTCACATAGTGCACATGGTTTAAAAGAGACAATTGAGTTACTTAAAAAAAAACACAGTGAAGAGCAAAACCTCTGTCTAGATAGGCAGACAATTAAGAAATTGTTCTCCTACAACGCAAAATGCAACCAAGAATTACCGTAGATAAGGAATAACTTGAAGCAAACTATGAATATCTGAAATATGTTAATAATGGAGACCGCCATGAGATCACAAGAAGACTAGCATTAGCAACCCTCAAATTAAATGCCATGAATAACATTTGGCAAAGTACCAAGAAGGCGTTACAATTAAACTAATGATTAAATGTGTCTTCCTGGTAACAACATATGATTATGAGTTATAGATAATCTCTCAGACAATAACGCAGAAAACTGGTGCATTTAAAACAAAAATGTTACACAAATATTTCTTAGAATGTCTTGGATCATGAACAAGAGCACATAACAATTTTGAAAACTACCTAAATATTGAAAATATCAAACAACATCACACAGAGGAAATGAAAATACTACGGCTACGTCAAAAGGTACAGTGTGCGAAAAGAATAACAGTGGGCGGCATAGCCCCAGGAAGACCAAAAACAAAAGGGTAGACGGAGAAATACGTTTTTTTATCAAGATGTCAACGAGACATGAAACTTGACAAAAGAAGAAGTAGGAGATCTGATTAGAGGCTGAGATTCTTACAGACGAACCGTGGTGAATGCAGTCAATTCTGCAGAGGACACGCCGATTGATAACGATGATAACAATATATAGAGACATGTAAGAATGTCAATGTTATTGTTTTCTGTCAAGTGACTATGCCAGTTGGCTATGACTATACTTGAGTTTACGATGGAAGTCGTTGAGAATCGTCGCCTGTTCCGCCGTTAGAGCTGCACGGTAGTCGACCTTGTCAGAATTTGCCAACACGCTTTGGCTGGAGTTGTGACAAGAGTGGAACGGATATGGGAAATTCCCAACTTCATTGAAACTGATTTCATGAACAGAACAGAGCACGCGTTGAGTTGTTTAAGGTTTCCCATGAACAGAACAGTGGAGTCGCGATAGCTCAGTGGTTAGTGGACTGGACTACAAAGGACAAGGGGTAGGGTTCGATCCAAAGCGACGGCTTCCGGGAAAACCCAGCCTTTAATGGGTAGCAGATTTTTTTCTGGGAAAGTGAAGGGGCACGGGCGTAATACCGACCACATTACCCTAAAAATCATGCGCCGAAGGTCTGTAAAATTTATGGTCACTAAAACCGTATTCCCTATACGCCACTTGGCGTGACGGGGGTACTTTACTTTTTACTTATGAACAGAGCAGACGTTGAGTAGTTTAAGGTTTCCCATGAACAGACTGTAGACCTCCAAATGAACCTAATATAGATACGTGCAACTTCAAAGCATTGCATTAAGATCACCAACCCTAGTGATGCAACAAGCATGAATACGCACTAGGGAAAGGATTCAAGTGGATCCGCTCCTCCTATAAAATCTGCGACTACCGTTGAAATGCAAAGACGAATCAGTAGAAGAAGCTACTACCAAGCAGATTGCGTCATTTTTCAATAAGTTGTGTATAGTTTCTCTTCATCGATATTTTATAGCATTCATTACTCACCGTCGGATACACTAATCAGCATCATCAAGTAACGGGTCTGCCGTCGAAGGCGATCATGTCTCTCCACAACTTTCGATCTCGACAGTTATTTATCATTTCTGTTGTTACTTTCTGCCAAGCCATTCTCTTAAGCTGTCTGGTATCTTTTCAATTTGCTTTCCTCTATCTCTTCGTCCCTCAATTTTTCCAGTTGTTACAATATATTCAAGCTGTTCTCTATACATGGCCAAAAATGATGATTGTTTCTTCCTAATATTGTAAATTAGCTCTCTTTTTGCTTTGGTCTCTTTCAGAACGTTTAATTTCTCTTCTTAGCTCTCCATGGTATTCTCAACATTCTGCTGTTAAACCACATTTCTAGAGACTCCAGTGATATCCTTGTCTGTTGTCCTAATGTCCATGATTCACATCCATATGTAAAGACTGGCTCTACATAACATTAAGAATTCTTTTTATAGTTTCTATTGCTTTCTTTCACTATAATGTACTCTTTTTTTGGAAAGCTGCTTTTGCCTGCGCCATTGTGCATCTCACCTCTGTTATACATCTTCCGTCTGAGGTTAACAAAGTTCCCAAATATTTAAAGTCATTTACCTGTTTTAATATTGTTCTACTTGTCTTTATTTGCACTGAGGTGATATCTTTTTCTTTGTTGTTACCATTACTTCTGTCTTTTTGCTATTAAGGCTGAGTCCTTTATATTTGCTTTCTTTCACTATAATGTCTAACATTTCTTGTAATTAATTTTCACTCTTAGCGATTAACATAAGATGTTAATAAGAATGTAGATACACTAATATAATTGGTTAATGAGTCCAAATATGTACACACGAGTTAATAATGAAATGTGAAAGCTATCAATAGTGTTTTGATCTAGACCATATACGTTCAAAAATGTTTCTTGCTATACATTTTAATATAGTCATGAAAAGGAAGACATAATACTCTCACACCACCTGGTAAGGAATATGCTGTTAGTTTATGGTAAATAGTTTTCAACATATGTTTGTACTCAGTTTTGGGGAAGGTAATTTTTGTCGGTATTACGCCAGTGCTGCTTTTTTCCTGAAAAATTTAGTATCAATTTTTGGCTGAGTGAACCTAGAAGCTGTCAGCAGGATCTTCCTCAACTTCTTGTCTTTTGTGGTCCTTTTCAACTTACCTTGACATGTCACGGCTTCCTAATATAGCCATTAATCTATCCATAATATCTAATTGAAAACAAAAGTGGGTAGTTCTTTATTTCCTAATGTTCTATCTTACATTATTTGCAGCCTGGAGACGAGATGGTGTGGCGTCTTTTATTCTTTGGTTGGAGTCAATCACTATGACGTTAGTGAGTGTTTCTTTTGGTCACGCTTGCAGATTTTGTCATGGGATTAGTGCATCTGTGACGTAGGTTGTTATGACTATAGAAAATTTAGCTCAGTTTTCCAAATGTTCTTTCCGTGGATACATTTTTAAAATGTTTTTCGAAAAGTTGGAAAAAGAACATAACACTTGTATAGCCCCTAACCAAAATGTACATTCTAATATAATCTTCATCTCAAGAGAAATGCAAAATTTTGTTGAAGAAATGTGTTTTAATTAGCAGTCATAACCGTAAATAATGAAGTTAAATTGAATTAGAAAAAAAACAAATTAAACGTAGCAAAACGAAAAAAAAATAATTACAAATTGTGTTATATTTAACACTTTATATATTTGTAGTCTCTTTCAGTTAATAAAACGATCTTATTTTAGTTTATATTATTTATTTATGTTGTGTTGTAATTCCTTTTACTCAAATATAATTTTTTTCCCCGAAATGATCAAGATACATTTTTCACTATTATAAAGAAAGGCAGGGAGCCGCGATAGCTCAGTGGTTAGTGAACTGGACTACAAAGGACAAGAGGTAGAGTTCGATCCCAACCGACCGCTTCCCGGTTCACCCAGCCTTAAAATGGGTACCGGATTTTTTTTCTGGGAAAGTAAAGCAGCACGGGCGTAATACCGATCACATTATCCCAAAAATCATGTGCTGACGGTCTGTAAAATATAGGGTCACTAACACCATATTTCCCTATACTCCACTTGGCGTAACGGGGGTACTTTACTTTTTTTTATGAAGAAAGGCAAAATAAAATTGCTCGGCCACGGCCACGTATCTCGAGCTTTGGCCAGGCAATGATAATTCTGCAAAGAAATTGAAATGATTGAGACGGATAGGTAGGCAGAGAAAGAGATGGGAAGATATAAAAGAAAGGATAGGCCTCGACTTTGCCGAGTACCAAAGGAAGACTGAAGATAAAGAGAAATGAAGAAGTTTGACTAAGTCTGTCAGTGTCCCCCAACGACCCTGCTGAATTATGGGGTGCATCAGAAGTTAGACTTATAAAGAGGTCCAATGGCAATGTAGTTAGTACATTCGCCTATCAAACTCCCCTGGTTCGAGGTCCAGATACCAGTTCAGACAAAGGTATTGTTCCGACCTAAAAGGCTATCGGATTCCACTCAGCCTCTTGGAATGGGTACCAGAGTTATTATCTAGCAAGGAAGGAAAGACTCTGAACATACCATCTCTTGAAGCTGTTACTTACTTCACTAAACCCAATAACATTTCACTACAAAACGAGAATTGTTATGGAGCTACACCTTTACCTAGAGACTTGATGGTTTAAAGCAGATCATTATGGAGAGCACTTCTAAATAAATACTTGGCGCATCAAATACTCGGCGCATCAAATACTTGGGCACAATAATAGCATCAGATGGAAGATACACCATAGAAATAAAAAGTGCAATAGCTCAGGCCAAAATAGCATTTCAGAAAATGAAAAAAGTTATGCAACAAATCTATGTCAATGGAAGTGAGAAAGAGAGTTCATATATGCTATATAGAGCTAATTCTGACATATGGAAGCGAATCATGGACAGTAAACAAATAAATGAATAGACGATTAGAGGCCCCAGAGATGTGATTTTTTCATAAGAATGTTGAAAGTTCCCTGGACAGCTAAAAAGATCACCGAGGACATTCTCAAAGAGACCAATACAAAAAGGGAGCTCCTAAGAAACATCAAAAAGAAACAATCAACATTTTTCGGGCACATCATGAGAAGTGGAAAGTTGGAATACTTGGTTACTACTGACAGAAATCAGGGAAAGAGATATTGTGGACGACAAAAAAAGAAAATACTAGATAGCAGGTGTCATGGCATGGAAAACAATCAACAATAGAATTGATACTATGCACGATGGATGGAAGGTTGTGGATGGAACTGATCGCCTACGCCAAACGGTATGACACATGATGATGATGATCAGATTGAGACGATGCACGATGGATGGACGGTTGTGGAAGAACCTTGTCGCCTACGCTAACCGGTATGACACATGATGATGATGATCAGAATTGAGACGATCCACGATGGATGGACGGTTGTGGAAGAACCTGATCGCCTACGCCAACCTGTATGACACATGATGATGATGATCAGAATTGAAAGATGAACGATGGATGGAAGGTTTTCGAAGGACCTGATCGCATACACCATGCGGTATGACACATGATGATGATGAAGAGCACTGTACGAAGGGTGATGGAGGTGAGAAGAACAAGAGGGAAGCGGTTGTAAAATGTCACAGTCGAGCTCGTTATGGCGCTGTTTATTCACGCAGGACAGAGAAACATTAAGAGTGATCATCATGGTAGCCTGCCATCTGGGCAGTAATGTAGACAAAGAGGGAGGAACAGAAAATGATACCAAAATAAGGATATCAAAAGCAAGAGGAGCTTTTGATGCATTGAGAAACATATGGAAGTCAAAAGAGATTAGATTAAATACCTAAATAAAAATTTTCAACTCCAATGTTGAAAGTCCTATTATATGGCTGTGAGACAGAGAACAACACAATTGACAATCACGAAGATACAGACTTTCATTAATGGATGTTTACGCAGAATAAAAGGATGGAAATGGCAGGACAAAGTCACTAACGTGGAATTATGGAAATGTACCAGTCAAATACCAGTGGATAAAGAGATACAGCGAAGACGATGGCGCTGGCTAGGACACACACTGCGGAAGCCAACTGAGAGTATTACACAACAGGCTCTTCTTTGGAATCCCCAGGGGAAACGACAAAGAGGAGACCAAGAAGTACTTGGAGAAGACAGATAGAAGCCGAGATGAACATGTTATGGAAGACATGGAATGGTCTTAAAGAATGGCAAGAAACAGAAAGACTTGGAAAGTGTTTTTTGAAGACCTATGCTCCACGGGGAGCTGAAAGATAGAAGTAGAAGATCGTGGTAGCCTAGGCCCATAAGGGAAAAGATAGATAACTGCAATGATAGCGGTTATGGTTTTACTCTGGAAAAAATACAATAAAGGAATCTATGGGTTAAAACATGTAGACGCCTCAAAAGCAAGGAGACACAGAAGTGTAATGTTGTATATCGTTTGTAAAATAGTATAGAAAACCTAACACGATTGTTGAGGACAGAGCCAAGTGTTGATTACATGGAGTGTTTGCTGCATGAAAACATTCCATCATGAAAATCAAGATGGAAGACAAGCGGTCAAGATTGTGGCTGGGAAGGAGATTGTTTTAACTAATTAAGCTCATTTTAACTATTTTATTAAATGTCAGTTTTAATTAATTAAGCTAATTTCAGCTATTTTAATTAAATTATTTTTTTCAGATGTTACTAATAAGCTAATTTTAACTATTTAATTAAATTAATTTTGTTCCATTTTAGCTAAGCTAATTTTTAACTATTTTAATTAAAATATTTTTTTTACAGCTTTTACTAATTAAGCTAATTTCAACTATTTTAAATTAAACTAATCTTCAATGTTAACTAATTCAGCTAATTTTAACTTTTAAAATCACATGTTAACTAATTTGCATTTAAACAACATTAACCACTTTCAGTAATGCGCCAACAATTCAAGACACCATGAAAGGAATCTACTGCAGCCCACTTTCAATGCGGAAACACTTGACGCCAAGAATTATTGATACACATGTTAATTGAGTCCAAGAATAATCATTTTCTACACAACTACTTACTTTATCATCAAAATAGTATTGGAGATGTTATCATTACAACTTATAGCTTTCATGCTCAATTATTGTTGTTGATTATGTGAGTCTACTGCTTTAGTATTTACGTTAAATTTGGTAATTTTATTATTTTACGAGAATTGTTACAGCATGTCAAATGACGATAAAATTGAAATGTGTATATGGTCTTTGACGTTTTGACAGAAGGTTGGTAGCAATCAATTATGATAAGTCTGTAGTTTGATAAAATTTTAGGTTCTTATGCTGAATGATGTTTTGCTGAACAGCTTCTCTCGTGGCTGAAGTTGCTAATTTCAAGTCATTATACTTCGCCTTCGCACTGGCCACAGCAGAATGAGAAACTACATGTTCACCAAACTCAAAATAGGAACTACCAGCCTATTGGTAGTTCTATTATATAATATTGCTGTGACGTTGTTTACATTTGTTCTACCTTTTTTAATGTTAATTTCTGTGTTCGTAAAATGTTAATAAATTAATCTATCTATTGACCTTTCGAGCCGTAACCGGCCCATAGGGCGTAGACCAAGATACACCTTCTCCTATATGAATTTTTGTTCTAGCAGTTTTCTTTTAAAGATATTTTATCAAATCTCGCCATCTAATAAATTAATAATAAGAAGAAAACATAAGATATATATAACTTTGATTAATGTGAAACTTTCCAGAGTGAAATATTCACATTACTTTAAACAATAAATGTTACTACAATTTAAGATATAACCTCTTACAATAATCTTGAGTAAACTAGATATAAATCACAAATAAATTAATTACACTCCATAATCCTATAATGATGAACTGATCTAAAGAATAAATATTAACGACAATACTCGAATGTAATTTCCTGAAATTGAATATTAATAAATATATTTATTGGGTTTTTGTTGTTTCTTTACAAGTACTCTCTGCGCGATTCGCTGTAAAACAAATACCGATTAAACAATGTTATAAATTATGTCATCAATAAAATTCAATTTTCCATGAATTAGTTCATCTGTATTCAGAAATTGCTACAAACAGCAATGGATGTATGTGATTACAAACCAGCTTACCCACAAACTGAATAACAAAGTACACCACCGAGGTCAGCATACAGACTCTTATTATGTCTCGATCTTGCGAACTTAGTGTTGCCCAGTACATGATTGACAGGCCTGAAGAGCATAGAAAACCATAAAACGTTATTCTTTATTTACATATACAGCCTTTCATCGCCTTCAAACATCACGTAGGGCCTGTAGTGTACTTCGCTATAAGTTCACGTTCTAGTTGAAAAAAAAAAAAAGTAAGGTACCCCCGTCACGCCAAGTGGCGTATAGGGAATATGATGTTGGTGATCATATATTTTACAGACCTTCGGCACATGATTTTTGGGTAATGTGGTCGGTATTACGCCCGTGCAGCTTTACTTTCCTAGAAAAAAATCCGGTACCCATTAAAGGCTGGGTGAACCGGAAGCCGTCGGGTGGGATCGAACCCTACCTCTTGTCCTTTGTAGTCCAGTTCACTAACCACTGAGTTATCCCGGTTCCCTTCACGTTCTAGTAAAGCTTCTCAATCTCATTAAGAGACTTGATTTCCGCTTCCTGTTCTTTTGTCGCATATGGTTGATATTTTGCTGGAGGAAGTTTTTTTAACCTCGTTACATGTGCAAACCTTTTTACTTGTTTTGTGTGAATGTGTGTGTTTTTGTGTGTGTGCACAGTTTAATACTGACGAGTGTACCTATTTTAAATTAAGTATTCGTGCAGCTGTGAAACAGTGAGCCAGTTTTATGGTTATGGTTAGTCGAAGGCCAGGTATTACCACAAATAAATTAAAATCCATAATTGTTTAACCGCCCGTGCCAGTGAATTCATCCGAATTAAAACTCATGTCATTGAAGGCTCCAAACAAAGAAAGGCAGCTACAGTCCCCATCATAGCAGCTACAGCACACACTAAAAGGCATAAGGCCAAGCGGCACTGAAAGTGAACGCAGCTGAACTGTCTTTCGTCATACGATAGCATCATTCATCATAATCAAACTGGATATCGAAACCCGATCTGGATGAAAAACACAGCTAACGGTGTGCACAGAGCACTAAACTCAATAGTAAAGCAGTGTAATGATAATAAACATAAGGGACTCGATCCCGATCCAGTGATTCAAGTTTCACAAAGTTCTAATGAATGCAGGAAAAAATGGAATTGACGTGTTGCACCCTGAAGATGAAACCTTAAAGAAATGTCTGGGATAATGAATTATACCAGAGATCGTCAAACTGTTTCCATCATCGGAGCCCTATCTCTTGATGACAAATCACAGCGGCATCACCTTATATCAACAATGTAAGAAAAAAAACAACCATGTTTTAATAGTATTTTAACAGCATATTTAGCATGTAAAAATAATTGCGGATGTGAATAAACGAACGTTTTGCGTATACATTAAATAGATCAGTGTCATTTTGTAATTAAAATAAAAAATAACCGAATCAACTTACATTGCGATATTTCTATCCTGTAACAAAGTCAATGATAAGATAAGATTGCTACGTCCTCATTTGGTCTTCAACAAATCTGGGCGCACGTGTGAAAATTGTTATTCTAATCTCTTTCTCAGCGTCCAAATGTGATCTGTATTTGGTTTTGATGCCTACAATGCTGAAGTCCCGGTTTCACATAAGTAGGTAATAAAAGCAATTAAACCTGGCAGGGCTTATATCATACTTCTGGATATTCATGTTTGACAAAGCTTCTGGTTGTGATGAGGAAGCTAATCTTGCTTTCAAAGTTGAGGTCTGATGAAATATTACTTATTGTTCTTGTTCTCTAGAGGCGAGAGTTGTGCTGCACTAAATGGGTTTTTAATCCAATTATATTGATGTGGAGACAAAGGAATTGAGTGACGAAGAGATAGAGAAAAGCAAAGAAAAAAAATACCAGACAGCTTAAGAGAATGGCTTGGCAGAAGGTCAACAACAGAAATGATAAATAACTGTCAAGATCGAAAATTGTGGAGAGACATGATCACCTACGCCAGCAGGCCCGGTACTTGATGATGATATTGATCTGCTTCTCCTGACAAACATTTGTCAAAGTAAGCAATGAGCTGTGTTCAATGGCCTACAAACAAACCTGTCAAAGTAAGCTATGAACTGTGTTCAATTAGCCCACAAACACACATGTCAAAGTAAGCAATGATCTGTGTTCAATAGCATACAAACAAACCTGTCAAAGTAAACAATGAGCTGTGTTCAATAGCATACAAACACACCTGTCAAAGTAAGCAATGAGCTGTGTCAATGGCCTACAAACACACCTGTCAAAGTAAGCAATGAGCTGTGTTCAATGGCCTACAAACAAACCTGTCAAAGTAAGCAATGTGCTGTGTTCAAAGGCCTACAAACAGACCTGTCAAAGTAAGCTATGAGCTGTGTTCAATAGCATACAAACAAACATATCAAAGTAAGCAATGAGCTGTGTTCAAAGGCCTACAAACACAGCTGTCAAAGTAAGCAATGAGCTATGTTCAATGACCTACAAACACACCTGTCAAAGTAAGCAATAGGCCGTGTTCAATGGCTTACTAACAAACCTGTCAAAGTAAACAATAAGCTGTGTTCAATGGCTTACAAACAGACTTGTCAAAGTAAACAATGAGAAGTGTTAAAAGGCTTACAAACAAACCTGCAAAAGTAAACAACGAGCTGTGATCAGTGGCTCACTAACAAATCTGCCAAAGTAAACAATGAGCTGTTTTCAATGGCCTACAAACACACCTGTCAAAGTAAACAATGAGCTGTGTTCAACGGCCTACAAACAGACCTGTCAAAGTAAACAATGCGCTGTGTTCAATGGCCTACAAAAACACCTGTCAAAGTAAACAATGCGCTGTGTTCAATGGCCTACAAACACACCTGTCAAAGTAAACAATGCGCTGTGTTCAATGGCCTACAAACACACCTGTCAAAGTAAACAATGCGCTGTGTTCAATGGCCTACAAACACACCTGTCAAAGTAAACAATGCGCTGTGTTCAACGGCCTACAAACACACCTGTCAAAGTAAACAATGCGCTGTCTTCAATGGCCTACAAACACACCTGCCAAAGTAAACAATGCGCTGTGTTCAATGACCTACAAACACACATGTCAAAGTAAACATTGCGCTTTGTTCAATGGCCTACAAAACACTTGTCAAAGTAAACAATGAGTACGCCTGTCAAGTAAACAATGCGCTGTGTTCAATGGCCTACAAACACACCTGTCAAAGTAAACAATGAGCACGCCTGTCAAAGTAAACAATGCCCTGTTTTCAATGGCCTACAAACACACCTGTCAAAGTAAACAATGAGCACGCCTGTCAAAGTAAACAATGCGCTGTGTTCAATGGCCTAGAAACACACCTGTCAAAGTAAACAATGAGCACGCCTGTCAAAGTAAACAATGCGCTGTGTTCAATGGCCAACAAACACACCTGTCAAAGTAAACAATGAGCTGTGTTCAATGGCCAACAAACACACATGTCAAAGTAAACAATAAGCTGTGTTCAATGGCCTACAAACAGAACTGTCAAAGTAAACAATGAGCACACCTCTCAAAGTAAACAATGCGCTGTGTTCAATGGCCTACAAACACACCTGTCAAAGTAAACAATGAGCACGCCTGTCAAAGTAAACAATGCCCTGTTTTCAATGGCCTACAAACACACCTGTCAAAGTAAACTATGAGCACGCCTGTCAAAGTAAACAATGCGCTGTGTTCAATGGCCTAGAAACACACCTGTCAAAGTAAACAATGAGCACGCCTGTCAAAGTAAACAATGCGCTGTGTTCAATGGCCAACAACACACCTGTCAAAGTAAACAATGAGCTGTGTTCAATGGCCAACAAACACACCTGTCAAAGTAAACAATAAGCTGTGTTCAATGGCCTAAAAACACACCTGTCAAAGTAAACAATGCGCTGTGTTCAATGGCATAAAAACACACCTGTCAAAGTAAACAATGAGCACGCCTGTCAAAGTAAACAATAAGCTGTGTTCAATGGCCAACAAACACACCTGTCAAAGTAAACAATGAGCTGTGTTCAATGGCCAACAAACACACCTGTCAAAGTAAACAATGCGCTGTGCTCAATGGCCTACAAACACACCTGTCATAGTAAACAATGAGCTGTGTTCAAACGCCTACAAACACACCTGTCAAAGTAAACAATGAGCTGTTTTCAGTGGCCTACAAACACACCTGTCAAAGTAAACAATGAGCTGTTTTCAGTGGCCTACAAACAGACCTGTCAAAGTAAACAATGAGCTGTTTTCAATAGCCTACAAACACACCTGTCAAAGTAAACAATGAGCTGTTTTCAGTGGCCTACAAACAGACCTGTCAAAGTAAACAATGAGCTGTTTTCAATAGCCTACAAACACACCTGTCAAAGTAAACAATTAGCTGTTTTCAATGGCCTACAAACAGACCTGTCAGTTCTTAACTTCAACTCAAATCTTTTTCTTCAACAATAATAATGTCCTTCTGAAGGCGGGAACCTTCTCTGACAGTTGCAGTAGCAACTATGCTTGAATGAGTAGCTTGCAAGGGACATAATTTAGTTGTTCAAATCAATCACAAAGATACACCAGCTTCAAAACAGTCTATAAACTTTCCGGAACTACAATGCTTTTCTTCAACAAGAAAGCAATGAAGCTCATTCCTCGGTTCATATACCCTTTTTAGGACATTTCCATATGAAAGTCAGCGAAAGTTGCAATAATAAAACAAGGGAGATTATTCGGCTACTATATAAATGCATATTTGTTCAAAACACCTACAATTAATTGGTTGCCTTTTATATAATGCAATACTCCAATTATTGACTGAATAGATTCATTAAGGGCTGAGCAGATGTTTTTTTGCAGCCAGTGCTTCCCTGTGAATAATGCAGTAAGTCCTAATGTAACAGGAGCCGCGATAGCTCAGTGGTTAGTGCCTTGGACTACAAAGGACAAGGGTAAGGTTCGATCAGAACCGACGGCTTCCGGGTTCACCCAGCCTTAAATGGGTACCGGATTTTTTTCTGGAAAGTAAAGCGGCACTGGCGTAATACCGACCACATTACCCCAAAAATCATGTGCCGAAGGTCTGTAAAATTTATGGTCAGTAACACCATATTCCCTATACGCCACTTGGCGTGACGGGGTACTTTACTTTCTCTGGTGAAAATTGCTTTTTGTTGATTCATTTGTTCTAACTTTTGAGAAACATATTCACACGGCCGGTTCACCAAACTACCATGGACTAATTCCAAATGTAATTTCAATAAAAAAGATGTATGCTTTCAAAGGCCAGAACTTTATAATAAATGACACATTTTAGGCACAACTCATTTACTACAACAGTGGCTTGTAAATGTGAAATCCAAATAAACATCGTCAAACATACGCTTTCTCCTGTGTTTTTAATCTTCTTCTGGACTGCATGATTCCATAGAGAAAGTCCGTTTAATTTTGCTTCTTATAAATTTATGATTAGAAAACAAACAGAATACAGACACGATTTAAATCCAAATGACTTCCGTAAAACAAACGTTCAAACAAATATTTTTCACTGCTACAACTTGAATGCCCCTCTGCCAAAGCGTTTAGCAGAAAACGTCCAAAGCCAGATTGAGTTATTGAGTTATTTGCAGGTCATGATCTTTGCACTCGGAATCTATATCCATAGGTGCTCAGATCTCCTCCTTAGCAAGTCTCGAAGTGCCAGCGACTGACAACTATAGTTCTGTGTTGGTTGATTAGTCTTCTTATACGCCCACTAAGTTTCTCGTTTCTGGCTGTGCCCATCTTAACTCCCATCTCTTTCATCCGAAGGAGTGACGTGGACTCATGGTTGTCGAAGTCCTGTGTCCTTCCCACTTCCCGGAGGGCATTGATGATGTCCAACCCATCCATTGGTTGACCGTTCTCAACAATAGCACAGCTAGCCAACCTGTCTGCTCTTCATTTCCCCGTACTCCCGCCTGTCCTGAGACGTAGACAAATGTGACCTTACGTATTTTTAAGTTCTGCAATGAAAGCCAGATTATTATGTGCCAGTTATCTTTAATTGATGTCTGCGGCATCCTTTGGAGAACAAAATTAAATCAACCAAAATTTTATTTAAAATAACGTTAAGCGGACGCTTATGATTTATTTGAGTCTTTCGACCCAACATATCCGACTTCATCACGGTAGTTTTGCTTACTTGCGTTCGCCCGATGACTAAAGGAGTACACCTCTCATCATCCGCCCTTAAAAGGACGTTAAGTGGGTGTGTCTGCGTTATGTTGTGGCTTACAGTATAACTGTGATATTTGCGCCTTTCGGCCCAACACATCCGCCTTCAGCATGACATTTTTGAGTACCGGGTGGTCTTCCCTCTTCGATCCCTACTCCCTTGACCAGACTCGACAAGTTAGTCTGTTACTAGAGGCATCACGGAGAGGTGGAGCAGGGTCTGGATGGTTCTGGTTCACCGATCCTGGCGCTAGCCATCAGCTGTGGATCGCTGAGCTTCCAGCTCTGCTGCTGTGAGGCGCGCCTTCGCCTCCACAGCATGTTGAGTACCGGATTGATTTTCCTTTCAACACCTACTCGCTTGGCCAGATTAGACAGGTTTGTTTCTCGAGGCACCACGAAGAGACGGAGTAGGATCTGTGTGGTTCTGGTTCACCGGTCTTGGCG